>CM049801.1:9281688-9881688 GCA_027422405.1 Ptychobarbus kaznakovi | reverse complement strand
TACAGCAGCTAGTCCTGCATAAAACTAGGACTAACCAGCCGTGCTGTTCTATACTAGGGCCTCATTTATAAAGACGTGCTTTTAATGATCCTAAATGTGAACGTACAGTATATGATAAGTTATTCATGTGAACATATATACCTACTATTTTATAGTTTTATACATATTAATTACCATATTTGTTGCCCACAACAATGGTAGGGTAGTTTTATATGTTGCAATTTTAATTACAATCAATTTACTGATTACATTTATGCATAAAATGTGTATATTTTCACAAACGATCTACTCTTTTTTTTTCTTGGGCAATGATGATGAATATATATATATATATATGATATATATATATATATATATGATGAGATGCAATTGATTTTAATGATGTAATTATAAAAAAATATATTAGTGCTTTATAATATTAATGCATACTGTGTCTTTTTATCTTTACATTTTACTAAACAATGACAAAAATTGTTAAAATGTTCTGGTATATAAGTTTGTATGCATGCTCTTATGTTGGTGTGCATAAGAACATTTTCAAACCAGTTTTTGCTTTTATAAATCCTGTAGAATGAAATCCATGGAGTTTCGATTCCACGAATCCATGACCCTGTGTGTGTTTTATAAATGAGGCCCGGGTCTTTTCAGCAGGGTCGTCTGTCTGTGTATGTGGGTAAGCAGCGGATGGCAGGAGACAGGGTGAGCGGGGTGAGATGTGAGTGTTTGACGTGGCGTAGGTTGTGATTGCAGGTGCGTCTGTCAGGTGGGCGCTCGCAGTATGAAGGGCGAGTGGAGGTGCGGGTGGGGCAGCGGTGGGGCAGTGTATGCAGTGAGGGCTGGACCACCAAAGAGGCCTTGGTGGCATGCAGGCAGCTAGGGCTGGGGTTCAGCATGCATGCGATTACAGTGAGTACATGACATACGCACAATGCTCGCAGACGCAGCTCTATTCTTTCACCAGGAATGCTGTTTTTTAGCCAACACGAACGTTTGTAAATTACTTTTTTCAGGAATATAAGTGGAGCACTTTTGTGGCAGCTGTATGACAGCTGTATCGAACAGCCATTGATTATTTTATTTTTAAGTTGGTCCACGTCTGGTCAGGTTTACCCTGCAATATATAAATTATAGAAATTGTATTGTATGATCAAGATTATTAAATTAATAAATATTTTTTTAAATAAACTTATTATATACTATATATATCTTTATTCTAAAATATCTTTATTTATTTGTAAGTGTGACCTGGTAATGTTACACCAGAATAAATTAATTATAGATATTATATTTAGATTATATATATATTATTTATTTATTTTTTTTTTTTCGTTGTGACATTATTGTCATGACTGTTAGGCCTCGTGTCTACCAAAGCGTTTTTAGCATGTTGAAAACGCCTGGCGCTCTGCTGAAAACGCTCAGCTGTGAGCGCTTGAGAGCGCAGCGTGTTCTTTTTTTCCGTTGAGACGCTGTGGTTGCTATGATTGGAAACATGGCAGACACGTCAAGAATGAAATGTTTCTCCAATCATTATTTTTCATAACAATATTATGGTAGTCCAGTAATTCGATATAGTAAAGAAAATAAATATGGAGACAAGCAATATTAACTTCTCCATTGTTGTTCAGCCGTAGTACATATGGTAGTCCCGCCCCTCCTCCACTGTGATTGGTTGGTGACTAGAAAGTGACAGTGACGAGCGCAGCGTTTTATCCTAAGTTGAGCATTCTTCAACTCTCGGCGCCGAGAAAAAAAACGCCCGAACGCTCAGCGCGAAAAAGACGCTCAGCGCTCGGCACGCTCCTGGCGTTTTAAAAAACGCGGCGATCCCATTTAGTACAATTGAAAAAAATGCTTTGGTGGACATGCGGCCTTAAGGTTTAACGACCTAAGGTTTCTCCCCAAATTAACATTACCATGATGCAATAATAAAATAAATACATTAAGGTATTATTTATTTAATTTAATTTATTTTTCTATCTGTCTTACTTTCTTATTTTAAGGTGAAGTGTGGCCTGGTCTTTTTTTTTGGGGGGGGGGGGATTTTCTCCCAAATTCTCATTACCGTAATGCAACAAATATATTAATAAAAAATAAATATTTTGTAAATAATTTTTTATTAAGTTTTTTACTGTTTTTTTTGGGGGGGGGGGAAATGACCTGCTCTTCGAGTGTTAGATGCTTAATACTTTACAATCTTTAAGTAGTTATGAAAATAGCATTTGAAAATGGCATGTTTACCATGTAGGTCTGTTGGTATAAGTCTAATGAATTTCTGACTGACAATCTCTTCATAATAAACTGTAAATCACCATCGCTCTGTGTTTGTTTGTGTTGCGTGTTTGCCAAGGAAACATGGTATTGGGACGGCAGTAATGTGACAGAGATGGCTATGAGTGGAGTGAAATGTACAGGCAATGAGATGTCTCTCAGCCAGTGCCAACACCACAGAACAGTCAACTGCCAGAAAGCAGCCGCACGGTTCTCAGCAGGAGTTATCTGCTCAGAAAGTGAGTCCCCTTACACAATATGCACAGACAGATACAAAGAATACCTCAAATGTGTTTGTTTGATATGAAGCTTGTATTCAATCCAACAGCACTAGGACTTTTCACTGATTGTAGCACTCGGCCAGTGTTTGTGCCTTTCGGATAGACTGTCGGTCTTTATATTAATGATGGGGATTTTTCAGTGAGACTTTTGCAGGTTATGTTTACACAAGTGACTGTCTTTATAAGTGAGTCACTGAATCAATTATTCAACTGATTAGGTTAACAATACAGATTAATTCAGGAATTAACTAGGTGACTCTGCATCTGAATGTGCCTTCCAACCTACTATATGGTAGATGTGAAAAGCTACTATATAATATATGTGAAAAGAGTAGATGTGTCCAAATTCATAGTATTAATAAAACAGTAGGCGAACAATACATGCATGATGTACTACTTCTGGCAAGATCCAATGGACACTTTACAATCCCATAAAACCATGGGAGTAAACGTTGTCATGTTGTCATTTGAATTTAACTCATACTATCTACATTCGTACTATATAAAACATACTTTTTAAAAGATTTCAATGTAGGTTCTTCAGCAAATATAGTACCTACTCAGTAACAGCAACTGTCTTTATGAGTGAGTCACTGAAACATTCACTTAACTGATTTGTTTAAAAACCCTCATTCACTGTGTTGTGCTCAAAACTGCACATTAATCTTGCTTTGGCTTTGTTTGGAACTATTTTTGTTAGCTTTGGAAAAAAAGCTGTGTCCCAAACGATGCCCCAAACACTATGCACTTATACTATACAATATGTACTCTACCCTTTATTTTACAACACTTCCACACTTTTTTTCTTTTCTGTTAATCAAGTGTGTCATCCAAGCATTTGCACTTTTTCTTTTAGGAATTTTCAGTGTGAACACACTACTCAAACTATTCATACTAAAATGGCATATAATAGTGCATAAGTTTGTGAATTGGGAAGCAGCTAATTGGCAATATTGTGTTTAAAATGTAGGTCTCGGAGTATTACCTTGTTTATAGAACTGCTGTATAAAAGCAACACTCAGTATAAGAGTCAAAACTGACTGTTTCGCAAGAGTTATTCATAATATTTGTATAGATGGCTGGAATTCTCACCTCTCAGACGGTCAGTCTGCTGCTGATGGTAGAGAGCTGTGGTCAGTGCTGTTTATCTTTCTCTGAGCACTGGTCTGTCATTAGTGAACCTCACATGGGAAAGGCTTGACTTCAAATGACTTACACCTCTCTGGATTATGTATTCAAATGAGATAACATATCATTTTCTCAACTGTTGTTTGTTGAGCAAAACTGTTTGTTCAGACATTAAAACCTCAGACATCCAGTTCAATGACCAACATGCGATGTCAAAATAGAAACAAAAATCTAAATGAAAATCTTGGACCAAGACTATATTTTTCTTTGTACTTTCATTTTACGTTTCCAGCATGCGGTTTCAAAGTTTTTGCATATTTTAGCTCGTTCTTAAAATGTAAAATGTTATTTCCCCAGCTGCATCTGATCTAGTGCTGAACGCACCGATAGTGCAGCAGACGACGTATATAGAGGACCGGCCGCTACACATGCTGTACTGTGCAGCAGAGGAGGAGTGTCTTTCCAAGAGCGCCGCTAAAGCTAACTGGCCTTACGGTCACCGCCGCCTGCTGCGCTTCTCCTCACAGATACACAACATCGGACGGGCTGACTTCAGGCCCAAAGCAGGCCGTCACTCATGGGTCTGGCACGCATGTCACGGGTAACCATACTGTTCAAAAGAATTTCAATCATTTTTATTCCCGTTGTGTTGAAAATCTGGGTTCACTTTTTGTGTTGCTGGTCAATTGACTCCCATTCGTTCTCATGCAAAACTAAGAAAAAAACAGGAAGACAAAACTAAAGACTCATATAAAAACAGAAAACCCATATTGTAGCTTAGCTTGTCAGAGACTAAAAATTTTAAATATGAGAAATTATGATCTCCTGTTGTGTTCCTACCTTTCTTTTAGAGGTCAGTTTTACTCAAAATTAGCTGCACAGACACAAAATAAAACATTTCATTGACATTTCCCTATTTATACAGTGAGGTGCTACATCTAGGTATAAATAGTATGTAACATTATTTGTTCTTAATGTAAACAGTATTTATCGATATTTGTAAATATCCTCTGCCGTTTTATGTTGAGTTCTCAAACTTCTGTGAGGATAAAATGGGTTTCTCAGATTTATGTTCAGTGCTACAACAGACTAGTAATTCATAATTTCATAGACTTGTTGACTGTGAATCTCAAAGACACAAAGAATCAGTGATTTGAGTAAACTTCAAGTCATAAAATTTCATAAGTTGTCATGATTTCATATTTTAGTTGTTGTATTGCCTGACTACTCTTTTTCAAAGTGTTTTGGTGAATTGTATGGAAACCAATGGAGAGTCCATTTTACCTCAACACAATCAATGTATCCAATGTAAATTAGTCTTTCCAAAACACATATGTGTTGATCATTTTCATGCAAATTCGTGAGCCTAAATGAGAAACCCCCCACAAAATTTCAAGAAGATTTTGTACTTTCAAGGTATGATTTCTGACCAGACAAGCAGAGGATCTGTTTTCTCTCTGTTTTGTGGCATTCTGGGGTCTATTGAACACACTTTGAAGACCCTTGTCTGTACTGCTTTTCTAGCTGATTTGTTTTCACTCAGTTTTGATGGGATTTGTTGTGTGTGTGTGACTCCACAGGCATTATCATAGTATGGACATCTTCACACACTATGACCTGGTGTCTGCCAATGGCACTAAAGTGGCAGAAGGACACAAAGCCAGCTTCTGCCTGGAGGACACCGATTGTGACGAGGGTAAATCACACTCATCCAAATACACATTAACAATCAGCTCTGTTTAGATTACTTGTGTAAATATCTTTGTTTATATTCTAGGTGTTTCCAAGAGATATGAGTGTGCTAACTTTGGTGAGCAGGGCATCACAGTGGGATGCTGGGATTTGTATCGCCATGACATTGATTGCCAGTGGATCGATATTACTGATGTCAAACCAGGAAATTATATCCTTCAGGTCAGAAAATGGGTGCAGATCATTGTCCCCGGTCACCAAAAACATGTATTCTGTTGATTTAATATAGTATTTAGACTTGTTTTTGCTTCTTTCCAGGTTGTGATAAATCCGAACTATGAGGTTGCTGAGAGTGACTTCACAAATAATGCCATGAAATGTAACTGCAAATATGATGGGCACAGGATCTGGGTCCATAACTGCCATATTGGTGAGACATGAATACAAAGCCTTATAGAAATAGTTTACCCCAAAATTAAAATGTATTCACCCTCAGGCCATCCAAGTTGGATAAATTCAACATTACATCAATTGCTCACCAATGGATCCATTTAGTGAATGGGTACCGTCAGAATGAGAGTCCAAACTGCTGATAAAACATCATAATAATCCACAAATAATCCTCGCCACGTCTTGTGAATTGAAAAGTCACATTTGAGTAATAAACAAATTCAAGTCATTTTTAACTTAAAACCATTGCTTCCAGCTAAAATACCTCTACAGTCCAAAGCTGTTCTAAATAAATATGTGACCCTGGAGCACAAAACCAGTCTTAAGTCGCTGGGGAATGTTTGTAGCAATAGTCAGAAATACATTGTATGGGTCAAAATTATAGATTTTTCTTTTATGCCAAAAATTATTAGGACATTAAGTAACGAGCATGTTCCATGAAGATATTTTGTAAATTTCATACTGTAAATATATCAAAACTTAATTTTTGATTAGTAATATGCATTGCGAAGAATGTCATTTGACAAATTTAAAGGCGATTTTCTCAATATTTAGATTTGTTTTGCACCCTCAGATTCCAGATATTCAAATAGTTGTTTATCTGCCAAATATTGTCCGATCATAAACTATACATCAGTGGAACGCTTATATATTCAGCTTTCAGTTGGTGTATACATCTCAATTGCGAAAAATTAACACTTATGTCTGGTTTTGTGGTCCAAGGTCACATTTGTCAGTTTATTTTGTGGTGAGATGACAACAGGAGATGGACTTTTTCCACTGGAGTCATAATGTATTATTGTTATTTGGCCAGAATTGATGGTTTAAAGTTAAAATGCCTTTATAATGAATTTGTTTCTTACAAACGTGCAACCTTTCACTTCACAAGACATTAATTGATGGACTGGAATCTAGATTTCTTGCAAATTATTGTGATATTTTTATCAGCTGTTTGGATTCTCATTCTGACGGCACCCATTCGCTGCAGAGGATCCATTGGTGAACAAGTGATGTAGTGCTAAATTACTCTAAATCTGTTCTGATATAGAAATAAACTGATTTACATCTTGGCTGGCCTGAGGGTGAATACATTTTCAGGAAGTGTTCATTTTGGGTGAGAATATCTATGTTTGGAATGGAATATGTAGTGTAAGAAAACAGAATTATGCATCCATAAACAGTAGTATGCCACATTCTTGTCTCATGATCTGACATTACATTCTGCAATTAAAAAGTCATCTGGGAATTATATATATAGTGTACACTACAGTAAGAGTGCATTAAGGTAGTGCTTCCATTCAATGTCAAACACTAAAATACTTATTTCCCCTTGTTATGCAGGCGATGCTTTCAGTGAGGAGGCTGAGAAGAAGTTTGAGAAATACCCTGGACAACTTAACAACCAGATCTCATAATCCTATTACAGAAATCCTAAAATCTACAGTATTCAAAGTTTTTACGCCAAGAGTATAACTGTATTGACATGACCTATAATTCTTTATGAAAACAGAACTCCAAAAAACACTCTGGGCTACTGAGTCTGGCTTGAGTAGTGTTAATATTAGATGTAAATGAACATTGCACAGTGGTACAGCCTGCCGTATGTGTTTACAGTGCAATCAGGTGCTTATTTTCGTAAAGGTTTCAAAGCCTTGTCGATGCATCACGCAGCCTGTGTGCTGCCGTCTCTGCGAGTTAAAATACTTGAATGTTTTGTACTCCAGATGAGCATTCGTGTTTAAAAGCTGTTGCAAAGTGTGAATGTATGTTATGCTTCAAAGCTCTGACTCAACCTATTTTACTTTCATTCGCTCTTTCATGCATGACTTGTTAAATCTTCAGTTATGTTTTTTTACACGCTGTCCTAGATTTGTCTGCTATGCATTCGTGTGTTCAGATACAGTCAAATATTTCATGTCACATGCAACTGTTAAAGATGAAAAATAAAGTGTTATTTAAAGTTGTAATTCAAATCATTTCATGAGCCATTAAAACAAATAAATTGTAACTAAATGATCAGTCATGACTCCTTACGTTACAAAGGCCTCTGCTTAACACTCATAAAGATGGAAATCTGGAAAAGCCAAAAAAGCTACACCGCAAATTTTATATATTTTTTTAATGTCTCAATTTAATTTTCCAGTAATGCGTAGCAACCACCCTAAAAACCGCATTGCAATCTGAATTATATGAAAATCAAAACCGCGTTCATCACTTATAAGTACAGATTTGCCTTTAATTTTGGGCTTTTGTCTGTGATCTTCAACTGTCGGCGAGTGGAAAATCAGGGCTAAATGCGTAAAACGTGGTTGTTGCCAGAAGCTATTGACTTCAATAATATGGAAGCCAAAGGCTAGTTTGTGGAAGGCTTAACACAATGATACTCATTGTTAAGATGAGGGTGTACTTGGTCACGTTTTCTGAAAGCACTGAAGTCACAGTGGTTTGTAAAATGTTTTAAAATACATTGAATATAAAAAAACTTGCAATATTGGAATCGGAGCACCCATTTTTATTATGGCAGCCAAATGTTCATTCATCTCATGATAAACTGTGTTTCACACAAATATTTAGAAGTCTTCCTTCAAAAACGATACTGATACAGTGTAGTTTGAGAGGATACACTGATACTGATCCAGTGTAATGCTCAGAATCATCCACACACTTCCAAAAAAAGTATACAAACTGCACAATTATAGCATTTTGACTACACAAGCCCCCAGCTTTGCAAATATACTGTTCAGCCCTATACATTATTACCGTCTTAAAACATCTCCAACTATAATAACTATTCAAATCATCTTTTGCATTACATTTCTCTCTCAGCTGAACCATTTATTACTCTCTTAATTATATGCCTAAGCTTCACGGGACGTCACTCCGTGTGTTCAGGGGTCATGTGCAGCGTTAGGAGGTCGGCCCCCCGCCGGACCACCACGTTTAAGCTGTCGCTTGTTCTCACAGCGTTATAGATCTCCTCTGACGAAATCACCTTTGACCCGTTTATCTCAACAATAACATCCCCTGGTTTCACTCCAGCTCTGTGAAACAGAAAACAGGAAATGATATTGATAATAGGAGGCCTCTATCAACAGACCACAGCAGTGTGGGGTGAGAGCAGTGCTGCTTACCTATTGGCTGGAGATCCTATAATAACACGGTGGATGAGAACGCCATGAGAAACATCAGGGAAGGACATGTCACGTATCTTCAGCTCTTCGATTATACTGAGAGGGCGAAAACGCCATTTAAAGTAAAAAAAATACACAGTGACCATCTCACACACATTTAGGGTCTGTTGTCAAAACACAGATAGGCACCTGGGGGTCAAAGTCAGCATCATCACTCCAATGTAACGCTGTTTTGATCCTGAATCTCCAAACCAGGACTCTGAAAACAGCCGGTAAACATCAATCAGCGACCTCAATACAAATGATCTCACTAACAAGAATGAGAAGGTCAAGGGTCATTCTTACTCCGTTTGTCTGCCGCACGCTCAAGGAAGATGCGGACTCTGTCTGAGGGAATGGCGAAGGAAATCCCTGCAGTCACTTTCATGGTATTAATGCCGATGACCTCACCGTCCTGACAGTTACAAACATCACATGTTAGTTCATATCACATGCATTGCATCATGTGACCAATCAGTAGGTTCTCAGATAGATTGATCAAATATGTTATTAGTCAAATGACCTATAAATGAAATCTGACCTGCAAAATTAAACACCTCAACTTCCTTGTTTCTAAAAGCAAAATGTACTAGCGGTATGTTGTGTAAATATGACCCACCAGGTTTATAAGGGGACCTCCTGAATTTCCAAACTGTAAAATAGCAATGTGATGCAACATGTGAATTATTTGATCAATTAAATGAACATGCAATTAAACCCAACTTCTCTAATGTTGTTTCCTGTGCTCTTACATCTATGGTAGCATCAGTCTGGATGTAGTCAATGTTGGAGTTGGACAGACCCAGTTCTTTACTTCCTCTGTGGGCAGAACTGACGATTCCAGATGTGATTGTGTTTTTAAGAGAGAAAGGGCTCCCCATGGCAACCACGAACTCACCCTGACGCACATCAGACGACTGGCCGAGACGCAGCGTTGGGAGGGGATGCTGGGATGAGACGAGGGGGGAAGAGAACAGAATGAGACATAAAACACTTGTAGTATGAGTACATATTATTTGTACACACACACACACACACACACACACACACACACACACACACACACCTTATATATTTACATTTAGCAGCAGACGCTTTTATTCAAAGTGACTTACAAATGAGGACAATGGAAGCAATCAAAATCAATAAAAGAGCAATGATATGCAAGTGTTATGATGACAAGTTAGCCTAATGTACATGTAGCAATTTATTTTTTAATTACATAATAAATAAAAATAAAACAGATAGAATAGAAAAAGAATAGAGCAAGCTAGTGTTAGAGGCATTGTTATGCTTGTGGTAAATTGTATAATAAATAAAAATATAGAAGACAAAAAGTATAGAGCAAGCTAGTATTAGTTCTTTAAAGAAAACAAGCAGTTACTAAATGAACAGAGTGCAAGTCTAAAAGGGGCAAGTTTTTTTAAAGAATAGAATTAGAATAAAGAGTGATAGAGTTAGAGGGTCAAATAAAGATGCAAGAGATGTGTTTTTAAAAGTTAAGTTACCTTAAGTTTTAACCCTAACGTTTGGGGTTTCTTGTGCACAATACGGTAAAAAAAATTATATTATGAAATACTAGAATTTAAAATAATTGTTTTCTATTTTAATAAATGTTAAAATGTTACTTATTCCCGTCTACTCCAGTATTCAGTGTCACATGATCCTTCAAAAATCATTTAATATACTGATTTGGTGCTTGAGAAACATTTATTTGTATTATTCATGTTGGAAACAGTTTTTGCTGCTTAGACACTTTGTGTAAACCATGACACTTTTATTTCAGGATTATTGGATGAATATAAAGTTCAAAAGAACAACATTTATTTGAGACCGAAATCTTTTGTAACATTCTAAGTGTCTTTACTGTCACTTCAATTTAATGCATCCTTGATGAATATTCACGTCTTTAAAATTCTAAATATATATCATCCCCAAACTTCTACACAGCAGTACATTAAAGCACCACTGGTACCTTAGCATTGATTTTGATGGTAGCGATGTCTGCAGCCTGCTCGACATCCTGGACCGTGGCGCTGTAAGTCTCTCCATTGGTCAGTTTAACACGGACACCACGCTTGTTGGCGACCACATGGGCATTGGTCACTATCAAGCCATCACTACTTATGATGAAACCAGAGCCATTCGAGACGGGCACCTCATGGCCAGAAACGGGTGTCTGGAAAAAAAACTGCATATATTATGTCACAATACCCAACAGAACTTAAACTAAATACCTGTATGTCAGATACAACCAGTTCACAAAGAATGAAAAAGTCCCTGTTGAGAAAAACAACTTAAACAAGCCTAAACTGGTTTGCTGACCTCCAAGTCTAGTCAGGCTGTCTAGTTTATGAGGGTTTGTCAGCAGCTTGACCAGAATGTGAGACTCATTTAAACCAGCTCAGGGACTCATTCTAAGCAAGTTTAAGATGTTTTCAGCAGGACGAAAACAGTTTCGTTGTATTTTTGACAAGACTCACCGCCCAACGATCTCGATGTAGACTACAGCAGCTGTGGACTTCTCAACCACATCCGCGATGAAGTTATACTTGGACCGCGGACTGTCCGGTTTAAACGGAGAGGCGCATTGGACAGTCGGTAGTAAGAAGTCAATTAGCAAATTCCTGACCACGACTGTCCTCTGTAGGGCATCTTTATTGTCCTCGTCTCTTAATGAATACAATGCTGCTCCTCCAAGTCCCAGTCCAAACGCGGCTGCGAGGCGAGCGGCGCGACCGCCGCCTCCTGAACTCCGGCGTGAAACTAACGTTACAGCTCCTGCTTCATGTTCCTCTTTACCTGAGGAGGAGTTAGAAAAGTGTCCTAAAGGCCTTACGGTCATCACATTTGGTTGCCGACCACTGTCCCGGAGACATCTCGTGATTGTCCTTATGAGACCTCTATTAACATGTGATGTTGCCATGTTGCTTCAGATCAGACTTATCGTAGAAAACACTCAATCCCGATGGAAGCAGGACATCACTGTGTCAAGCACATTATATATTAGCAAAAGTTTCTGAGTAAAATGTAAATATATTTTTCTTTAAATATGAATACGTGGTTAAATGTTCTTCCCATATGCTCGTCGTCGTCGAAGCGCGCCTGTCCAGTCCTCGGCTCTTCTGTCTGTAGGGTCGGTGACTGTACCGGAAGTAGTAGTTGGCCAACGCGTCTGCGCATGTGTGGACATGTCTGAGGAGAGATGGAGCTCAGGGTCGCCAAGTTCGCGGTTACAGTTGTAGGGGGTTGATTTTTCCCCCGCGGTTTACATGTTGCATAGATTTTAATCGACTGAAATAAGTGTTTTAAAATATTTTACATTCTACCAATAACAAAATTGATATATTAGAGTTTTGTAATAAAGGGGCCTTTGACCTCCTATATGAAAACAGATTATTTATGATTACTACTAGTGATTTTAAAGTTGAAAATGTTTATTACACATAATAGTGCCTGTAAAATACGTATTTTAGGTATGAGAGTGGCATTTGTTGTGTTTTGATATTTGTATAGGGTCATTGGGTTTGTTACACACACCTGGCAACCCTTTGAGACAGGAGACTCGTAATCTATCTGAAAGTCGAAAACCTGACAAGCCACGTAATTCCTACATTTTTGTGTAGTTTGACGAGTAAAGCCTTACTTATCAGAAATATTATGTAGATGTGATTAAGTGATAGTGTAATATGTCATTTTTTATATATATTTGATTAATTTGGTGTTAAACTCTTGTTGAATTTAGAACCTCATTCTAGCATACTACTTTTTTACCACATCGTTATATAAATAGTATGCTATATCATTATATTTTTAGAGGAGTATGATTTGCAGATCTGAATTGAGCATCTATTTCTCAGTTAATGTATGATGATGCAAGAAAAGCGTAAAGAAAAACTATTCATGATCTGTTATTCAATCATTTTATAATTAATTCAGTACACACTTACTGGAGATTTTTTTTGTGGCAATTTTACATGTCAGGACATTAGTTGGTGCATTTAGTGTATGAACCACTTTGACTAATGAAGACTATATTAAGAAGACAGTTCTTCTATATTTGAGACATTTTGAGTTCCTCACATACCCCCCACACACACATGTGTGCACATATGTGTATGTGGGTGAGTGTTATCACAAGCTGCTCTGTTAACTCAGGGCTCTTTTGTTTTGGCCCCATTCCTCCCACGCCACCACTGAGCAGTGCTAATCAAATTAGCCACGGTAAGAGACAACAGGAGCTATGAGCCAGCTAATGCTACCCAGCCACACACACACACACACACACACACCACACACACACACACACACACACACACACACACACACACACACACACACACACACACACACACACACACACACACACACACACACACACACACACACACACACACACACCTTTGCAGAGGGTCAGAAAGCACTCATATGGATCAGTTTTGAGAATTTTTTTTTTTTGTCCATACAGCTTAAACGATGACAGTGACAGGATATATGTTATGTACATTGTAGGTATTTTGGTTTTTGAAATCCTTATTGCTGAAATGCAGTCCGTTTGACAACACGTCCTTCTTTATCAATGGCAAAGTTGTAGTTTTTCGGGTTGTCAAGAGCCTCTTCAATCTGCTGATCTAGATTGTCCAGCGTGATGAAGTCCTTTGCCTCTTCCTGAAATACAGATAAATGCAGGGTGAGAGAGGGATTAAATCATAAAACCCTATCTGATCAAATATAATAACATGAATAAAGCATGTCATCCTTTTCAAGAAATGTATAAAATATCTTCAGTTTGTAAATCAATCAAATAAAAATACTGCAACACAAAACATGACAGCACTACTCATGCATAGTTTAAATGTGAACAAAGTTTTGGTAAAAGCACTCGCCTGTAGTAGAAGAATTTGTCTTTCTTTCTCTTCAATGTAGTTCTCCAGCTCTAGCTGGCGTAAGATGTCTGCTTCTCTCTTCTTCAGCTCAGCAGACTCAGCCTCCTTCTGCATGCGTTGCTCTCTTAAAGACCAGATGATACACATTCACTTCAAACAGCAACAAAAAGCAAGTATATCTGACTGCATCCCTCACCACCATAAATCACATCACTACAAGTTACACCCCGAAAACAAAACAGCCAATTAGGAAATGTCACCAGAGCCCCTAAAGAGGCAGCAAATTAACTGAAAATGTTAATTTATGGGTGAACTATCTTTAACTGACTTGCACAAATCTTTTTTTGCAGGGATAGTCAAGCGCCCATTCTCACCAGATATTGTAGGTCATCCAAGGACTTTTTGTCTACCGCTTTATGAACTGTAAATTCATACATACTATGTTCACATACTGTTTTCAGCACACTATTTTGGATGCAGCCAGTGAATGACTAAAAATAACTCACCTTATGTTATGTATTTTGAGGTTTTCAGCATCATTCAAGGCCATCAGTGACCGATGCTCTTCTTCCTCTCTTTTAGTTCTTTCCTCTGCCACAGAACCAACCTCCTCTTCATATTTCTTCCTCAACATCTGCTCCTTGAACTCAAGTCTACATGTATAAGATGATCAATTACATCAGTTGAGATTATGTTGATCTCAAACTCAATGGCTGAAGCTTCAACAGCGATAAATAATAACAAAGTGTGAGCTTGGTAATCAGAAAACAGATCTATTCACTGGTGACTGGTAATGGTTTAATGTCATGCAGTCTTACCGCAGTGCTCTTAAAAACAGATTGTATTCAGTGTAACGCTCCTTTAGTACAACCATTTCTAATGGATCCACGGGAGGGGGGGTCTTGATCCGTCCCAGTTTTGACTTCGCTTTGGGGTCTGTGCGAGTTTTTCTTCCTCTGACAGTTTCGACCAAAACAGCAGTACGAGGAGAGAGAAGACGGACTGCTGGAGCATGACACCTCGATAAAGCCCGCAACATGTTGAAGAGTAAGTTAAATCTAATTATGATTAACGTTAAGCGTCTATGCAGAACATACAGTCAAACCCCTAAGAACTTGATGAATATAGTATAGAGTTATATAGTAACAGATTCCAGCATGTCTACATAACATTGAGCATCTTGTCCTAGGCCGCCATGTTCTTGAACTTTAACCGCGGAAGTTGTTTCTTTTACTCGGTCCACAGTCAAGACTGAGCCGAACGCAAAGCGCTCTCTGCTGCCGCGCCGGACGGAAGCGGAACTGCGAGCACGGGATGGGAATCGTTAGGAAATTAACTATTCTGTTATGATTTATATTTACGATTTAGGCTCCTTAACGGTTCCATTAACTGTTCTCGCCCGCGTCGGAAGAAATATTTGGACAAAATAAATAAAACAAGTGGGCTAGATGCGGCATAACCCAGGTAATAAGGTAAGAAGCCAAAAACTGCTAGGTTGAAATAACTGTTGGTTAAAAATACTAAACAAACTGCAATTTGGTAACGTGTTCCTTTTGATTAAACACCGCTGACAAAACTGCATGATAATATTTACATACAAAGCCAGTCATATGAACAGCCAGTATACGTGATTGTTGTCTCTGTGGAAGCCACATAAGAAAACAATTGCTTTGGTAAATTATAGCTATGACATAAAAGTCATATTTATGGTATAAAAAGTCTAAGTGGTGATCATTATTATGATATAAAAAGCAAAACCCGTGACATTAAAAGTCAACCACTTTGGTAACATCATAATAAAACATGGCTTATTATGACTTGAGTCAAAATTACAACAAACTGACAATTAAGACATTTAAATACATAAATAAAAACACTGTCATAATTATGAATTTTATGTCACAATTTACACTTTTTTTTAAAGAGTTACCAAATGTTTTTTTATATATATATATATGTGGCTGAAATGGGCTTCACAGGGAAATCAATTTGTAGTTATAGTTATGATTATTGATTGATTGATTTTTTTCTGAGTTGGACTTGACAAAACATAAGTTCTGTAAGTGACTCAAACTGAATCATTGATGTGTCTGACTGATTCATGAGGGTTTTGTTCACTGAAAAGAACCAGCTCAGAAGAGTCAGTAAATGGGCTACACTGATCCACGCTGCATGTTCTTGATAACTAAAAGAATCAGGTTTGAGTCATTCATCATAAACCTGCTTATCCATTTTTTCAGCTTAATGTGAAAATGCTTCAAAGAGGTTTTAATGGGCAAGTTTTGGATATCTGGACCTCACTGCACATCTTGCACACAAACGCACACCAGAGACGTGCTCCAGAAGAGGTGCTGTTGCTTTATTCAGCATGTATTTTAGGTGCAAACATACAGCACCATTCAGTTCAGAGACTGTCATGATAAACAGACTCGGTTTCTTGTTCATTTCCAAATTACTGACAATTGACATATATTGTAACTTAGATGACACAACAAAAGCAGATGAAAGCATGATAGTTGTATTTTCTCCATGAGTCTAAAAACTCAAATTCTAGAGCTTTTATTTCTACTCTTGATTTTCAGTCATGCTTTTATCAAGTCAAACACTGTAAATGCTAAAGCAAAAGAATCAAATATTCTCAACCAAAAAAACATATGAGAAGCGGAACACAGACATTTAGCAAATTAAATATTACTACAACATTTACTAAAATGAACACATTCTAACTTAACTAACATATCTAAAACTCGACTGTTGCAATAACTACATGTAATCTAAAGAGCCAGGGATGATGGACAGTGTCCTGTTGACTGATTCTTAATTTCTTGGTCTAATGTTTAATTAACAAATTGGCTTTAGTCCATTTCTAGCACCCAAAGTGAGCAGAGACTGAACAACGATTCACCTCAACAAACAATTGGTTAAAAGTTTGAATATAGGGGATCATTGCCTAATCTGAGTTTCAATGGGTGCTGGGAATGAAACAGAAAAAAATGACAATTTAGCGAAAACTATTATTTGCAGAACAATATAGTATTCTTTAAGTTAAACCATCAAAGGTCCTCCACGAGAATCTGCCAACATGACACTGAGCTCTGGCTGAGTGAGTGCTACTCTTAGTGATGTCTCCAAGGTGGTCATTTGTCCATTTTCAAGTGTAAAGAAGAAGGGGGACCTCATTATGTGTACCTCTTGTGTGACACAAGGGCTCGTTTGACTTTAAAGCGATGATATGCTGTGGTTTAGTTTCATGGTTAGATGGTGAAATGTGGGTGTAATTAACTAAAGAACTAGGATTGGAAGTAAATGTAAAGATTATGGATATGGATTTGGCAATAAGGGTCTTAAATTGTGGAACCAGGTTAGTAGAGTTTTTTTTTGGGGGGGGGGGGGGTTGTGATTTAGGTGCATCTCGGTGTTTGGGAAGGTGATGTATTTGTTAGTATGTTAATGTGGATCTGACTCAACAGTATTCAAAATATGAATATGATGGATGTGAGTTACTAGGGTTTTGTGTTTTAGGGGTTTAGGATAGGGCTATAGGGTGGAATACGTAAATCGAACTTCTTCTCCCTCCAGGAGTTTCCTGTAAAGAAAAAAATCCTTTAAAGTTCAAAACAAACCACATCATAGCAATACTCATTTGTGATCTAACATCAAAGCTACTCTTGATTTTTTTATGAATGCACACAAATTGTTTTAAGTTTAACTGATTAAAGAAACTGCAAGTCTCATACTGTCAAGTATATTACCTGTAAGCTGCAATCTCAATATCCAAAGCCATCTTCACGTTAAGCAGATCTTGATACTCCCGCAAATAGCGTGACATTTCCTCTTTTGCATCCGTAATGTCCCTCTCTAGGTCACTTATCCTCTCCTAGAAGTTGTTCAAAGAAAATTTCAAAGCATAAATTAATGCTGATATGCTTCAGCGTTCCTACACACTGTTTTTGTGCCAGAGTTACAGAGTAGTAGAACTTCATAGATCTTAAAGATTTGAGTCAGCACTGCCGTTCCCTCTAGAGTCAGTCTCATCTGTCCTATTCAGTTTGTCAGTCATGACTCAGCACTGATGGAATGAGTCAGCATCAGAAACATTTCTGCAACTTTGGTATCACTTGGAGCTTACAATAGCACAGCAGACATAGTTTTCCATCAATGCTGAGACTCTAGAACAGTAAAGGTCAGCACACTGACTTTTCATATTAAAAGCAAATTTGTGTCAAGGCTTTGTCCTCAACAAATAAGGAAGCACAAAGACTTGAAGCAGAAAAAGTCCCAGAATTCTACCTTTAGGGGTAACACCAGCCTGTCACTGTGGCAGTTCCCATTTTTGTACCTCTTCTACCCCTAAAAGTTTGACAGTTGTGCCTTATTTTAGGTACAATTATGCACAATTTAGGGGTAGATACGGTACAGAGTTCTTTGTTTAAGACTACTGCCCCAGTGACAAGCTGTTGTACCCATAAAGGTAAGATTTTTGGACATTTTATATGGGTGTATTATGCCCATCGACACAAATAAAGATTGATCCGGTTGTTTTTAATTTAATTAATCTTCTTTTATAAAGAATGTTTCTGCAGTCAATAGCATAATGGCCTCACTTCTAAGAGTATCTCTACGGAGACATTTGTGTGGTCGTACTGCGCACGTGGTGCAACTATACTTGGATTGATTGCTGCTGGTGATCTATACCTGGTAATTGGTGACCTCAGTGTTCTGCGTCTCCTCTAGCTCCCCTAGTTGTGCATTCAGAGAATTGATGACATTCCTCAGTGCCTCGACCTCAGCCGAACGTGACTGCAGCAGCCGTCGATACTCAGCGGTCTCCTCACGTACCAAGCGCACAGCCTCCTCCTGCTTATCTGTCAGCTCCACTACGCTCGCCACCTTCCCCCGGAACCAGGCTTCGGCGGTCTGCATGTTGCGTCCAGCCAGGCTCTCATACTGTGATCGGATCTCTCTCAGAGCGGCCGACAAGTCCGGTCTACTTGTGTCCAGCTCCACACTGAGGCTGGCAACCTGTAGCTGGACCCTCAGCCCCTCCTGCTCCTCCGCAAACACTTGCTTCTGGAAGGCCAACTCCTGCGCCAGGGAGACCATGCTGGCCTCGGCATCACAGCTGCACAGAGCGACCTGACCCACCTCCTCCCGCAACCTCTGCACCTCTGCCTCTGCCCGGCCACGCCGTTGCGCCTCTTCCTCCCGGCGCTCATGCAGCTGTACATACGCCTCCCGCAATTTCTCCCTCTGCGCCTCCATGCATGCTTTATTCTGGGCCTCTTGGTGCAGCTGCTCCCTGAGGCCCCGTACCTCCTGTATGTAGAGCTGCTGCACACGGGACGGCTTACTCTGCCTGCGCCGCAGGCCCTCTAGCTGTAGGAGCAGCACCCGGTTTTGTTGCTCAAGGTGTCGCACCTTCTCAATGTAGGATACGAAGCGGTTGTTCAGACCCACCAGCTGCTCACGCTCTTGGGCCCGCAGCCCCAGCAGCTCTGCGTTCACTGTGCTTGCCTGACTCAGGTCACTCTGCTCCCAGCGCTGCAGTGGCTCCAAACGTGTCGTCCACCTGGAGGACGACAGGGGCCCCCGGGAGAGCCGGTAGGTGGTTCTGCTGGAAGAGGAATCTTTCCATCGCCGGGAGAGGGAGGAGGAGATGAAAGGGTCAAAGCTCATGATGTAAGATTTTTTTTTGTTGCATTTTGTTTGGTTTTCAAATGATGTTGATGTTTTGTAGGTTGGATAAGTTTTTCTCTTTAGGTCCCCCTTGTTCTGCACACCATTAGTGGAGATGAACCGGCACTGCACCAGTTCAGAAATGCTGCAGAGCAGTGTGCTTTATACAGGACACACATACACACTCTCACCACACACACAGATCCTCAGCCAATCAACAGCTCAGCAGTGTCATCATGCTGGCGATTGGTTTTGTGTTTCTTTTTTAGCTGGAGTAGCATTTTAGGAGGTAGGGCAGATTGATACATCTTTATAATAGAGACATTTTGCATGTTTCCAGACCAATTTTTGAAATGTCATTCAAATGTGAATCTGTGTGTCAAACATATTCTAAAGAAATCATGCTGTCAGCTTATTACTGTGGGAATAAACATTAACAATAAATTTAACAATTTCAAGGTGGAAACAGAGAAAACAAGAATAAGCAGTGTTCACTATATACAATAGAGTATGAAAATCATTGAAACAACAAATTGTACAATAATGTTTTATTTTGTTCATTTAAATCAATTGAATTAATTCAAGATAACATAGGTAGGGTAACATTAGCTCATCATACATGGCGTTAAGTTCTTCTTTAAAAGATTGAAACCTCTTGATCTTGCTCTTCCAGGAACGGTGCTGCTTCTGGCTGACATCTTTGGATCTCATCAATGTCTCCTTGCTGTAATGTTAAACACATCTTGTTATTTCGGGATTTACAGAATAAATGTTGAGAGTTTACAGAATAAATTCTTAGATCCAAAATATATGATGGTACGCCATATCACAGCAATGCAATAAAATGCCTTTAGCAAATGTATTTCCTTAATTTTGTTAAACAACAACTGTTGTAAACCAAATAACAAAAACCTGTGACTTTTTACCATCAAATATTCAGCCTCTAAAACAAAGTTACCTGTGGTGTGCACTGTGCCGCAAAATCCCTCAACGCATACAGCTCCTTCTGTACACTGAAATATAAATCAATTAACACCTATTGAAGCAATTAAGCAATGCAAAATCAAACTCAACTGTGAATATAAAGTTACAATACTGCTGACTTCCAATCCTGTAGTTAATATATATATACATATTAAAAAACTATCAACTTACTCTCTATAGGCAACTGCCCCTGTAATTCATGAGTAAAGACAAGGACAGTGAGCTACATCAATATCAATGCACGAGCTCTTATACATGAGTGTCAAAAAGTAAAAGTACCAATGAAACTCACAGTATGCATGGATCTGTAAAACCAGCCACACACCAGACATAATGCTTTCAAAAACCAGCACTATCACACGTAGATCCTCCACTGTTCTCTCCCCCTTGTCTTGCAAACAGAAAATTGAAGAGAAGTATTTAGTGACCTCACCAAAAGAACTTTACAGAAATATTAGGCATTGACACTTACAAACTTGCAGTATTAGTTCTGTGGCAAGAGAAACAGAGTTGACCACTGGTAGAAATGCCACCCCATACATGTACAAACTAGTGTAAATTACATCTGCAAAATGTAAAAGTTTTTAAGAAATGGCAGGATTACAAAGGAACAGCAGCATAAGGATGCATATTTAAGCCCTGCGGACTAAATTAATATGATTGTAAATGCAAAGTAACCAGAAATCTTAGGTCTTAAAGTCTTGCATTTCTTTCCTCATTTTCTAACTTGCAATGCTTTTTGTTACCAGGAACTGCTCTGGGGAATCGTGTGGGTGAAATTGCAGTCCAGACATGGAGCAGAACTGTGACAAAGATCCATCCAAAACGCTCTGTAATGAATGACACATTATTATAGGCAGGTTACCATTGCTGGAAACCCATGCTATACCATAAAAACTAACAAAAACGAATGACATAAATAGCATACAAATCACACAAAAAAACAATGCAAGCAATTTGAGTTTAAAGAAAAACTAGGGCAACAGAGTTTGCTAACATTTAAAACCAGCTTACCCTTAGTATACTCCAGAATCTTATTGAGATAATATAAAATAAATGCAGTATGCCCAATGAGAGTAACAACCATGACGTTTACCCAAACTAAATCTGGGAAAGAGATAGATGAGAACAAGAGAGAGAAATACAGATCATCATTTACACTTACAGAATTAAAAATAAAATCACATTAAATGCAGTTTCCCAATCAATATTGCAACATTGAGTATTTGTATATTGTCTGTAAGCTAATAATTTTTTGTCCTTAATTTAAATGGTCTCACCTAGTACATAAACATTTCGATTTGTGATTTGTAAAATTATTTGCGATGTACTATGAAACATTAAAATTACATTTGTTTGTGTACTTACAACATCTCCATATAAGTGTAAAAAGTTGATGTTTGCCAACTTGTGAACAAAGGTACTGTCGAATTGCTGGAATTGGAAGAACTATTAATGATATGGCTGCAGAGATTCCCCCAAAGGCATATGTCATTATAATCATGGCTGAAAATGTAAACAGACACATATTTTTAAGGATCATCAGTAAGTAAATATCTAAAACAAGTGACAATTCCTTATATATACAATTCCTACTTACATTCATCAACGCTTGATGATCTAAAGAAGAGAAGACGCATTTGAAGAAAGTTGCTTGACTGCATGAGAACATGTCCTAATGACCCTGCGTGACAATAAATCACAGAGCAATACTGATGTAAACATGCACTATGTGACCATTACACATCTGAACATGCAGCCTAGTGGTTAAAGATCTGGGCTGGTTACTGAAAGGTTGTTGGTTCAAAGCCTGCATGACATAATCTTAACTTTCCTGTTAATTGTTACATGAATATGTCACACATGTGAACAAGCCTGCAACATCCTGCCCAAAGACTTTACCTAGCTACCACAGTTAAGATTTTCGAAAGCATAAAATTGCAGTAGAAGACAATATGATATACCTATAATAAATTGTATTGACAAATGTATATCAAAAAATTGTGTGAAGCAAACTTTGTTTAAAGCTCGAAAAATTGCAGGCATGGATGACAGCAGAATAATCCCAGCACTGACTAGAACAACTTCAGTCCACTGAGATGTATTCCAGAGATCATGAAGAACAGCTACAAAACACAACAGATTATACAGTTATTCAGAAGCACATCTATTTGTAGGTCAGGCTAAGATGGATATGATTTAAGGGGACAAATCAACACAAGTATTAAAATATACAGGTACATCTCAAAAAATTTGAATATGGTGAAAAAGTTCATTTTTTCTAGTAACTTATTTAAAAAAGTGAAACTTTCATATGTATTCATTATATGTAAAGTAAAACACTTAAAAAAAGTTTTGTTTTAATTTTGATCATTGGAGCTTACAGCTAATAGAAGTCAAAAATCAGTATCTCAAAATATTAGAATATTTACATTTGAGTTTCAATAAATGACCATCCATACAGTTTAAATTGTGGGTCTCTCTTCTTTGAAACCACAATAATGGGGAACACTGCTGACTTGGCAATGGTCCAGAAGACGATCATTGACACCCTCCACAAAGAGGGTAAGTCACAGAGGGTCATTACTGAAAGGGGTGGCTGTTCAAGGAGTGCTGTATCAAAGCATATTAAATGCAAAGTTGACTGGAAGAAAGAAATTGGGTAGGAAAATGTGCACAAGCAACAGGGATGACCGCAAGCTTGAGAATACTGTCAAGCAAAGCCGATTCAAACACTTGGGAGAGCTTCACAAGGAGTGAACTGAAGCTGGAGTCAGTGCATCAAGAGTCACCACGCTCAGACATCTTCAGGAAAAGGGCTACCAAGCCACTTCTGAACCAGAAACATCGTCAGAAGCATCTTACCTGGGCTAAGGAGAAAAAGAACTGGACTGTTGCTCAGTGGTCCAAAGTTCTCGTTTCAGATGAAAGTCAATTTTGCATTTCATTTGGAAATCAAGGTCCGAGAGTCTGGAGGAAGAGTGGAGAGGAACAGAATGCATGTTGCTTGAGGTCCAGTGTAAAGTTTCCACAGTCAGTGATGATTTGGGCTGCCATGTCATCTGCTGGTGTTGGTCCACTGTGTTTTCTGAAGTCCACAGTCAACGCAGCCATCTACCAGGACATTTTAGAGCACTTCATGCTTCCTTCTGCTGACAAGCTTTATGGAGATGATGATTTCATTTCCCAGCAGGATTTGGCACCTGCCCACACTGCCAAAGATACCAAAAGAAGGTTCAATGACCATGGTGTTACTGTGCTTGATTGGCCAGCAAACTCGCCTGACCTGAACCCCATAGAGAATCTATGGGGTATTGTCAAGAGGAAGATGAGAGACACCAGACCCAACAATGCAGATGAGCTGAAGGCCGCTTTCAAAGCAACCTGGGCTTCCATTACACCTGAGCAGTGCCACAGGCTGATTGCCTCCATGCCACGCCGCATTGATGAAGGAATTCATGCAAAAGGAGGACCAACCAAGTATTGAGTGCATATAAATGAACATACTTTTCAGAAGCATGACATTTCTGTTTAAAATATCCTTTTTTATTGATCTTATGTAATATTCAAATTTTCTGAGACACTGAATTTTGGGTTTTCATTATCTGTAAGCCATAATCATCAAAATTTCAAGAAATAAAGGCTTTAAATATTTCACTTTGTGTAATGCATCTATATAATATATATAGGTTTCACTTTCTGAAATGAGTGACACATATCAACCTTTTTCATGATATTCAAATTTTTTGAGATGTACCTGTATTAAACAAATAAACTCTACTGTGCCAGCACTGTACTGTTGAGACACTAACGCCAAGTTTCCTTACCGGAGCAAAATGCTGTGGAAATCAGAAGATATGCAATGGGAATCGCTACAAATTCTATTATTCTGTGGATGAAACCTGGAAAATTAACTGAAACAAAACAAAGGAACAAGACAATGATTAGAAAATCCATCATAATCAATTATGATAAAACTTTTTTTTAGGAATTCTTTAAAGATTTTATGGGCTTATCACAATGCCCTAAAGCACTTGATAATATACAATTACAGTACAATGAGATATGAAATGCATTAAGAAATATACAATAATATACAAATCAATCAAATGTCTTTCATTGAGATACATACCAGATACAGTAGTATTCCAATTAAAATATGGGGCCATAAGAAATAATAAAACGATCCTTGTCAGATTAATTGTCGCACACATTGTTACCTCAACTACAGACCCTGAACAAAGCAGTAAAAACAAATAGTCATAAACAGAGAAAAAATATTGATAAAAAAACCTTTGTGAAAAGTTCAGGATACGTACCTTCACAAACTCCCCACAGAACAAATGCAATGCACAAGCAGACGTTAGGACAGACTACTTGCAAATAATGTATGTACATTGGTTTTGGGCCAGTATCTGCAGAGGAACATAAACACCATGTACAAAAATGTAGTTGTCAGTTATTCAGCGATAGCTACGAATCAATCCTAATTCAATGAAAAGAACAATAGAACAATTTAACATCTTATTCATTTACATTTGTTATACAATAAGAAAAATATAACTATTAAAAGCCTACTTCATAATTCCTGCCCTACCTTTTTTGCTTATATAGATTGTGATTGGAATGCTTAATAAACAAGTCAACAAGAGGGAAATAAAGCAAAGCATCAGTGTAATGATGTGCAGAGCAGACATCCCTGTATGAGAGACAAGAGTGATATTACTCACATTAGATTAAGATAACAATCCATGTTTTTACTAAATAAATACATCAAATAATTTAGAAATTATATACTAAACTGCCATTCAAAAGTCTGAGGTCGTAAAGATATTATAATGTTTTTAAAGAAGTCTCTTCTGCTCACCAAGGCTGCATTCATTTGATCAAAAATACAGTAAAAAACTAATATTGTAATATTATTACAATTTAAATGAACTGTTTTCTATTTTAATATATTTTAAATGTAATTTAATACCGTGATCAAAGCTGTATTTTTCAGCATCATTACTCCAGTCTTCAGCGTCACATGATCCTTCAGAAATCTTTCTGATTTGGGGCTCAATAAATATTTCTTATAATTATCAATGTTGAAAACAGCTGTGCTGCAGTGTTGCTTTAATATTATTTATTTATATATGTCAATTTTTTATATTTTAGTTTTCATTTTAGGTAGTTTTTGTAATTTTGTTACGGCCTTTGTCATTTCTATTAGTTTTTGTTTCTATTTAGCTTCATTTTTATTTCAGTTTTAGTATTTTATTTAATTGTACTTATTTCAGTCAATGGCCAAGGCAACATTTCCAGTTTTCACTTGTGTTTTACGTTTTTCATTTAACGTTGATATTTTATTTCTATTTTTATTAGCTTAACAGCAACACTGTTGTGCTGCTTCAAATTTAAATGTCTTTACTGTCACTGTTAAAACAACTGAATGCACCTTGCTGAGTAAAATGACTTACTGACCCCAACATTTAAACAGTAGTGTCTGCTTCCGATGACTTACCCAGCCGCCCGATTTCCACAGTTGCAGAGCTCACCGATTTCTCTGAGTGGACCTCACACATGTATTCTCCCTTGTCGGCAGTCTGGACATTTTTTAGTCTTATTGAGAAGTTGCCTTTGGGAATTTCTTCTCTGAAGAACTCTGCTCTGTCTCTGTAACGCTTGTGAGACGATCCTGAAAATATCGTCCCATTTTGGAAAAGCAACACGGGGATGATGTCTGGACTTTTGTCCACCTTCTTCCACGAGACCTCGTCAAAGCGTTGAGGAGGGATATGCGAGTCCACCATGCAGTTTAGAACAACATCCTCACCAACACGTGCAAATACAATTTGATCTTCTCCTGTCACAACTACACGCTCTGTTAGAAACAAAAGAGAAATAATCAAGCGGTAAAAAAAGTTAAGATTATTTGTAATGAGATAAACACTTACCCACGTGTTGAATTGTAACAGAGATCTCTCCAACATCCTGGTAAGAGTAAACTACACATCTGTAGATACCAGTGTCTGCAACGGTTATATTTTCCAACAGGATTGAGAAGTTTCCTTTAAAGATCTGCTCAGAAAAAAATGTGCTCTATCCCTGTAAGACTGATGCTGAGCCTCAGGTCTGTCCTGTCCATTCTGAAACAAGTGCACTAATGCCTCTTCATCTGTCCTCTTCCATTCGACCTCCAGCTCCTCCACAGGTACTGGTGTTTCCACAGAGCAGGGCAGTGTGATGTTACCCCCCAGCTGTGCCACCAGAGGCTGAGCTGGTCCTTGAACCAAGAGCCCTTAAAACGAGGATTCAGCGATTGTTACAGCATGTACACAAGTCAAAAACACACAATGTGAACAAGTAAGAAACAAAGCATGTGATCCTCACCTTCAGATGTAAGAAGAGCAGCTGCAGATATCAAGACTCTAAACATGCTCATGTTCCAGGTGCACATATCTACAGAGCTATGAACATTTATGAATTTAATAGATAAAAATAAACACAGCTCGCGTATAAATTGACTATATTATACAAAGAAGAGTTGGGTGTGAATGTAAGTTCTTCCTACTTTCATTTTATTTGAGTGTAGTTGTGCAACATGGCCTTTGACCGAGGATGCATTTATTGACCTTGTACAGCTATAACTCAGAAGCTGCTTTTTAATCGGTGTTGTTTTGTCTCTGCCACTGCATGTCCCTGCAAGGCTGAGCTGGATTACCTTTATGAATGTTTCACATTTACCCTGTCAGCTATCAATGGTAGCCATTTCTAATCAATTCTGGTGCTCTTCAATTACATCCAGCATAAACTCATGAAGCCATGTTTGACAGCTGACCAAAGGCGATGGTTTGTAGTTTAAAATATTAGTATTTTTCTCACTCACTCACACACACACACACCCCACTGGGTTTGCATGGATTACAGTTGTGATTGCTTTGTGGGTTTTTGAAGACTATTGGATGACTGTCCACTTGCATTATCTGGACTCAGAAATTGATTATTTAGCTAATAATCTTTGTTGGTGTTCATCTGAAGAAAAAGTCATATACATCTGGGATGCTTTATTGAGGTCCTATTTCAGCAATACCACATTTTATTATTTTTTCCCTCACTAAACATTACATAAAAATCTAAATGTGAGGTGCATTAAGATGTTTACTTCTTTCCCATATAATGTCAAAACGACATATACCATAAAGTAAATCATATTTATTGATTAACCAGCAGACAGGATCACATGACAAAATGACTTTAGCCGCTTGCAGAGTTTAAACGGAGAAGTGAACTCAAGCACCTTCTGCTTCTCGTAGTGACACTGGCTCGGTGCCTCCTACTTTCAGAAGATGGGGATTAGATTTGTTGAATTTGTTCAAATACAACATTTTACTCAAGTTTTTGAAATGGGAAAAGAATGCAGCTTTTGTTTTCTTTTGCAAAATACCTTTTTTTATTGCAGATTTTTTTTTACAAGCATGAAGACTAAAACCACTGACAGTGTTGTATACTTCATAATTGTGAATGGCAAATTATTAATTCATGAAAGCCATGTCAAAAATTCCTCAATTTTTAATATATGACATGAGGCTGTGAAAATGTTAAAAGTTGCCTCTATTGTAAAAAACTATTAATCTGCGTTTAATGTAATGGCTTTTTAATAAAAAACTTTTTTAAATCTTGTTCATAATGAACCCATAAACAATTGATGAGCATCAATATCCATTTATAGCACAGCCTGTATACTCAGATTGACTGACTCATTAACACTAATTAGTTATGCACCAATATTTTACTGTTTTGATGTTCGACTTAATGTTATTTGAGGAGCAATCCTTTGCAGATGAGAGCTAAATATCATTGCTAATATTTCCTCTTAATTAAGGGTTTCGGGGGTCTAATTCATCCTGATACATTTTTGTTTTTATAAACTTAAAATTGAACTCTGCAACTGTGTTTAAGTAATGAGAATAGTTTTTGTGTGTGTGTGTGAAAAACAAGCCAGAATATTAGGTTACACATTAGAAATGAAAATATAAATAAAAACACAGGTCAAACAACCCAAGCTTTTAGGGCGCCTTTTATTGTATTCGAGAGTTGTTTTGCATTGCTTTACAGATATATCTATTACAAGAACATGGACTTTTTTTCCCTCATCTTACTGCAGATCCTCTCTACAGCAGATCAGGAGTATTGACAAATGTAATTATTTTAACTTGTGACATTTCAGCTTTTACAGAAGCAGCTTATAATGTCCAAATAAAACCTCTCAAATGTAACAATACTTATGGTTTAGGCAAGGAAGGCAAATATTTTTTTCCCAATAGCTGTAAAAAAAAAAAACAACAAAAAAAAAATCTGCAGTGACCATTCATTAAACTTTTGACAGCCTTAATATAAAATTTCACGTCACTGTCTTAAAAAAACCCACATTAAAACCAATAACAGACTTGGTAAAAGGAATGTATTATTCTGTGGGACGAAAAAACAACAACCTTTTTTCAACTTCGTGTACAGACAGATATTAAGACTTTTTTTTTTAAACAGAAATGATAAAATATTCAGAAGAATGACTAAACAAACACCAAAGCCCCATGCTGATGTTTTATGCCGGTCAATGTTTACTGTATCTAACTAATTACAGTGATTGAGATGGTTAAGTGTGTGTGCTGGGAATCAGGGGTAGTATTTGGCTTTATTTCGGTCAATGCATCTGTTTTCTGGTATATGCTTGTAAGTGCAGCCAATCTTAATGCAGCCATTTGTCCTCCAAAAATGACATTCATCAGGCTGTTTGCTGAGGGGAAAAAAGCAGACAAAACAGATTTTTTTATCATAAATTTAAAGAAATTTTGCATTATCATCATCACCAATAGAACATTGCTCACAAATGGAGTGAATGGGTGCCGTCAGAATGAGAGTCCACACAGCTGATAAAAACATCAATAATCCACAATGGTGTAAAGTATTTAAGTAATTGTAAAACAACTATCTGCTTTATGTGAATGTGAGTGCGTGAGCAGTATACATGATATTTCCTGTTCAACTGGACTCATGTTTGGATTATTGTGATGTTCTTAATCACCTATTTAGGCTCTCTATCTGACGGCACCCATTCACTGCAGAGGCGAGAAAGTGATATAATGTTAAATTTCACTCAGTAAAAATCACTATTCACTAACGTACCAAAAAAATAAATAAAAAAGTGCATTTTCAGAAAAGTTCCATTTTGGGGTGAACTATTCCTTTTAAAGTTGTTCATTCGGATACAGCTCGAATCAAAAACCTAAACACAGTGATATAGCTCATGTGCTACAAATAAACCATGCAGAAACAGCATGTTCACTCACCCATTCTTTCCTTGGGACTCTGTAGATGCTTCTCTGGACACGCCAAGACGTGTGTGAATCCTATCTGGATAACGCACCACTAGAATTGTCCCATCAATGGCATAACCCTGCAAATAATAAAAACAAACATACAGACTGTTATTTTTCCCCTCATTTAAATGACAAAATTGATGACAGATCTTGTTTTCAGTGGAAACAAGGGACAAACCCCAACCACTGATATGACCTGAGAAGTGTTAGACATATAAGCAGCTCTATGGTCATCTGCATATCTTACATTCCACTGAACAAAACAAAAATACTCACATGCAAATCTTCTATGGCTTTCTCACAGTCCTCCTTCTTGGTGTAGTTTACAAATGCACAGCGTCTCATTTGTAACAGTCTTACACTATGGACATGCCCAACACTGTTTCATAAAGATACATTTATACAGCTTAAAATGTGCTCCATCACTTCAATGCTGAATAAAGCATTTTACTGGTTAAAAGATGTTTGCAGAACGAATAAGATCACTTACGATCTGAATAAGTCATAAAGCTTTGGCTCTGTTATAGAAGGCACCAGACCTCCGACCCAGATGGGGAATAACTCTCTGTTTAGGGATGAAAGACAGCCAGATTCAGGCGATTGTGAGGTGAAAGGTTGTAGCATAAATGCCTGTATGTGTGTGTCTTACGGAGGATGACGATGAACTGGAGAAGCGAATGGCATACTGGGACGAGGCTGATACTGAAGAGGTCTGAGAGGGAATTTAGCTGGAGGTTGTGGGTTTTGCTTTACGGATATAAACTTGCGTTCTCCGGGCACTAGGACAGGGCTTAAACCTGCACAGAACAAGAGTTAGTTCAATGCACTCTCAATGTATTACTTGTATTTGTCCCCTCACTATTTATATACACATGCATATTCATATTTATGGAAATCAGCATCTTTCTGACAATGTTGAAAAAAAATAATAATAGAAAAGACTAGAAAGGAACGAACAAGATAGTGGACAAAACATGCCCTTGCACATTTTAATTAAAACATTTTATTACTGTCACGATTAAAGTGAAATGTGAAAAAGAATAAAGTGTTGATTGAATTCATCACATTTATATCTGCTCACGCTGCATCAAAGATTTCTTTGTACACATTGTTTTTTGCAATATTGAGCATCATAACCAATGACACATCTGTTGAGTGAAACCCATAAGGCCTTCGTTCATCTTCGGAACACAAATAAAGATATTTTTAATGAAATTCGAGAGCTTTCCGACACTGCATATACAGAAATGCAACAACCACATTCAATGTCCAAAAAGGTAGTAAGAATATCGGTAAAATAGTCCATGTGACATCAGTGGTTCAACCGTAATTTTATGAGGCTATGAAAATCATTTTTGTGCATAAAAATTATGTAGAATCAGAAAGCTCTCAGATTTCATCAAAAATATCTTAATTTGTGTTGTGAAGATGAACAAAGGTCTTCCGGGTTTGGAATGACATGAAGGTAAGGCTGTGCAATTAATCGAATTCGATTAACATGCGCATCTCATCAGTAAAGCCGGTTTCTTGATTAGCAGTAAATCTCCATCACCTGTTTTCAGATGGAGCGGCAGTTAATACACAGAGCCGTAGTTCACTGACAAGCTAGGACATATCGCGTTTGTAATCGCAGACGAATCACCTTCAATTATGAACGCAATATTGCATAGCTTGTCAGTGAACTACTAATTAATAATTTAATTTTAATTTTGGTGTTAACTAGCCTTTTAAAATACATAAATTGACAAAACATGAAATAAATTTTAAAGAGGGCAATTTCTATAATTACCTTACAAAGTTAAAAATACCCCAAGAACTCACTCCCAGGGGCCAAATACTGCCCTTTAATGGAAAAGTACATTTCTGTCCCGGACATATCCATGTTTTATCATCCAGTATTTTCATACCTGACAGCCCAGAGAGACTTTCTAAGGCTTTTTCTACAGTTCCATGAAGAATAAGGGCGTTTGAACTCTGCTCTTTAGTGAATCCCATTTCCTGTTGATGAAACAAGCATCTCTCGACATTACCATTCTGGACAACATAAAACCAATATGCAGCTGCTGACAATATTAAAGCAGCATCAGCCCTAAAACAAAGTGTGATCCATTAGCTACTCTCAGCGCTCACCATAAGCTGCATGAGCTGCACCCTCATCATCTCCTCAGCTGCGTCCTTACATGTGCTGTCCAGTTTTAACACTTCATTATATGTAAGTTCTGGCTTCATAGTATCTCTGACAGAAGCGGAAACAACAAGAGTGTGAGAATAAAACAGCAGGGGGCATTTGTGGATGAGCCTGTACTCTAAATGATGGATGACACTGACAAAACACTATAGTAATACCTTCAGTCCAACAAGTGCTTTGCCTTTTCTGTAAAGACCTTTAATCCATTTGGGGTTCATAGAAAGAGCAATATCAGCATCATTTAAAGCTTTCTCATGCTGCAGCATCTTTTCATAACAGAAAGAACGATTCCCAAATAACCTGCACCACAGACACAGAAAAACACATTAATGTGCAACCTTTGATCTAACTAGAAGTTATGTTGCAATTAAAACTGCCAACACCTACTTATACTCTTGAGGATTGTGTTTTATAGCATCTGTAAAATATTTCACAGCCATGTCCAGGTTTCCTGAGAAGGCATACTGGTTACCTATAACTATAGAAGAGAAGATGGAATTACGAAGACGTTTCATGACTAAGCCATTTTTAGAGATAAACTCCAGTCACGCACCTGCCAACTCCATGCTTCTCGTAATCAAGTCATTGACAGTCTCCTCGGACTTCTCCTCCTTGATATCAGCCTACAGGAATGACAATTTAAATGTTATGGAAATACAGAGTATGTCAAGAACTTGTTGCTTCCAAAAAATGGTTCAAGAGGATTGTGGTCATATAAAAGATACTTCTGCAAGAATGTATATACTGCTGTTCAAAGGATTTAAAAGGTGTATCTTATGCTCACCAAGGCAACATTTATTTAATCAAAAACACTGTAAAACAATAATATTGTGAATTATTACAGTTCAAAATAAACTTTTTCTTTGATCATTTTAAAATGTAATTTACTCCTGCGATGGCAAAGCTGAGTTTCCAGCATCCTTAATCCTTCAGTGTCACATAATAAATGCTAATTTCCAAAGAAACATTTCATATAAATATCAATGTTGGGAAAAAAAATGCTCTTCTTATTTAACAACTATTCATTTATTTTGTTTGATGGATAGAAATTTTCCAATCCAAATTTAATGTGTGCATGCCCTGGTTACTGTCATGCCTTTATTTGGCTGCCCAGCACAAGATATGACGTATATGCTGATATGACGTCAATAAACAGGCTAACCCACAAGGCAAAGTTCCATGTATATGCATTGCTGACAACGGTTTTAAAACAAAGGTCAGTTGTAAATGATTCAGAAAACAACAAAATCCTTCTATTCGAGTTTGTTCCAGATAACAAACCCAAGATGCCTGCAGAATAATCTCACTTTTATACAGTTCTTAAGCAATGATCTCATTGCAGGTGCTTTCCTCCTTTTACGTTTTGGAGTCTCCTCAATACTCCCATCACAACTATTTCAGTAATCTTCTGGCCTGTTTTTAACGGTGGCATACTTTGTTGCCTTGACCAATAAATTCTGATTTTGGCATCTGGAACTTCCCAAATCCCTGATTTTTTTTAATAAGAGATAAGACTGTCTACAAACAAAGCTATGACACCTGCAGTACCTTTGACATCTCACTTTTATACAGTTTTAAACCACGATCTTAGGTGTTTTCCTCCACTTCCTTTTTTTATTTCCCATCACTCCAGAAATAGTTATGTTATTAATCTCCTAACATGTATCTACTAATTGCACTCAAAATAATCATGCTTTCATCAATATGCAATTAGACTGATACATGTATAATCATTGCTATTAACTTGTTTCCTTAATAACCAGTCAATGTTCAAGGTCAGTCTTATAAGAAAGCATGCCAAGAACGATGACTCACACCTACATCCGTAATTGTATCATCTCTCCACCCATAAATCTATTTTAAAAAAAGAAGAAGTCTCCTTTGCTACCTCACAATCTTGTGTAAACAATTTTGCTGTTGATCATAACATTAGAAATACTGCCTGAAAATGGATTACAGATTTATGTTTGTTCAAAGTTAAAAACAATGTTATTTCCACTATGATATAAGCACTGTAGTTATATATATATATATACATACTCGTTTCTGTTCTGAATTAGCTATAGATAATGAAACATTCCACAACACTGAATCACAAGGCAGTATAACACCTGATTTCTGGACACACAGTCTCTCTACCAACCGGTTTTTGTGGTGGAGTGGTGTCTTTCTGCTCGGAGCCATGCGGTTTTCTTGAGTTTGCTTGAGCATGTTTCTTGTCAGGTTTGGGGTTTTGTTCCAGTTTGCGTTTGGCGATAGCGGCTGCGTTCGACACAAAGCAGCTATTCATGTCAAGCTCCTAAGACACACAGAATAAAGCACTAACATGAAAATAAGCATTTTCCACTCAGTTAACAGCTCTTTATCTATAAAAGAGCTCACCTCCGGTTCCATAGTTGAGTCTTCCTCGCTATCGTCTCCATTGTCTTCACTACTGCTATCACTGCTCTGCACAGGTGCTGAGGCGCATTGAGGACCAGGAGGCACAGATGATTTATTTTCATTTTTATCAGCATGTTTAGTGTTTTCTGGTCCAGGGTCAACTTGAACCTTAAACCAAAGAAAGAAACCAAATACACTTAGATTCCACCAAGTTCAAATCAAGTCAGTGTCATTTCAGTGAGACGAGCACAACATGATGGAGGTTTGATGCGTCAAACTGCATCCTTTTACTAACTTTTTTTCTCACTGGTTTATTTTCTTCTTTATCTGGATTCTCCTTTTCTAATTTGTCCAGCCGACGTCTCTCCTTCTGTCTCTATTATAGTTCAGAAAAATACAGCTTAAAATATTCACACTTTTATTCTTCAGAGAATAATACTTTTTTCTCCTATTTATGCCCTCACCATCTTTTTCTGTTTTTTCTTCTCTGCTTTTTTCTTCACTTTTTCTTCTTCATCCACTAGCTCTTTTGCATTTTTTTCTGCTTCCTAAAATGAAAAAAAAAGTTAAATAAAAAAAATCGTATAAAACAATATAATGATTAAATCACAGGTGTTTGACACAAACCTCAGCTGTTATGTGTCTGGATGGTTTTGGCAGACCTCTTTCAAGGAAGTTGCGAGGAAAGCCACAGTATCTGTTGTTTGTACGGATGGCATACCTATCGTCGTCGTCGTCATCATCATAATAATAATCCTCATCAGATGAATCTTCATATCCTGTAAACTGAGCTGCAAACCGGTCTAATCATGGAATTTAAATACAAAAACAATTTGCTTAAATATCACAAAAACGTAACAATAAATATTATATTGTGATCCAGTTATCTTTTACCTTGGAGTAGTTCACCCAAAAATGAAAATTTGCTGAAAATCTACTCACCCTCAGTCCATCAAAGACGTAGATGAGTTTGATTTGGATAATCAAATTTGGAGAAACCAGATTTGGAGAAATTTAGCATTACATCACTTGCTCAGCAATGGTTGCTTTGTAGTGAATGGGTGCCACCAGAATGAGAATCCAAACAGCTGATAAAAACATCACAATAATCCACACGACTCCAGTCCATCAGTTAATATCTTGTGAACACAAAAACTGCATGTTTGAAAGAAACCAATCAATTGAGTATATAATCCATAAGGCTTCCTCCAGTGAATACATCCGTCCCCTTGCTGTCTAGTGGCAGAATATCTTAATTCTTTCAAAAATCTCAAGTCAAGGAGTTTTATATGCCAAAAATCAGACTTTATTATATTATAATCTCAAACGCTTCTCCCATATTATACGTGTTCTTCTACTTTTCTTTTTTTGGCTCATCCCCAATCTCTCACCAAAAGTATTTCCCTATCCTGTTGATTTTTTTTTAATGGTAGTGCTAGTGCACAATAGAAAATGCAAAAATAATTTATGTAGACGTAATATCCACGTATACGCTCACATCAAAATCCAACAACATATTTGTCTAGAACTAGTTTTGCTTGTAAACGGTGCTTGAGCTTGCATATTTCTCTCCAAATTCAGAAGATGACTTTTTCATTGGAGAAAGCGATATTATGGGTAGAGGACTTTTCAGCCGGAAGAAATGGTTTGAAGTAAAACATGTCTTTATGGATTGGTTTATAGCAAACAAACAACTTTTCACTTCACAAGACATAAATTGATGGACTAAAGGCGTGCGCATTACTTGAGAATTCAAACAGCTGATAACAACATCACATTCTGACGGCACCCATTCACTGCAGATAATCCAATTGTGAGCAAGCTTTAACTAAATCTGTTCTGAAGAAACAAATTTTCAGTTTTGAGTTAACTATTCCTTTAAAATTAAGAATTATAAGAACTTTATTAATACCATAGGAACTCCAATATCCAAAGAATATAAGTTCATAAATCATGCAGCCTGAATATTTCAGTCTGTGTTGCTGAATAAACAGAGTTCAAGTCCACATAAAACATTAGATCACTAGAACAAACAATATTAGGAATATATTTAAATTATTCCAACTATAAATTCTTCCAAACCTGCTCTACAACAGGTTTCATTTAAGTGACCGTGGATGACTACTGTGCCAGTAAGATAAAACATGTCTTACCAAACCCATAACCAAAACTTAAGGCATCTAAATAGCTTTGGTTTGTAGATCTTTCATTTATTAAATCGATCATTGCCTCCTAAAAAACAGCACAGAAAATCGTAGTTACAGACTAAAACCTACACACAGCAGATTAACACAAATAATGCTGATTCATATCATATAAATGAATTTACAGAAACGTAATGACTTACGTGATTCCGCATGAGGCGCTCATTTTCACGCCGCCGGAAGTGCTCTAAAAGAGACACTGGAAAAACATATTTTAAAGTTTGAACACGACAATGACACACAAATAGTGAATTGTGTGGTATAATTCTGCATATATCGTCAAAACATGACTCATCTTTCGTATACTACTAAAGTTAATTTGTATTTAAAATAAATAAGTATACAAAATATACGCAAGACAACATGAATATAACGAGAATGGCTAATTATTTCTCAACTTCTGCAACATGTTCAAGCACGTATTGTTAAGCGACACGTCTTCTCTATTGTTATTAGAGCTACATATGTTTGGCGAGCAGGCGAAGTTTCGGTAGACGTCATTAAAAAAGCAGAGCAATATCTTACCTGGTCCTGTGGTGTTCTCTCTTGACATTTCAGCGAATATATTTATATATAGTAATTCTAAATGATAAAATATTTAAGTAACTTCCAAATGGTTTAACATTCCTTCCAAACGTAGTGTTTTCTCGAGATTCTTCTCCACCTTCGCGCAGTACACAGCGCGCGCTCACACGCATGCGCATATATGCGTGGAACTCACAAAGTGCACCACGTGGTGCGAGAGAAATATCTTTAATAAATAAAAAAGACGAGTACGTTTATATCATATTGTGAAAAATATTCGTTTTATGTCAAATTTAACACAGGCTATATACTTTAATGAAAACACTTTTCCCCGTCCTGTGTTTATTTTTGCATGCTATTTTTTTTTTAAATGGCTTACTGATAAACAATTGATGGGAATTATTACAATTAAAAAACAATAGGCAAGGTATAGTTTTAGATAATTTCTGTAATGTATATAATGCCTTGAGAAAATGTAAAAACTGGAACAATATAATAATTGAGTCACTGATTGTTAACTTATTAACAGTAAATTTTATCATTTAAAAATCGTTGGTAAAGAGTTTAAGGAATTTGGGACTTTTATCTTTTATAGCTTTATAATGCACTCATTCATAATGTTTGTTTCAATCATCAAATGACATTTCCCACATAAATCCAGTGCAGCTTGAACCATTATATTACTTTAGATCCTGGTTATGTCAAGAAACAAAAAAAGGGAAAAATATTCTGCGGCAATGTATAAATACATTTGAGTACTTTCCATACTCTCAAATCCCGCGCACCGCTGCGGGCTTTTCTTGTTGCCATAGCAACAGCGTCATTTTTGTTCTGAAAGCAAAGCTCCACTCAACCGCTGTGGGTATGGCGTTTTTATGAATGCTTTGAGAAAGTTCCGTTAGCTTAAGATAACTTAATACATTTTGTTATTGGTACTGTTTTACATACCAGTTACACATTCTAACATGTTTGTATTGCTTTACCCTGACTGATAATTCATACTCCGGTTATTTCAAATAGGTGCGCATGCGCGTTAACGTCTACTCTGCGTCAGTAACGACATGAATTCAGAGGAGTGTGAAGCAGACGTAAACAATGTAAGTAGATGAAGTTGGGGTCTCGTAATAAAAGTAGAAATATGGCTTAATTGCGTGTGTTTGATTCTGGAATGTGCGAGCCTTCGATATAGTTCCTACATGACTAGCTAATCGGGATAACATTGTAGCTACTATTACTGCATGGCAACAAGTGAGCAGTGCTCAAAGTTAGCGCTAATGGCTGTGCAATGACTTGATGGCAGTGAATGTATGATTATTATTTTATATAGTCAACATTGAACCGAAGGCACGAGAGCATACTTGGATGAACTATAATAAAGCAGCTTTGTATACATCGGCTAATCATTTGCTAACGTTAACTAAGCTGGGTCAGGCTGATTAGCGGGTAACGTTAAGTTAGCAGTTCTTCACCGCAGGACTTAACGTTAAATTTTATTTTGTATTAATGCAATACAAAAATGCAGAGTTGACATTTAAATAATTATTGTACACAATACACAAAGTATTACATAGTACACAAGTAAAAAGATGGCAGAAGTACACGTACAGAGACACTTACATACATGATGGTTAGATACATGTGTTGTAAATGTATTCCTAATGATTCAGTGTGATTCAGGTAGATGAGAGAATGAGAAATCAAATTGTATAACAAAGGTGAAATTCGAGTACAGTGGTTATAAGTCTAAAAATATAGAAATAAAATGAAAATATAAATCAGATAGTTGACTAACTTAAATTCAGTTAAGTATACAGTTGAAAGGAATAGTTCACCCAAGATGAAAATTTACTCTCAGGCCATCCAAGAAAACATTTAAGTAAACGTTTTTGTTTTTTAGGCTGTGCCTATATGGAGGACCATGAAAGTACTTATTTGAACTATCTAAAACTTCTCTTGCAACCATTAACAATTGGAGCATTCTTGCAGGCACTCAAGTTTACCTTTCCTCTTTTTACCTTTCCAGCCTCCTGCAGAGATTCCCTGCCAGCAGCATGGACAAAATATGCATGATTCAGAGGCTAGCAGACCATTCACAGATCCTGACAATGATGAAAGACCATTTAGTAACACTCAGGATTCAAGCGTGCAGCCACTCATAGGCAGATCTGAGACTTTACAACTGGGTACAGAGTGCAGGTGTTTTTATACAGTGGGCTTCAAAGATCTGAAGTCACATTGAACATCTATGATTCCAATTCGTTTAAAATTGTAAATAAACTCAGTGTTTGGATTTTGGAAAAAAGAAATTCTCGGATGTTTGAAATCCATTAAGCATTTGCCAAAAAGCATTTTAGCTCCTAATATATTTTATTTATTATTATTATTATTATTCCATAATGACATTTATTATATATAAATATTTAATTGATTTTCTTTTTCAGAGTTTCAGGATAGCCACTTGTCACCTGCACTTGCCCTGCATCCCTGCCTGGACAGATCTCACCTTCTTTCTGACTCCACATGTTTTCAGCATACAGATGCAGAATTTGTCCCTCTTCGGTACTGTTTGTTTTGTCATGTTCAAATTTTTCTTCACCTTTTTGATTTTTTTTAGATAATATATACTCTATTGTTTTTGTGTACACAGGGGATTTCCTGACTTCTCAGTTATGACTGAGAGAGGCCCCAGGACGTCAAATGTATCTGTAACTGATGAGTCCCACCTCCAAAATACTATTCTTGACCAGGCTGCACTTTCCCAGCATCCGTTGGAGGTACTAACAGCCCTGTCAGGTGAAAAAAGCTGCTGTTCACTCTCCCAGCACAGCCTGTCACCTGGAGACCATTTCAGAGGGCTTGAGGATCAAAGGAGCGTTTCATATGGCGCTGAGGACAAGATCATCAGAAATTTGGAAGGAGAGGAGCAGACCACTGCTAAGCAGCTTAGTGAGGGAATGTCTGCTCGTCTCTTGTTAGAGTCCAGGGAAGAGGATGTTATTGTGGCTGTTAGTGACAGCTGTGCCATTTCCTCCACCTCTGAACCAGCCACACTTCACCAAAACACAGACAAAAGCCAGATAGATCCTTCCATGACTCTTCAAAAAGGCAGAGAGCAGCCCCAAGGGGGCTCATTGTCATTATCATCTTCATTTCAGAAAGCAGCAGATGTTTCAAATATTACTTTTCGTGATACACGGATGCTTTCACACCAAACAACTGATCATCTCCATGATCAGCTTCTGTCTTCAGGACAAAGAGGCTTCATCTCGGCACCAGCAAGTAGACACCATAGTAGGAACAAAAGCTCTCATAGTGGACTATGTGTCACACCAGCTGGTGAAGGTGTGATACATGTACCAGATCTGCAGAGAGTGCTCTGGAGCTCCGGTCATCTAACAGCAGCAGATGGTTCATTCTTGAGCTCTCAGCCTGTATCTCAGTCCACACCTGCTCTACCTCTCATGAGACCCCCACCAGCATTGAACAAACTCTCACTCATACACTCCAAACAAGAGGCTGTTGTTTCTGCGGCTACATCCTCCCAAAACAATCACTCCAAAACTGGCTTAATTCCATCATTGGACCTAAGCGATCAACATTCCTCTCCCATCCAAACAACAGTTACAGTTCCTAGTGGACCTTCAGAGACTGCGCAAACAATGTCACATGCCCATCCCATTTCAAAGGAACAAGTTCCTCCTGTATTCAATCCACCGGCCTCTGATACACCTCACCCCGACACTCAGCACTTTTACTCTGGTGTAGAGATGAAAGATCAGGTTCCTCTTTTGGCCCTTGGGAGAGTACATTCTCTTCCCAGTCTGAATTACTTACAAAAAGTAGATGCCTGGAAAGCCAATCAGAGTTCTAGCAGGTCGTTTTATGATAATTTGGCACCACACGGGTTTGGTGTGTCGCCCAAGAAAAAAGCACAAGATGTTGTTTCTGAAGCACTTAACCACATGCTTTCTCGAGACACGCATCTGACATTTGGTCCTAATCCCAGCTCCCAGATGACTCAGCCAGTTTCCTCTTCTCATTCTGGAAGCGGCTCACCCCGTCGGGTGGATGTAGTTGGGACTGGTGCGTGCAGAGGACAAGCATCTGAGTCACCTGTCAATCGCTCACACTCTCACTCCTCCCTGAGCTCTGTGGTGACCTCTATTCAGAAAGACACCAGTCCACACAATCAGCAAGTTCCAGTGGCACAATCTTATAACATCATTCCAGCTACCACATCATTGGACTATCAGTCATCCTTCGTTTCAGGTCGAAGGGGTGAAGGAAAGAATAGCTCAGCTCCTCACATGGATACAAGCTCAGTGAAGACATCTCCTCTCCTCAGTCTGGGGCGCTTCAGTGACGTGTCATCAAGCCTCAACATGAGCAGCACTCTCACTAGTTCTCAAGGCAGCTGCCATGGTGAGCAGAGTATGCGGGCATCAGTGGGAGCCGCCTCTTCTGTAGTGAGTCTTGAAGTAGATAATTATGCACCCTACTGGACCTCCAGACCTGCGTCCCCTCCTCACACTAGGGACCTCAACATTGAAGACAGGATCCCTGTAAGTTCACAGTGCTGTCTGTCGAAGAACTTGGAGAATGCACTTAAATTTGGCATGAAATTAAATTCCCTTTCTATTTATAATTAATAAGTACCGGTAATTTTTTATTAAAATGTCACAATTCGATCTTCCGGTGAAAATGACACAATCAGCAACTGTTGGATAAAATAGTTTCCCTTTTTTGATAATCTGTTTCACACGGATTTCCATCACACTGTGGAAAAAAAGATCTGTTGCTTCTTCATTTACATTGTGACTTTAAAATCAACATGAATTCAAAATACTCAAACTCTCATTAAGGTAGAAATATGGCATTTACTGTTCAATTATGGTCAAGCCAAAATAATCTTTTACGGCAGCAGTTAACTTTTTTGACTCCACTCAAAGACAACATTCAACAGCCCCTCAGATATTTCTGTTACTTCTGCTGTAATGACAAAGATGCTAATTTTCAAACTTTCTTTTTCAGAAACTAGGAGTGTCAATGCATACATACAAAAAATAAAAAATTGTAATAACTATATTAAAATAATTATATTAAATAAAGTGCATTAACATAATTATAGATGATTCCAGAAGTCCAAGGTAACTGAATAAATTAACATTTAAAATGTTGCGCACAAATAGCAGTTTCTACCCAATAATTGTTTTTTGAGATCAGCATAACTAGAATATTATAGTCATTATAAAGTTTACATTACTTCTTATTTGAAAACCAGTGATTCAGGTTCATTTTTGTAATTTGTTTATCTACCCTGATAGATATTTTATTGTTCTGTTTTATATATTTTTGTTTTATAGTTGTATCTCTTAAATTTGGGTATCGACCAGTCACCTTCAACAATCCTAAACCCATTTACTCGTCGAGGACCAATCAGAGAGCCTGAATTCTCTCCTACTGACTTATGCACCATCAAAGGCTCCATAGGAACATCAACTAAAAGCACACAGCCATCTGAAGGTGAGCTAAAGACGCCTGACATGTTTGTGCACTGTTAAAGTTATGATAGTTAAGATATTGTCAGCTTTATTTGTATAGTGTGTATGTGGTCATATTATAATAATGTGTTTTGTTTTCTGTGTATATAGTTGACAGTCTTCAGAAGGAGACATTCTCCAGTTCTAGTCAGCTCTCAGCTGACTCCAGTGCTTCTGTCACACACCGATTGTCAGTGCATGAGCAAAGCCAACCAGCCAGTGACAGAACTGTGAAGATGTTCAGCCAGGCAGATACTCAACCAAGACTTCATTCAACTTTACATCCTTCATCAAGCCTACAGCAGTCTGATGTTCCACAAAGTGAAGGAAGCTTTGGCCTTCCAAGAACAGAATCCATGCCTCTTCCAGGTCCCAGAGAAGTGGTAAAGGAGGATGATGACTCTTCCGTAGGCTCTGGAACACTGCATGAAATTAGACGTCTGCTGGGCCGGGCAGAAAGCCTGGTTTCTGGCCGATCCTCTCTGACTTCCTCTCCCGGCTCACACCGCCTCTCAGAGAGTGACACATCCCTTGTTTCACTAGGACGAAACATTCAAGGTTATCGTGATGACACATCTCTGTCAGCTGGTGGGAGTCTTTCTTTGCTTCTGACTCGTTCTTCATCAGATTCGTCTTTGAAAGCAAGCTTGTCATCCTCCCAAAGGCTTCAACAGATTGACCGCACAGCTATAGAGCCTACCGCTCTCTCTTTGAGCAGAGAGGAAAGTTGGAAGTCACGTGACCTCTGTGTGACCCCAAGGCGGGCTGAACCTGAAGGCTGCAGTGCTGCAGACCCAGATAAGGCAAAGCCACCTACGACCACATCTGCCATGCAGATAAATGTTCCTTCGATAGCAGGGAATCAGGACCAGACTGAGGATGCTGTGACTTGCTCTTCTGAGAATAATTCATCTCATGTCTCAGCTGAGGTTGAAAGTATGAGTGATAGTAGCAGCGAGAGTTCATTGGCTGCCAGAGTTGCCAAGCTCCTGCAGAGTGAGTCACCCGTTTCAATGGTTACAAGCCAGCCAAGCACCAGTGATCCAGAAGATAGTCGTGCGCGAGGTAAACACAGTGATTTGGCTAAAAGGACGTATAGTCATATTCGTCATATACACATGGTGCTTTTCTTAAGTTTTCAGTGGTTTTTACTTTGTGGATGACTGGATTTGGTCTGTCTCTTTAGAATGGATCCTGATGAAGGTTTCTGGCCGCCGGTGTGAAAGCTTAGAACTAAACGCTGAGGACAGAGAGAGGATTGAAGACTTCAAAAGAGAGCTTCTACTGAACACAAAATACACCAAGGTAACATACATACACCAGCACAGAAAGCTCTGCCAATTTCATTCGTGTGAATGTCAGCAGTTTTACTGACTTGCTGATGTAGGTCGATCTGTCTGCCAAACTTTTGACATCTCAAATATATATCACCAGGAATGTGCAATAAATGGTCACCATATTGGTTTAAACATTTTATTTGGTGTTAATTGATATTGGATATTTAATTGTGCATGCTCAGTTCATTTAATTTTTAATAACACTTATAATTTAACACTGTGAAGGCTAACATGAAATAATAGTAAGATTTTTTTTATGAGTTTATTGAGCCTTTAGACAAAATATACAAAAATATGAGGTTTTTATGTCTCATATGGTATGGTATAGGAGATTATGGAGCTCATAGTCACAAGTAGGAAAAAACACCTCAATTTTATTCGGAGGCTCAAACTAAGCAAAAATATACAATTTGGTTCAGTTGCTGATATTTATATGGCCAAAAAGTAAGATAAAAATCTGAATAGCTTGTAAATCTGTGAGATCTTTAAAACATAGCAGAATACTTATATAAAATGCATATATATTTTAGTTTTAGTCATGGTATATCTTCCATGATATGTCTTATTATATTTAAATGCTTTGTTTTATGATCAAAGCGCAGTAGTTAAAAATTTTAGTCAATCACTGAAAAAGCCTGATGTGTCATATTTGATACTAACATTTTAACATGATTTGTTAAAAAAAATATATGAATAATCAAGTAAACTTTGATAAATCAAAAAGTTGCTTTGGTCCATTAAGTGTTCATCTTAAATTATTACTATCAATATAAAATGTATTCTTAGGTTTACATTATAAGAATCAACAAGAATAACTATAGATTCAGCAGGTTCTTAGCAAAGCTTTGATCGTGTTGTTCATTTTGAAGGCTAAATGTGATACGGTAGGCTTTATAGGGTTCATAACACTGTTCAATATAATCTTTAGCAAATCTCAAAATATATTTTTTTATACTGGACATCATAATGTTGTGATGCCTAAATTCAATTGTAGGATTAAAACTATTGCAGTTTTTAATGAATTTAGAAAAAAGTAAGATTTTTTATATGGGCCACTTATTGGTAATTGGCCATAAAAAAATATTACTAAGGAATAATTTGAATATCGTAAAAATATCCCACTCAATGGGTAGTAAGAAATAATGAGTTGTGTGTCTGTTGCGGCAGACTGCATTATGGAAAGTCCTGATAGAGAGTGTTCAAGGTAAAGCTGTTGTTTGCATTTGCGTGATTTATTCTGTGCTCTCATGCTTGCAGTGTTTCTACTGAATCTCTCATTTATCTACTTCCCACAGTCCTCCCCAATCCTAGCTCTTATCAGTAATAATAACACATCTTGTTCTCATTCTCATGCTTTGCTTCTCAGTGGAGCTCAGATTCTGAGGGCAGTGCTCAGTCGAGTGTTGGTCCTGAATCTCAACTGACGAAGGGCTTTGTTGGACTGCGTAACATGGAGAATCATACCTCAAATCAGCTGCAGAAAATTGATCCAAAACCTTTGGACACAGTTCCATTTTACACTCCTATCCAACAGGATCTAGAGGGAAAGGTTCACCAGATTGCCCTTAGAGAGGGGCTCAGTTCCCAGCCTTTTACTTCTATTACTATATCAACCACTCGCCGCACTCCGTCTCCACAGTCACCATCACATTGCCATATAACTGCTTCTGAGGAATTGGACAGTGTTGGTACTGACCATGAGACTTTAAAGAGCATGAGCCAAATGAGACTTCAGCCTGCTGTTATATTTAATGTATCTGGCAGAGAAAAAGTGACGGCGAGAGAAGAACAACATAGAGAAGATAAGAAAGGAGAAGAAATGACTGATGACAACAAAGAGAACATTGTTACAAATGATCCCCAGAGTATCCAAAGAATACCTCACATGGACAATAATGTCACTAGCAGTAACCAGATATTATCCAGTGCTGCGTCGGATTCAACCTTTGGCAAGACGTCCCATCTCTCTCACATACACGTCACCTTATCACCCAAACACCAGTCCAATCCAAACTACTTAAGCAGACTATCCAGTCAAAACACCAGTAAAGATGTCCCTCCTCCAATGGTGTCAGGCATGACTGGTGAACATCTGCAGTCCATACACCGAATCTCAAAATCAAAGCATGCCAGATCATATGAACACAGAGAGCCCGTTCAAGGCCAGAATGCAGGAAGCGTCAGTGCACACTTACAGGCCAGAAACCCACAAAACGTTGCTCTCTCTCAGAGGCTGGCTGGGACATCCAGAAGTCTCTCTGTTCAAGCAGGTATTTGATGTACATTGTATATGCTTTTCAGGGGCATTTGATGTTGGTAAATTAATCAGTTGATTTCTTTTTTCTTTATGTACTCTTTCTTTAGCTGTCCCTGTCCTGTTGCCATACAAACCTCATGGAAGCTCCGAGCTGTTCTACATCCCGCAGTCTGATCCCGAGCTTTCTCCTTGTCGCTCTGACACAACTATAGAAAGCTCTCACCCAGGTATGTCACAGAGAACTTGACTCACTTATTACTAGGGGTGGGACAATAAATCGATATGGCGATATATCGATATATTCTCCATGCGATATGAGAATCGAGATCTAGCACCAAATATCGATATTTTAATTAATACAATAAGGTGCTCTAAATAGATTTCCCTGTTCACAGCGTCTAAAAATGCATGGAAATCACGGCCGCGCCATTTCCAGCTTCTGCCCATAGCACTCTGAGCAAGTTCCATGAACCGCGTTCTCTATGAAGATGGGGTAGCACGAGGAACCGAAGGACAAACAGATTTCCAGCCACTGTATTAGCTTTACTGCGATACATATATGTTTATGGCGATGAAAACTAGCTGCCCCAGATCAGCTATCAGTGTGGACCATAGTTCTTATTGCAGAGCGCATATTCAGTTCATGAGCAGCCTCTCCGCTCGGATCGTGGGTGGATTTCCCTCACAATATGAGTGAGAGAGAGCGCTGCCGGTGCGTCCAGTTTTATGTGAACAACACTGGATGCTCTCCCTCTCTCTCAGGTATCACAAGTGCATGTTATGCAGTGTGAACAGTGAGCACCGACCGGCAGAAACAAATCTGCACCTATGGCATGGAGGACGAAACAAGACCTTGTCAGAGCCACAATGCGGTGCAGAAGTGTGCAGTGTGTGTGCTACATTTGAAATAACGAACTTGAGCGCGCAAAAGATGCGATGTGAATGGCTATTTCTTTGTGTGGGGCTCCGTTTTTATGAAGAGAGGAGTAGAAAGGTTGAGAAGGAACTCCAGGTAAATTTTGAAATGTACCAGGTTTATATTATATCTATCTAGTTTTTTTCCGTTTGATAAGCAGTTAAATGTGTTTGATAACACACAGAGAAAAAGAAAAGTATAAGCTTTTAATAAGTCCAAGAATAAAATGATAAATTTAGCCTACTCAACATGTTAAAATTGATTTACATAATGCTTTTTTGCTGTTTTCTAACAGTTTGCACTTGAATAAAGAAAGAACTTGCACTTAACATTTTCACAGGCATTTTGTTTAGACAGATATTGTGATGTATCATTATAGCATTTTCTAGAAATATATAGATTATCGCAGAATCGCTGTATTGTGATATTATCATTATCGTGAGCCATGTATCATGATTATATCGTATCGTGAGGTACCCTGCGATTCCCCCCCCCCTTGTTATTACAGTACCGCATCCTACATAACATTACCAGTTTATATGGAATGTGACCAAAGTTCCTGTTTTGGTTCTACAGCTACTTACTAAATGAATAACTAAAGGGACATTATTGAATATTTGAGTCAAAAATTTAAAGGCATGAAATTAGCACAGCTCTAAGGAAGTGGAGTAAGAAAGAAATGGCAAAAGTTATGGAATAGTGGGTCTAAAGGAAGACATATTTTACAGATTCTGGAGTGTGTTGGAAATGAGAGCAAAAGATATGGAAATAGGAAGAAAGATGTCATCATTTTGAGATTAAGAGTTGGACATACAACATTAAAGTATAGTCTTCATAAAATGGGGAAGCATGAATCGGGAAAGTGTGACAAATGTGGAGAATCAGAAACCGTGAAGCATATTCTTTTTTTGAGTGTTTTGCATATGAAAGGGTGAGATTTCAATTAATTCAAGAATTAGAATGGCTGGGAGTTGATAATATTTCTTTAAAAGTATTGTTAGGAAATGGCTCAAGGCAATCAAGAGTGCATATTAACATATTATTTAAATACCTTAAAAACACAGGAACAATCGATAGAATGTAGTTTTTTTTCTTCCAAATCTATGCACACTCCACACTCCCGATCAGTAGGTGGCCATAATGCACCTTTTTTCGCTGGCTTGCCAAACCGCCATAAAACACCAGAAGTAGAAGAAGCAGCAGCTCTAGGGAAGTTGTTTGCTCGGGCTAATTGCCAGCACTGTTTAGTTTTCATTAAAGGGGACATAAAATACATAGTTTCTGCCAATCTCATGTTAATCTTGAGTGCCTATAGAGTAGTATTGCATCCTTCATATCTCCGAAGCGTCTTTAGTTTAATCAGATTTATAAAAGAAAGAAGCAGCTGTACTGTTTCTCTCTGGAAACAGTCGAGCTCCTGGATGCATGCCGTGGGTGGAGCTAAAGAGTCACGAGAATGCACGGCTTTTGCGTAGCGATTGTCTGCAAGCGAATATTTTCTAAATGCATGCTATTGGTCTTATTGTGAACAATATTTTTACACCATTTTGTTTAGCTTTCTCTTCTTTCTTTAGTTTAGTTTTAGTACTTCACCTATTTTGAGTTTATTTGCAAAGTTCGCCAGACTTCTCCAATCATTTAGTTTGCCTAAACCCTGCCCCTTTCTTATAGTTGACTGCAAGTTTATATTCAGATCTGCCTCCATCCAAGTATCAACAAATGGATTGAACTTAGTTCTTGCCCTACATATTTTTTCACAACATTATTTAATGGACTACTCAGTTGTATAGAGGATATTACGGATACACTATATAGATTATCAGAGGACACATCATTGCTGGACAATCGTTTAATTCATGTGCACCTGTTTGGGGTGTGCGATATGATGATTTTTGATCGTGGACGATAAAAATGTCTCCACGGTTTGCTTTTGAAGAAATATCGGTAGTATCTCGCTACATCGCACACTATCAGCTGCAGTTCTGGTGCCTCGTTTTAATATAGTGTACAACGCCACATGCATTCACATCAGTGTTAACTCAGCGGTAGAGTTACTCTCACGGGACACTGCACTTATTCACAATCACAAAAGTGCATTATTTGCATCTGCTTTAAAGCCTTGCTGGTTAAACGTTTAATTCACGCGCTGTCCTGACGCTTTTTCCCAGAGCGTACATCTGAAGTGTGCACACTAAAAAGCCTATTAAACAGCGAGTCATTCCTGAACCAAGTTATCTTTTGCGCTAATACTGTCAAAACACACAAGGTCCGTCTTTCGGATGAGACGTTAAACCGAGGTCCTGACTCTCTGTGGGGATTAAACCAGGATGTCCTTCGAAAAAGAGTAGGGGTGTAACCCCGGCATCCTGACCCACCTTGGCCTCTGACCATCATGGCCTCCTATCATCCCCATACACTGATTGCTCCTCATCAATCTGTCTCCTCTCCACCAGTAAGCTGGTGTGTGGTGGGCGTTCTGGCGGAAAATGGCTGCCGTCGCATCATCCAGGTGGATGTTGCACATTCCCCCCTTCTATGTAAAGCGCTTTGAGTTCCCAGAAAAGTGCTATATAAATGTAAGGAATAATTATTATTATTATTAATTATTAAGGTTTACATATAGACTCAGTTGGTTATGTCTAAAATGAAAGTAAACAGCGGAGAGAAAACGGATGCATGCCTGTTAGAGATGCGCGGATGAGCTCAAATGTCACCCGAATCCGCTGCTTCAAATAAATTATCCGCCCGCCACCCACCCGCACCTATATTTTGTTGTTCGAGTGGTTATGAACGAATGAATGAAATGCATTTTCACATGCTTCACTCCGCCCCAAATCGCGCTCGAGAAACAGTATCTCTCGCTATGCTCTCAAAACGAAACTAAAATTAAAACATCTTTGAGAGCAAGGGGGTCCCCTGATGTTTTGGGCCCTACGCAGCTTGCGTATTCTGCGTATAGGGAAGATCGGCTCTGGGTACCAGGCTAATACAATGATAATAGGCTGCTTTTAAATGAACATTTAATTAAAAAACAAAAGTACTGCTTTGGCCAGATTATAGTCTACACTTTCTTAATAGCAGAAACACATGCTTTACTCCATTCAAACTTTATCTACACTGTTTGTTTTATTTATGCATGTGTATTTGTAATGTGTATCTTTGTTCTAATTTTTTATAACAAAGATAAAATAATGACAAAGATTTTTATCTTCACCGACTTTGGCCTAAATATCTGCCATACTTTTTTTTTTATACATTTTGTTACCTTGAAAGGCTTTATCTTTATAATAGCAGGGCTCTAGACTCATTCTTCCCACTGGTCGCACTTTTGTTTCTAACTTTCTCAGTTGGACGCACGAGCACATAATTTGGTCGCACTTTTTTTTTTTTGATACACAACATTTGATTAATAAATGCATGCTGATGAACTTTTATCATAGTTTATAGCTATATGGTAACAAAAGTGTTCAACATTCAACCCGTTCAGATAAAAGTCTGTTTTGCTTATATCTATACACCTTTCACTTTTTATGACTAAAACAAAAGATGGATTCATTGTTATTCGTAATTAAAAAGCACAACTAAAAGAAAACAGTAGGCTGCAATGACAAACTGTCTTGCATAATGTTTATTAACAAAAACGAATAAGACGAGGGATGGCATAGGACACATCACATGCTGTATTATATACCGACTAATAAATTACAGAATGTTTAGCAAACACAGAGGAATCAAATAAATAAAAAAATTAAGGAAAGCCTCCATAGCGTAACGTGAGGTTACCAATTTGGTCGCAGTCTAGAGCCCTGAATAGGGAAATTAGTTTGGCTGTAATGCTCAGATAACTTGCAAAATAGAAAAACAAACATGACAAAGAACCGTGATAAAATCGTGGATCGTGATATTTCTAAAAGAAATCTTGATATGATATTTTTGCCATATCGCCCACCCCTAACCTCTACTGGCCCCTCCCCCTTGAGTCTTGCAGATGGTTCACGCTCTCACCCAGTCCTGCATTATTCATGGTCTTTGTCCATGAGAAAGCCAATCCAGCAACACAAGCCTCATCTGATCCACATGCCAAACCCTTCTAGGCCCCTCTGCTTCAGTGCTGTTTACTCTCGGTTTGATCCAGTTCTCTCATGCTCTCTCCTTTTCTTTCTCGCTCCCTCTGCAGGTTCTGATGATGCTGTCCCTCCACACTTTAATACAGACATTTTAGGCTCTAGAGAGCTAGAAGACAACATAATTACAACAAAACACAAGGAAGGCATCTACAATAAGAGGGCCAATATGAAGAGAGGTAAGATGCACATTAGTTTTTCTATTAGTATTGGCACAATATTTGCTGAATAATAAGAATAGTTAAATAGTTGGTCATCATTTACCCATCCACATGATATTTTAGTAATAGAAACTTTGCTGTGGACTGTTGCGGTTAGATAAAAACATCAGCATATAATCTTCTTTGTCTCTCCCACTGTCAGTTTCCAGTGTGTCTGGAAATGGTCTTCCAGAATCAAAAGCCACTTTTGCTGGCCAAAATGACAATACTGCTCCTGAAGCTTATGTTTTTGAGAAGAGCATGGACACTGTTGGCATAGAGGAGGAGTATAGAGATGAGGAAGAAAACTTTGTCCCCTTACACATGGAGGCAGACTACAGTACAGATGATGTGCATCTTCACACTAGCACTATTCAGGAGCCCAAATATCCACTAGAACCACACCATTTACCTTCTCAGCCAATCAGAAAGTCCTACAGGGGTGACAAGCAAAATCAGGACAGAACACCTCATGATGTTAGCATAGAGATTAGCAGTTCTCTGGACCAGCTGTGGCGTCGCTTCAGTGAAAAATGGAGCATGGAGGAGACAAGACCAAATAATGAGGGAGAGAAACGTCTCTGCTTGATAGACTGGAGCGTCTGTCTCGTCTCATTCACAATACCACTCCAACAGACTTAACTATACAACAGTCACACAGCAGGAAAGGAGAGTATTACAGGAGGAGGGATCGAGAGGATGGAACCACTGAGGGAGAAGAGCAAAGAGTTCAGTTAGACGTGTCTCCACAACAAGCTTGGCCTGAGCATGAAGAGAGTCAGGACAGAGTGCATCGCTGTCCTGCTGAGAGAGATGAGTCGGCGAGTGTGGAGACGAGCAGTAGCCTGTCCACCATTGACACAGAGCGGCTGCTGCGAGCTTTTGGACCTCACCGGGTCACCAGTAAGGGACTGAAAAGCAGCGACAGCTTGCTCAGACTTTACAACACCATCAATAATCAGAAAACTGGCCGAAGGAAACCCCGTACTAAACATGTTGCCGTCTCTGTTGCTACCGATGATGTGAGCACTGATGACTCCACAGTAAGTCTTTGCTCGATTGAGTTCTTTAATACAGACAGTTCAGCTTCTTATTCTTGAAAGAGAATCAACCAATTAAAATGAAAGATGTTATATTTTTACACATCTCCGTATATTTGAGCCGTTTGACCATTTTAAACATACGTTAATGTTTTTCTATTGGCTCTTTGCTTTTAAAAATATCTTAAAAGGATTATTTAAAAACTAAATGTAAAATATTGTTACAATTTAAAATATCTATTTTCTGTTTTAATTTTCCTGTGATGTCAAAGCTGAATTTTCAGCATCATTAATCCAGTCCAGTGTCACAAGAATTTCTAATCAATTTTGAAAACGTTAAATATATTTATGGATGAATAGAAAGCTTATGTACAACATTATTTGACATTAAATATTTTATCATTGTCTTTGTCACTTTTGATCAATTTAATAAGTTCTTGCTGAATAAAATGGTCTGTAAAACAGATAATCTTACCGACATTAGGGCTGTGCAATTAATCGCATGCGACTCTCATGCGCATCTCTTCAGTAAAGCCGGTTCCGTGATTGGCGGTAAATCACCATCAGCTGCCGGCTTCACTGACGAGATGCGCATGAGAGTCGCATGCGATTAATTGCACAGCCCTAAACGACACCAAACACTTAAACAGTAGTGTATGCTTTTACTTAAACCTTTTTCAATGTAAAAAAATTATAGTTTTTTTTATGTCATTTGCTGACTTCAGTGAATGTTTTTAAGTGACGATGAGAAGGATTGTTGAACGAATTTTGAATCAATTTATCCAAATACTCAGTTTTAACTGATTCACAGATATTCATTTTTTCTCTTAAGAAAGACTGGGAGAGGTTGCGAAACTAGTGTAATTACTGGGGGAAAATTGCCATATTAATTTAACACTGTCAGCAAAATAATCACATGTATTGTGTGTACAATAAAACGCAAAGATGTAGTGTGAAGATCCAGTAGTAGCTTATACCCAACTTTTTGACTGAGAGATCGTCATTCTTTCCTTATCTATCTGTCTAATCTTCTGTTATTGTTCCAGGTCTCTGCTGATTCTTTATCATCTTCAAGCTCTTTATACCATCATTCTCACAGAGGTGTTTCCCAAAACCTCAATTCAAAAGGGTCAAAGGTCAAACTAGTCAGCAAAGGTGTGCAGGCAGGTCAGTTACACAACAATGGTCACTTTTTAAACTAAGCAATGTGTGAATTAGACAGAGTAACTGCAACAAAATATGTCATGTGGGATGTTGTATTCTTTTTGCAGGTGATTTGGAAATAGTTATAAATGGCACCCGCAGACACACTCGGGACGTAGGCACCATCTTCCCCTCACCAGGTGCTTTAGAAAATGTCCGCTCATCAAACACATTTGGCAGAAGCATTCAGAGTGGCTTTCCCATCCCCACTGCTTCCACATCTAAATCCACACAAACCCTGACTGCTCTGAAGAAAGACCCCGGTAACAAGAGCATCCGGACACGCTACCCAAACGGTGCATATTACATGCTCGCAGACAGCATTTTTCTGTAACTCATCTTTTTCTTTTACTGTTTTATATATCATGTTCTCTTTAAGGTGTGTCATGGTTCGTCGCAGCTGATGAGCTTAAGTGTGATGGTCGCAAGGAAAACCAGCCACAGACCGAATCAGCACCTTGCCCAAGCCAAGTCTGGTTTGAGCCGTACACTAGAACCAGACCCTGGAGAGAAATGACCAGAGAGCCACTAAGAGAGAGACAGAACCAACAAGAACAAGAGAGGCCAACAGAGTCCATAAAAGCTACAGAGACTGATATCAGTGACAAACCCTCGGCTCTTGTTCGTATTTCACTACAGGTGTGATGAGCAACTGTTTTATTTATCCATTTTAAAGCTTGTTCACACCAAAGATGATAATTATAATGATAACCAATAATGCTAACTAGAACAGTATCATTGAATTTTGGACCAGATTTTGAATGTTCATTTTGGATCCTGTGTGGTTTTAGAGAGTACATGGAAATTGATTGTTGATTTTAAGGACCTTAAAATTGCACACTGAGTCCAAAATTTCCATATGCGTATTTGTAGTTTTTTGTTTTTTTTATCGTATTCATCATCCTTTCCAATCAAAATGCTTGCTGCGGATGCGAAAACGCTGAAAATCAAACCTGGCCCAAATTTTTTTATGAAGGACAAAAATTTCAGAGGCAGTGTTTAAACGTGATTGACACAACTTGAGGTCGTATTTATTTTTTAGGCAGCGGCTATTTGCACTGTGTAAATAGTGATAGATGCTATTTACACTGTTAAAATTGCAAGATTTTCTTCTAGTGGCTATTATCTGCACCTCAGTATTGTAGTACATTATAAAACAGTACGCAATAATAACGTATTGAGTGTAAATTCTAATTTTAATTCAAATTATTAAATGGATATGCCACCTTATTGGGACAATAAAGCCCTCCCTAAACCTAACCCTACCGATACTTTATTTTCAACTTTACCTTCATTTTTATTGAAAATAAATGCCTTTCCGATGCGATTATGAGATTTGAAAAGGGAGAAAAAAGTTTGGCAAAAGGCGGGTCCGAACTCGGGTCAATCGCATCAAAAAACACGTGCCTTACCATCTACGCCCCTGAAACTGAAGTTTGATTAGTGTCTTTTTTCATGTTGATTATCCCAATCAGACATTGGTGGGCAGAGTTAGTGTAAATAGTGTCTGCCAACTACCAGGATATTTGCACTTAGTGTAAATGGACACTCCGTATTTTTTAACGTGTGAGAATTTCGGACTCGGTGTGCAAAGATCTTTAGTCTAACATTGAGCATTTGCATTGATGTTTTTCCTGCAGGAAGCTCTGGAGCTCCATCGGCCAGAGTTTGTATCTCGTTCACGGGAGCGGATAAAGCGTCTGGGGTTGCTGGTTGAGGAAAGGAGTTTACAGGCAGTCTTCAACAGAGAGAGAGAAGAGCTCTTCAACTGCCCCGCACCATCACGTCCATACACACCAGGTGACCTTATAACATAAGATTACAAGTGTGTTGTTAGTAGTGTACGTAGTCAGTTCATTATATATTTTACAAGCTTGGTACAGCTTGCATTAAGATGAAAACTAAAGCATGCCCCTGTCAGCAGCTCCAGTACCCCGTAAACGAGTCGTTCCAAGAAGAGAGATGGTTCAAAGATCCAAAGAGTAAGTATTCATTGTGTCTTTTTCAAACAATCTTGATGTTTATGACAGAGACAATGCTCATATTACCAAATTGTGCATATATGGGTCACGTAACATTTAAAAAGCATTCCATGACTTTTGATGCTTTATTTGCAAGTTGTTTTGTGCCTTCTACATGCTTTCAGTACGGTAGGGAGGAAATCACACAGTCAGAGAATAGACAAGACAGACAGACTCAGGAGGTAATTGTGTGTGTGTGTGTGTGTGTGTGTGTGTGTGTGTGTGTGTGCGTGTGTGTGTGCGTGTGTGTGTGTGTGTGTGTGTGTGTGTGTTTTGTTTGAGTGTCTCTCTATTAGGGATGCATGATGTATCATTTCAGCATCGATTTCGTGATGTGCACATCCGCGATTGTCACATCGCAGGATGTGCGATTTTTAGTATACTGATCTTTATATTTACAGCCTACTGATCGTTTTCACGACAGCTGTTGCATCTCGCCGCCCCGCGCTGTCTACACTGGACACAACAAAGCGACCGTTGCAAATCCTTTGAACTTTGTATCAGTACGTCATAAAAAAAAATGAGGGATTTACTCTCTGGGATTTGCTGTTGCGTCGCATCCAGTGTAGACAGCATCATTGATTATAATGGCTTCTATTGTATTTTGTCACGCCGCACCACTCGCGTCCGTTGTAGACCTGGTGAGAGCCATCCAGATGCACGTGAACACTGAATTCTAATAAATCTAATAAATCTGTGTTAAAAGATTTATTAGATTGCATTTATACAGCGAAGAAGACTATTCAGTGTTATTGTACATTTGGCTATTCAACCAGTATACCTGAATAAATGCTGTTAGACTCACCAGAAACATATAAAGCACTGTTTATTTAATTTATATCTTTGTTCTATTATATTTATCTTTGCTTGTAATTTGTTTATTTTTCTATGCTGATTTACTCGCCTACAAAATCACCCCAATCATTGATTATTTTTTCCAAATAGAGCTTTTCAAGTCTGGTGTTTTTTTTCATATCGCAATATATATTGCAGACATTTTTTGAAGTTTTTTTTTCCAATATCGTGCAGCCCTACTCTCTCTATCAGGTTTATTAACATTAAAAAGAGAACCATTTTCATTACTTCATAAAGACCTTTCAGCAAGATTTCAAGGCAAAGTTTCTCATTTTCATTTAGTTAAAGTCAGTACAAGATGTATTTAAGAAGTGTTAAAGTAACTAAAACTTTAAAACTATATAGACCTATTAAAAAAAACTAGAAATGACAAAAACACAACAGAATTACTAACACTTTCAAATTAAAATGAAAGCACAAAATATACAAGTAAAATTTAATTCAAAGTATTAATAAAAATTATAATAGTAAATGCAAAAATACATAGTAAATAGTATGTAATAGTCAGTGCTACTAAAATAATACAGATCTCTATCCAACTTTTATTTTCAAGTTTCTATTTTATGTGTAATATCTGTGATTCAAAATAGGCCCAGTCAGAGGCGTAACGACCTAAACTGCAGTATGTTAATATTTTACTTGGATATTATTGATTCCAATAATTTAGCACTTGAATTGCTAAATAAATGTGTATTCCTCAGGAAATATGCTGAACTTCCTGAGGTCCAGAGGAGAAGGGAAGAGGAAAGGAGACAGGCAGAGTACCGCTCCTACCGCCTAAACGCTCAACTCTTTAACAAGGTATGGTTAAAAGGTTCTGGAGTAGGAGTTACACACAAGAGCCCAGATACAGTAATACTGCCTTCATCAGAGCTGGAGAGCAGCCAAGACCAGCTGCAAAAACATCTACAGGCATCCTGGCCACTGCGAGGGACTGGCAGCTGTTGGTGGACCTGGAGCAGCAACTCAAGTTCCCCAACCACATTGTGATCACCACCTTAAGACCAGACGTTGTTCTCTTGTCTGAGTCCACCAAACAAGTGGTTCTGTTGGAGCTAACAGTCCCTTGGGAAGACCGCCTGGAAGAGGCCTTTGAAAGGAAGCTCGCCAAGTACGAGGGACTAGTCAGCGAGTGTCGACAAGCCGGATGGAGAGCAAGGTGTCTCCCAATCGAGGTCGGAAGCAGGGGCTTTGCTGCCCGATCCCTGTGCAGAGCCTTCAGTCTGTTAGGCATCGATGGAGTGAGGAGGAGAAGAGCTATTTATAATACCACCGAAGCAGCAGAGAAAGCCTCAAGATGGCTATGGCTCAAGAGAGGAGATCCATGGGGGCAAAGTAGCTAGATTCGCCAACTGGACACAAGCTGGGGTCTGATCAGCCTCAGCTGGGTCGCCTGGATGAGGGTGTATGATGTTGAAAGACCCGAAACACCCAATGATTCCAGGAACATCACTGAATATGTGTCCAGTAGCATCAGTAGATGTATTTGTACAGCCAGTTTTTAAATCGGTATTTTTCTGTATACAAGTGATGAGTGTGATTCGCCTTTCTAATGCATGTCTTCTTTCTTCTGCAGAAAGTCACTAACCGTGCGCTGGGAAGGAGAGCGCCCTGGCAGTGATCCAGAATCAACATTTCCAAAAGCCTTGCTGTTCTTTGAATGTGACCGGTCCTGTGGGTGTTTTATATGGGCTGATATTTAATAATGGCTGTGTCTTTTGCTAGTGTTGTTAGATATATGTGTGCGTTCGGATTTTAGATGTGAGATTTTATATAATTGTGATTGTGTATTATTTATGGAGTTGCAGTGTTGGATTGTTTCGGTATTACTATTATAGTCGCAAAATACATTTTTATTATGTCTGTCTTAGCTCAATTTTAGCAATATTTTTATGAGGCAAATAAATAAGCAGCGATTTGTAAGAGCTCTCGTGTTTGTGTGCTTTTTAAGTTTTAAAGCGCAAGTGGGTGGATGCTGATTAACACACAAAAAAAGTTTAATTTAATTTCTGAAATTGTGCATTTCCAAAAAAAAAGAATGAGGCTACAATATAATGGTCATGTACACTACAAAAACATAATAGCTGTTTACTCTAAAACGAACATTATTACAATATGATGTACATTATTGTAGTTCACAAATGTTTGATACACCATTCAAAATAATTAATATTCTAAAACCTTAACAACAAAGATTAAAAATATTATGAAAAATAAAGTTTCCAGCATTGTATGGACCGACATATGTGACTTGTGACAGTCTCCATGACAACAGGTGTAAACAAACTAATCCTGCAGGCGCGTTGAACGGTGCAGCTGACCAAAGCACAAGAAATGCCGATTAAAAAAGGAAAGAAAACAAAGGGGTGAGTACAAAACCTGTTTATTTCGATATGCCCTAGCGTTTGGGGAAAAAACGCGAATCTAACTAGTCTTAAGAATTTGAAAAGTAGCCTGTATCTGACTGCACAGTTTTACTTCGCCTTTCTCATAAGTATTTTCTAATCTAGAAAAGGAAAGAAAGATGGCAAGCAAGAGTCCAAACGAGATAAGGAGTCTGATATAGAGAGGGCTAAAGCTAACGCGGCTCTGTGGGAGGCCAGGTGTGATCTGACGGAGAGTTCCCGCGTGGAGTACCGTGCAGCGGCGCGAAGACTGAGCAAGATCAACCAGCAGCTCACTGACCTACAGCACAACACCGAGGAGAACAGCATCGAGACCATCGCTGTTCTGAGGAGCAAAGACCTGCGAAACGAGGAGAAGGTGTTTTCATGCGTATGATTGTTAAAGACTTAATGACTTAATAATGTGGGCGAGTTTTTGTATTTCACATTGTTAAAGGGTTCATTTATCCAACATTGGAAACTGTCATCATCTATTGACCCTCATTGTTTCAAACCCTTAAAATTTTTATTCATCTTTAAAACATAAATGAAGACATTTTTAATGATATCTGTCCTTCCACTGAAGGTCCATTACAGGTTACAGCAAAATGTTGATACTTCTAAAAGTTTATAAAGAGATCATAAAAGTAATCCATATGAATCAAACAGTTTAATACACATCCGAGGAGGCAGTGCTTTGTAAAATAGGTTTAATTATATATTTACATTGATCAACTAACATATATGTGGCACGTAAAATGAAACGTGTCACACTCAAGAACCAATTAGGTTTGTTCTTGCACAAATACAGTTGAGCCTCTATTTATCATAATGCCCTATGTGCATTGATCAATGTTTATATGTGAATAAAAGCCTAAGTTAAAACTGCTCATCTTCATATAAAGTTATTGTCTCTTTAGAATAGACTTGGATTAAACTGCTTGATTCATATGGATTAATTTATGATCTCTTGATCAATTTTTGGATGCGTCAATGTTTTGATATAATAGATTTTTAATAGAGGGACTGAATGAAGCATAATTTGTGTTTCGAAGATGACGTACAAAAGTCTTATGGGTTTTGGAACAACATGGAAGTTAGTTCATGATGACAATTACGTTTTTTGGTGTAAAGTAACACTATAAAATGTTGTTTTCTCAGATAATGGCACTGGAACAACACATACAGCTTGAGAAAACAAGCGCTTCTCTGGAAAAGGAGAATTTGGTAAGAAATGTCTTTCCTCAAGTGGGAAAACTGGGATAAAATTCATTCTTTGTTCGCATCATTGTGGTTTATTTTGTCAGTTTAATGTGCTAAAACAATGACAGAAAACACATTAATAAAAAAAATCATAAAATCCTGAAACAACAATGTTTGAAATCATATAGAAATAAAAGTCGTCCATTTAAATAACACTTCATTCCATCTATACACCAACTATATCCATGTCAAAGATAATGATAATGCCACTTAAAGTTTCCTCTTTGTGAACATTAATTTGAACACTGGCATTTATTGCATTAATAAAGGACATTATATAATAGATAATACTCAAAAGATTAATTTAAACAGTTTCTCCAGCCCAGTGTTATTTTTCTAAAGGAATCAATTGTACTCACTGACTTGTTGCTGACTGCTCAGCATGTCTCACTGCTTGTCTTCACAGGCCGCTCAGTACACGCTAAAGATCAATGAGCTGGAGGAGAAGTTTAGAAGAGATCTAGCGAGTTCGACATGATTCAAGAGGAGCTTAAGATCATCAACGACTTCCTTAAGAAAATGCCTCAAATGGAGCAAGAACTCCAAAATGTATAATTCATCCTATTTATTTCATGTGCACAGATGCAGAAGTACTAGTATAAAGGACTATGTCTGTTATAACATCACCGTTGTTTTGTACAGATGAAAGAAACTTTGGACAATGCAGATCTAGAACACAAGAAAACACTTGCAAGAATGGAGCAAAAGTTCTTCAATAATAAGGTACATATACAAACAACATTTCAACCAAATCTTCCTCATTCTCTCTCAGTGTCTCTCCCATTCTACATTCATTAGGTTCATCTAGAGCAGGAAGCTGAACAAAAGATTGCTGTGCTTGCAGAAAGAGCTCACAATAAAGCCATCATGTAAGTATCTTCTCCATCTCTTCCAGTATCCCAGAGCCACTACACATTTCTACCTGATGCCTTAGGAACTGTTTGTGAGAGACATTTTGCATGAGTTAAATGAGATGACATCCTCCATCTTGGCCCTATCAGACAGCTGGATGACGCATCTCGCTCAGTGTTCAAGGAGAATGTGCGTCTAAATAAAGCATTGGGTTACCACATCAATGAGGTGGAGGATCTGCGGAAGAGAAATGCAGCACTGGCAGAAGAGAACGACATCCTTAGTTTGCATAAGGTGACGCACAGCTTTTTTTTCTCAGTTTTTTACTTTTATTTAGCAAGGATGCATAAAATTAATTAGGTGACAGTAAATACTTTTACATTATTACAATTATTTTACATTATTGCATTGTATTAATTGTAAATTATGTATACTATATCAATTACTCATCAACAATTATAATAACATCAACTTTCTTGTGCACCCACGCAAACACACATGCTCAAATTAAGTGAAATCTTAAATGAGCTCTGATTAGACCCTTGTCTACTGTAAAGCTTGCCTAATATCCCCTTTCATTGAATCCCACAATTTCATTCACCCTGCAGGAGAGGAGTCAGGACACCTCAAATGATACCATATCTAAGCTTTCAGCCCAGCGGACCACTGTTTCTGAGCTGAGGGCGAAGGTGTTCACACTGGAGCAGGCCCTGGCCAGCATGGTGGCTGAGTTTGAGTTGGAGAAGGCTGATATCAAGCAGCGTGCTGCGGTCAGGTCTCAGGCCGGCGGTGTAGAGCTGGACAAACTGCAGAAGCTGCTGAGCGTACGAGACAGGGAGCTGAGTCGAGTGAAGAGAATAGCCCGCAGCGTAGTGGAGCAGCGCTCAGACATGGAGGTCCTCTTCCATGAGGCTCTGGACCATGTGAAGCAGGAGATGCTAATGCACAGGTGCACTTCAGCATTTATTCATTCACTCTATTTGCACAAAAACATGCCTTCACTGCATGATGTAGCCTGTTTGATAGAAAGCAGTTTGAATGCACCCAAAATATGACTCTGGACCACAAAACCAGTCATAAGGGTACATTTTTAGATTTTGTTCATCAAAGCCGAATAAATAAGCTTTCCATTTATGTATGGTATGTTAGGATCAGGACAATATTTGGCTGAGATACAACTATTTGAAAATCTGGAATCTGAGGGTGCAAAAAAATCTAAATATTGAGAAAATCGCTGTTGTCCAAATTAATTTCTTAGCAATGTATATTACTAATCAAAAATGTAGTTTTGATATATTTACAGTATCTTCATGGAACATGATCTTTACTTAATGTCCTAATGATTTTTGGCATAAAATAAAAAATCTATAATTTTGACCCATACAATATATTTTGGGCTATTGCTACAAATATACCCCAGCGACTTAAGACTGTTTTTGTGGTCTAGGGTCACATATAGGGCCATTTCCCCCATGATTTGTGTCTTATAGTAATTTCACGAATTCACACTTACATATAATAAATAGAATATAGTTTATGCGTATTTGGCGTGCTGTCCGAGGGGAGGGCTCCGAGCTCTGCATTTTGGCCTGAACCCAGAGTACCCCCCCTACAGGTTAGGACAGGAATAGTTGTAAGTGCGGAGAAGGGGTGGCGGAGGGATGCTGGAAAACTGTCAATGAACAGAAGTAAGTCTGCTTAACTGGCTTGATTACTGATTGTGCTCCTCTCCTGTTAATTAGGTTAATTATCTGAACGTCCTCCTCCCGAACTTTGTTAATAAAACATCATATCAATTGATATATTTAAGCAATATCACACTAGCAAGGGTGCTATTTTTCTTGATTATCAGAACAATTGTGAATGTCATGTTGATTTTATAAAACAGTTCATTTTTAGTTACATACTAGACACAATATTGTCTGGTTTTGCTTTATTTTTTTCAACAAAACTTTCCAGTTGAAACTGCAGCAGAATTGTTATGTCAGCTTAAAAGCATATTGGTGTTTCTTTTCTGAATGAATCCACGTTTTGAACAATTTTAAATTCAATGAATTATTTAATGACTGAATGAAACGGCTTTTTGAGCAAATCTTTTGAGCGAATGACTCCGTTACTCAACTTGTTCAGACAGTGACTTGCTGCCACCTACTGGTGGTTTTAGATTCATAGTTCATATAAAATAAAATAAAAATTCTAAGCATTGCATTCTCTATATAATTTTGAATGCAGAGTGAATGCATTCAAGCCACCTATGAGCTTCATTAAACTGTCTATCTAAATGCCACTTATACAACTTTTTTCTTAATATCGTACACCCCTATTTCATTCTAGAAATAGAAGCTAACCAGCAAGAGATCCAGGCTCCATTTATTGCAAAAACTTCAAACCATTTTTAGCTCACTATATTATAAACTACATTGTTATCCAGACAGGAAGCAGAAGTGAATCATAGCAGGCGGATGGATGAGTTCCTATCAGGCAGAACGGAGAACGCTCACATTCACACCATCAACAAAACATCCCACAGCACTTCCAGTGCTACAGATGAGGCTGAAAATGGGTGAGGGGCTTATGCTTATTTTGTGTTTTATTCTATTTTCTAAATTATCTTCTGATGAAATGATAACTAAATGTGTTATTACCTGAATGATGCAAAACTGTCTCTAACAATGCTGTGCTACTTCATCAGCAATCTGAAGAAAGCCAAGGTGAACATATCAGAGATGACCTGGGAGCAAAGAGAGAGAGTTCTCAGACTGCTCTTTGCTAAAATGAATAGATTGAAATCAAAGTAAGTATTATTGTTGTCTTACATATTAAGATCTCAGATATGGTATCATCAAGGTATCATCTACCTTGAAAGAAAAAGCAAAGTTGGTGAGACAAAGATAGTTATAATGAAAAACAAAAAACATTTAAAATGCCTTATTTGCACCTCTCAGTGACAGTTTATGTAAATCTCATAAATCTCAGGACACTGATTCAGAGTAAAACATGTATTTTTATGGCACTTTTGTTTTCTGCAATTCTGAAGGAAACCGATTCATGCTCCAGCTCTGACGGATTCTGAAGGGAACCGGTGGAGCAGCAATCCAGGGTGAGAAATGCCTACAGATGTGTATGGTTTTCTGGTTGATCAAATAAGAATGGACACTTACGAAGTCATTTTTTGAAGATAATTCTGAACAACAAGCATTATTCATACAAAAGTTTAAAAAACATGTCAGCTCTATGCATCAGTTTGACTTTGCAGCTCATCAGAAAGAGAAAAAGCAATGGTGGTGAATACTTTCTGAAGACTTTTTGTTCTGCATCATCACATATAGACTTATAATTTGCAGTAATTTGTCTGTCTCTTCCACAGGAATGAAGAGGAGGAATCCCATTCAACTTTTTTAACCCAAGCACCAGTTTCCAGTATGAGCTCCAGTGGAAACTCCAGTGCTCTGCCAGACCTGTAGATCATCTGACCTCATCACAGATAAGAGAGCTAAATAATGACAAAGTATAAGTTAAATATTGCATATCAGCTATGAAATACCAGGACGTGTTCACGAGTGTCTAAACTACAGCTTAAAAGAAACCAAAAACAGTTTTTGACATGGCGTTGATTAGACATGAGGGAAACTGAGTTAAATAATATTCAGGAAAGACTTCAAATGTCTTGGCATAGATCCACCCACAATATATTGCAACAAACAATATTTAATATAAAAAAGAATTAAAAACAGTTTACTGAACATGGTCATAACTTTAACCTTTCTTATTGATGTCTTCTGATTTAGTTTTATAGCTGAATTTTTTTCATAGACATTGAATTATAGCATAAATAAATGTAACTAAAATAACATTTTAGTGGGAAGATGGTAAAATTGTTATCAAGTAAGGTGATTTTTTTGTGAAAATCTTAAGAAATACTAATGTTTCATTAAGTGAATGAAAATGTACTGTATTAGTTATTTTGCCTACAAAACAAATGTGAAAGTCAATGTTGCTTTTAGACATTGTTATGTTGTGTTTGTAAACATTTTGCCTTTACTGTAAAGATGCTGCATTTTTGCCGTTATAAAGCATTAGACATAATCTTTACTCATGTTTGTGTCTTTATTATATCTTCAAATGACAAGAATGTAATTTGTTGTCCTACCTATATTTCTGTAACCATGTTACAAAAATCATTTTCATGGACAGATACAAAATATATCATTTAATTGTACAGCAGTTGTACTGAACATTGAGTGATGCGCATATCATCAGTCAGTAGATCTAGAGATCATCAGGATGGCTTTACAACATGACCTCCCAGCACACTGATAGTGCTGCTCATGTCCCACAAGTAAATATAGAAGACTATTTATAGATTCTCATACACACATACAGCAAAACAGCTGCTCAGCGACCAAGCAAACCAAGATCTTCAAATCAAACCCTGACTTTGAAGGACACGTAAAGGTAAGAACGTAAGTTCAGAACTGGTTTATACTGCAAATGAACTTGTGTAGACATTCCTCATTATTTTAAGCAGAATGGGAGACTTTCAAAACGTTGAACAAGACTTCTATCAGTCTGGATATTATATGGACGGTCAGCAGGAGGATGTATATCCTGAAGTGTGAGTGTAAATGTCACGTTAATATTTCATTTATAATGTATATCAGCTAATGCTTTCTGTGTGCAATTTAATTGTTGATTTATCATTTACTGTCTGATCATCAGTGATAATTCCACACATTTAGCAGATGAATATACCACTACAGCATCTTATACTGGACAGGTGTATCAGCCTGTAGCGCCACCGGAGCAAACTGAATATATAGACTCATATGAGGAAGAACCGCCGCTCTTAGAAGGTAATACAAATGATTTATTTGACTAGCAGAAAGCTGCTTGGTTAGAAAGTGACTTCTGTGTGAGCTGTGCTTCCTACATCACTGCACTAATTATAATAGAAAAATTGAAAATTTTCATGCAAAGTTTTGCAGATATTTCTGTAATGTGATTGCACCTTAAAGGGATAGTTCCCCCCAAAATGAACATTCTGTCATCACTTACTCGTCTTCAAGAATTTTGGTGACCAAGCAGTTGCCGGTAGCCATTCATTTCCATAGTATGGAAACTATACTATGGATGCCGATGGCAACATGCAATTGTGTTATGAGCATTCTTCAAAATATCCTTTTTGTAATGTTCAACAGAAGAAAGAAATTCATACAAGTTTGGAACAACATGAAGTTGTCTGTTTTGTTTTTGGGTGAACTGTTTAACACTGGAAACTTGCATACTTTAGCTTTAAAAATTGGATATTGTATGCATTAATCAAACTTATCAGAAAATGTATGTTGAATGAAAAATTTGTTTTTTTTTTTTCAGAGTTGGGCATTAACTTTGACCATATCTGGCAGAAGACTCTGACTGTGTTAAATCCACTGAAGCCTGCTGATGGCAGTATTATGAATGAGACAGACCTCACTGGGCCTGTTCTCTTCTGCATTGCTCTGGGAGGCACACTATTGATGGTACAAAATACATCCTGAACCTTTGTGAAACCATTAACTAGAGGTACACAGTGATTTGTGTTGCACAGAGGAAGTGAAAACAAGGTCCAGAGCATGTACTTGTGGATGTGTGTGTGTATTCTCTTGGCAGGCAGGGAAAGCACACTTTGGGTTTGTGTATGGCATCAGTGCTCTGGGATGTGTGGGGATGTACATGCTGTTGAACCTGATGAGCAGTTACAGCATATCCTGTGGATGTGTGGCGAGTGTGCTGGGATACTGTCTCCTGCCAATGGTGGGACTCTCTGCCTTTGCTGTTCTTTATTCCCTTCAGTGAGTATCCATAACTTTATAGAAACATTTACCATTTCATTGAGTGTTTTACAGCCACAACAAATAAAAAAGTTTTAGACCACAATATACGTCCATATATTCATAAATATAAAGGTTCTTTATTGGCATCTGTGGCCCATTCGCACCAAGAACGATAACTATAACCATCAATATATTAGCATCTACACCAACGCACTGTGGTACCATCAGAACGAGAGTTCACAAAGCTGATAAAAGCATCACAATAATCAGTCAACATCTTGTGAACCGAAAAGCTGCGCATTTTATAAGAAACTAATCCGTTTTAACTTTAAAACTTTCACTTCTAGCCAAAATACACGTTAATAATACACAATAACAACTCATGTGAATTATTTGTGGATTATTGTGATGTTTTCATCAGCTGTTTGGACTCTCATTCTGACGGCACCCATTCACTGCAAAGAATCCACTGGTGAACGTAATGTAATGATACATTTCTCCAAATCTGTTCAGATGAAGAAACAAACACCTTGAATGGCGTGTGTGTACATTTTTACCCTAACCCCAAATTTTCATTTTTGGATGAACTATTCCTTTAAATGCTCAAGTTCTTGAATGCAGGATGGATTCTGATTGGCTATTTTTATTGTTGTTTATCAGTCTTCTGAAAGTGATTCTAACCAAATTGTTCTTCTGTGTCATTATCATATAGTTGTGGTGTGGACTCTGCTATTCTTTTAACTTTAGAAATGTTCACGTTATAAATGATCGTGCTTGGTGTGAACGGACCTTTGACATTCACTGAACCTGTTTAATAAAAAGTTATTTAGTAGAAGATGGTTCTTTAAATTATTCAAATGTTCTTCAGACTTATAAAAATATGGTTGTTTAAAGAACTGTTTACTGAAAACTAATTTTGGGAGCCAAAACTTGTTTTTAAGAGTGTATAATTTCCGGTATTTTGCATTTGAATAACAAGTGGCTTTTATTTGAATGCAGGGGGCTCTTGGGAACAATGTTGGCCTTGTTTGTGATTGGCTGGTGCAGTTTATCAGCTTCTAAGATCTTCAGTTCCACTCTTGACATGAGTGGACAGGAGCTGCTGGTGGCCTATCCCTGCGCTCTTCTGTACGGGGTCTTCGCTCTCCTTACTGTCTTCTGAAAACTATTCTCAACTGCTATCACTCTAAGATCAGATGAAAATACAGTTTGCACATATAAGTTGCAGCAAATCAAAGTTACTACATCTTTATCAGATGAATAAAAAACAAAATGCAGAAAAAACTTGAAGAGCTGGGTTAGCAAAATCATTTTTGATATTGGAATGCATAATCTGATAGTGGATCAATCAAAAATGTATAGTATGAACAAAAATACAAAAAGGTTGGTGTGACTTATTTTATTGCATTAAAACTTAAGAGATATGTATAAAACTTGATTACAACATGTTATTTTCTAAAAAAACAAAATTTTATTTTATCACAAACAATGAAAGGTCCAAAAAAAGAAAAGGCTGCTCAAACCAAGGCAAAGAGAACATTCTAAGCCAGTTGACTTTACGGATCCATTCAGTTCCTTTAAAAAAAATGATTTTGCAAAAAGTGAATATAAAATATATTTATAGAACTATAAATCAATACACAAATATTGAAAAGCACTTTAAAAAACAAACAAACCAAACATTGGCCGCTGTTCATCACTTTCACGCGCTCATCCTGTTGCACATCCACCCAGGGTGACCCAGCATCCTCTGCTTCAGGACATCCAGGGCTGTTTTCAGACTAAATCTCATGGTCTTTTAGGCCGGTTCATAATACACGAATCCTTTGAAAGACACACATTATAGATTAATGGTGAAATAGTGTGAAACAACCTCAATAATATTAACAAGTAACAACTGCAATATCCTTTAGAGTCATAACTATGAACAAAAGTGAAATTAACTTGTTATTAGCAATTAGCAAGATATATTATTTTGCGGTTTCTTCAAGAGCAAGTGATGTACAGGTTAACTACAGTAACATGACATTGGAAACACCATTTTTATTAAAAAAAAACATATTCTAGCAGTGAAGTTTGAACTGAATTTATAAGCAAATTTATTTAAAACTCTTTGATCTAGAAGTTTCCACACAAATATAAATGATGCCACACAAGCTTTAATTTTGTTTAAAAAAATTTAAGTAATAATAAAGAATGAGTATGTGTGTCCAAACTTTTTACTGGCTGTAACACTTTTACATGGTAATGTAATAATCCTTTATTATTATATTTGATAATGCGTGATACTGTATATATGAAGTGGAGTAATAATTTTCTTCTGAATTATGAGACTTTGTTGGGTGCATCTGATGAAAACAGCCGGAAAACAAAAGAAAAAATGAATTATACTCTATAAAATGCATATATTGTCGTGCTTAACTGTCATAGAAACAATGCACAAATATATTATTTTTCTAAGGATGTTAATGTTTCTTATTTCTTGTGATTTTTAGGTGAAATATAACCTGAATATGTTATTGTGTAAACCGCCTCTTTCTAACAACAATTAGTCGGTCATTAACCCTGAATGTCTTAATGAGGGTGATTGAGTTCCTTTGCCCAGTGATTATAAACTCACCCATCCATTATCCTTTTCTACATTTTAGGCCTACAGAAAAATCTTCACAGCTGTATTAAATATCAATAAATGTATTAAGTAATTGTATTGCTCCAAATAAAACGTACCCCATACATTTTGGACAGGTTATTAAACAGCACCTGTCCCGCGCTCACTTTATCCCTCACGCCCCGAATCGTTCCGTTCTTACTGAAGATGTTCACTCGTTTCCCGGTGAAGAGCTTCTCCTTGTTTGCACTGGCGTACACGAGCAGCTCGTCCGGGTCGCTGCCGCTGTCGTCCGGTTCTGGGCCCAGCAGCAGGCCGCTCAGGTGGCTGTTGGTCTCGGTGATAACGGGCGAGTTTGCTCGCTCCGGCTCTGGGCTCGCAGTGGTGTCGGTGTCCGTGGAGTCTTCGAGCGCGTCTCTGAACACCTCCTTCAGGACGCGGCCGCTGTGCGCCGACGCCACGCGGAACCGCACTCTCTTCTCCGCTCGCTCCTCTTCAGCGCGGGGGGATGTGCGTCGCAACATTCTGTCGGCAAAAACCTACATTATACAAATGTTGGTTGCCTGAAATTAGAGTGTGCCCCAGGTAAAGTGCATGCCCTGACATTAAAGGTCTTGCCTGTTCTTCTGATAAAGGGCTTGTGGCACGAGGGTGTCAATTCGACACCACATGCTTTAATATTTAATAAACGCTGTCCATGGAAACCGTGATGACCGACTTATGTTCTCTTATGAATAAAAGATAACTCACGAGAGGCTTAAAGTACATATTGTGTGTGTAAACTAATAACAAAAGCACCTAAAGTGTGAAAGAGTCCCCCCCCCCCTTTTGACCATTGAAACTGACTGCAGAGGCCTGTTCAAGTTCACTGTTAGTAATAGATGTAGGCTAGTTGTCTTGAAATATTAGTTTGATACTGATATTAAAATATAAATATCTTGCTTTTTTAATAGGCTATTAATTTGCACTACCAGTGCTAGGGGTAAGGAAAACGGTACCATATATAAAGCAGCCTCAAAAAGTATGGGCAATTGAACATTTGGATTAATGAAGCCTATCTATTGGTTCATATTCTGAAACCTACAAATTTCATTATGTGAAATGTTTTGAATACAAGTAGATTTGTGCTAAATGTCCTTAAAATAAATGGTCTATATTTCCATATTTTGCTAAACAATGCAAAGACATGTATAAATGTTTGATTGTGGTTTAAGTGTCCAAATACAATTTGGGGCCACTGGATTAAGTATTTGGACACCGACTGTATATTATACACAATACAATGTTTTTTTTACAGTAATACATTGACTACACTATTATTTTTAAGAATATTATTTGGTACATTTTTATGTACAATATTTAATCTATGTAATCAATTAAACTCTATTTGACATAAAGATAAGATGTCAAACCAAATAAAAAATATGCATTCAACATATTTTCATTATTCATTCCTTTAAAAACACAACTTGAAACTATGCAGAGGTCACAATCCTAAATCTTAGATTATTGTACGCCTGTGCGCCCATATTGTAAAAAAAACGGGGGGGGGGGGGGTAATTTGGTATCTTTTCCTCACTTTGTCTCTCGACCTATGGATTGGGCACTGGACTGTGATGTTGGTACCAGTGACGGCGCTAGATGGCGATGTGTCTTCCGGGTACAGTGCGCTGCTCTTAATACCTTCATAGAGCAAGACAATCCGGAACAACAACATCGTGCAATCTGAACAAACTGATTATTCAACGCTTGCACTACTGAAATGAACTGTTTTGACGTCTTATGAACTGGAATACATTAGTTTCTGCGGCTGGTGAACCAGTATACTAATACAAACTGGTGTGTTCAAGGCATAAATTCATAAAATCATATTAGACACAACCTCTGGGCAAAATAACTAACGTTAGACTTTTGTATTATCATTCTGTTTTCAGTACTAAAATCTAATTAAATCCGTTTAAAAATGCAGTGAGCGATCTCGTGAGTTTAGACAAAGTGTATTATAACAGCTGACGCTCGAATAAGGCATTTAAATACTCCCAAATCCGAAATATCTCAAATAGAAAGCTTTTTAAGTCTTTATAGATGTCATCTTTTGTGAGTGATATGCTTGCTACCCTCAAACCGATGATAACCCAAACCTTTTATATCTGATAATCTGACTGCTGTTGTCACGTGATATTAGTCTGAAATCTCTTCATGTGTTTTGATCAACAGGTTAAGATGTCATTATGGGTGACACCTTTGGGATGAGGTGTGGACTGCCTGCAATCTTACTTTGTCTGGCAGCTCTCCTCTGCGCCAATCTGCTGCTGTATTTCTACCTAGATGCCCTGTATCAGGACACGAACCCTCCCTCAGCACACACACAGTGCCCGCTTCGCCACTTTAAAGTGGGCACCATGACCACCTGTACCCCTTGGCTTCAGTGCCCCCAAATTCGTGCTGAGGTCCGCCGTGTGAAGCTCATTGGACAAGGGGCTGTGAAGAAGGTGAGTTTGGCTGCAACTAATTACTATTTTGTTAATTCATTTTCTATTAATCATTTGAACAAATGGAAAACAGTATTATCCAAGATGTACAGTGATTAAAAAAATGGTTTTAAGTCACTTTATTGGTGACTTTATTTAAGGTTTAAGGTGACTTTATTTTTTCAGTATATCCCTAAAGATGATTTTTAGCTTAACCCATGGTCCTTTATGATTCATAAAGTTCAAGACAATGTGTGCTGTCACTTTGAGAAAAAAGCAAACCAAGAAACACAAAACTAATACCTGAAGCTCCTGATGATTAAACGAGGTCTTCTGAAGTGAAGCGATTTGCCTGTTCAAGAAAATCAACATTATTACTTGTAATCGAGTAAATTACAAGGGAACTGTACATCTTCTGAGACTTATACTGATGTACGATTGTGTTTTCTAGGTTTATCTGTCTGAGTGGCGAGGGCAGAAGGTGGTGCTCTCCATCTTGTCATCGGAGCAGTATACAGATGATTTCCTCCATGGACTGTCAATGCTCCGTGCCTTGCAGAGCGCCCACGTCGTGACGCTTGTAGGGGCGTGTGAAGAGGATGACGTGTTTGTTACAGAGTATCACCCTCTGGGATCAGCACTGACGCTCGATGCCACCCTCGCTCAAGACCGATATCACTGGCGAAACTCCTGGCATACTCGACTACAGCTGGCCATAGACTACGTCGCCTTCCTGGCGTACCTGCACAGCAGTCCGGTGGGCATCCGAGTCATGTGTGACTCCAACGACCTGCACAAAACACTCAGCCAGTTTCTGCTCACATCCGACATGCGTCTGCTGGCCAACGACCTGGATGCGCTGCCAGAGGTGGAGAGGGGACGTCGAGGGGTGAAGTGCGGTCACCATGAGCTCACCGGGGACTTCGTTGCTCCTGAGCAGTTGTGGCCTTACGGCGAGGATGTGCAGTTCTCAGATGAAGCCATGCCTGGTTACGATGAAAAGACAGACATCTGGAAGATTCCAGATGTGACACGTTTCCTATTGGGGAATGTCCTGGGAAGTGATGTCATCCATTTTCACTTGTTTCAGATCTACACAGAGTGCAAGAGGAAGGAGCCTCACATGCGGCCCACGGCGCTTGAGGTCCTCAGTGTGTACCGCTCTGTCTATGACAGCATGATAGAGAGTCAATCACAGAGAGTTAGAGATATGTTGTAGAGCATCATGGTCATTAAAGGGGTAGTTCAACCAATAATTAAAATTATGTTATTATTTACTCCAAACCTGTATGACTTACTTTCTTCTGTGGAACATAAACTATATTTTGAGAAATGTTCCTTATGATGACAAAACATGATCACAAACATTCTTCTAAATATCTTTTTTGTGGTGCACAGCAGAAAGTCAGTCATACGGGTTTGGTGTAAATTAGTACAGAATTTTATTTTTTATATTGACTATCCCATTAAAGAGATAGTTCACCCAAAAATTTTAATTCTGTCATTAATTACTCACCCTCATGTCGTTCCAAACCTGCAAGACCTTCGTTCATCTTCAGAACACAAATTAAGATATTTTAATGGAATCCGAGAGCTTTCTGACCCTCCATAGACAGCAGTGGGGAACTACCATGTTCGAGGCCCTGTAAGGTAATAAGAACATTGTTAAAATAGTCCATGTGACATCAAGGGTTCAACCATAATGTTATGAAATTATGAGAAAACTTTTTGTGTGCAAAAAAAACAACCTTATTCAACAATTTCTTCTCTTCTGTAATGTTATGAAATTATGAGAACAGTCTTTTGTGTGTAAAAAAAACGATGAGAGTATAAGTATTCCTTATTCAACAATTTCTTCTCTTCTGTAGCTTCAGTCTTCGAAATATCGAGTTGAACCACTATAAGTATTCTCGTACATGGACTATCATTAAATTAAGATGTCCTTAAACCACTACGTGTTCTGGGCCTTGAATGTGGTAGTTGCTATTGCTTTCCATGATGAGGGTCAGTTTGGATTTCATTTCTGGGCCTTGAATGTGGTAGTTGCATTGCTTTCCATGAAGGGTCAGTTTGGATTTCATCAAAAATATCTTAAAATGTGTTTCTGAAGATGAACGAATGTCTTAGGGGTTTGGAACGACATGAGGGGGAGTAATTAATGACAGAATTTTCATTTTTGGGTGAACTTACCCTTTAAGTTGAAAAGATAACATTGCAGTACAATGGATTTCGTCAAACTGCATTGAAGCTGACTAAGACATTTTGCATAACTATACCCCATAAAAGTTATTTTCAGTTAAGTGAATAGAACCTACCTTGCTGATGCAGTGATTGAATATGTGGAGTTAGTGTGGCTCTTTTATTTTTATTTTAATAAGATATTGAGTATGATTCTTTACAGGAACCTGCTTTTTGTTCTCTATCAGTATTTGGAAGCCTTTAATAAATCATTTTCTCAAGAATACTGTGTTGGTGTATAGTATTATATCGCTTACATTTTGCGACTAAGACTGCATTTACAGTCGAGGTTAAACATCTGCTCTTGGTTCGTAAAAGGTCTCGTGTATTTTTGGACGGAGTGTCGTTACATTAAGCGCTGTGACCAGCAGATGCCGCCAGCCTGTGTGTTTGAGCGCTTCGAATCAGTGAATCATATCATAGTTGATTCAGAGACTCGACTTCGAAAAGCTTCGTTTAATGTGAAAGACTTTGCGTGAATCCACCATGTATGCATTTTCAGTCAGTGAATACAGAAAATTGATACTCACAAGCACTTCTGATCAGGAAGCATGTATTTTAATCTGGCTTGGTACATATTGGCGTATTTATGATACATATTTAAAGTTAACACATTAAAAAATATATTAAAGTCTTTTAAGTTAAAAATACTTATTTTTTTTAATATAGTCTAAAAAGTATTTAAAGAAACTAACTAAAGCTGTGTTACTATCTCAGTTCGCTTTTAATTTATGCAGAGAAGGAACCGGAAATACGTAGTCTGTTGTAGCTTCACACATTCGTAGCACTCTTGTGTTTGTATTAATGGATGTTTAGGCGGTTTCTGCACACATTGCAAGACGGCCTGGCTCGCAGGTCCAGTGCCTGTCCGCAAACGGCAGGAGGGTGAGGTTGGGTGAGCCTCAAAACGGAGCCGCCAGCAACATTAGTGCAACAATGAGCTCGGAACAGCCGAGCGACAGCGCGGAGCCGCTGCGCCAGGAGGAGAGAGATGAAGACAGGTGCTCCAGCAGACCATCCTCTCCGCAGGCGGGCCGCGGGGGCACCGAGACGCAGGGCAGCGGGAGGCTCGAGGTGGACGGCGGGACAGGCTCGGGGGGCAGGGGCTCGAGCGCCTGCGACTCTCTGTTCGCGTGGATTTGCAAGAGGACAATCCGCAGGGGGCCGTTTGTAGACCCCGCGCGGGATCATTTCCGTACCATGACACGGCTTTATTCGTCCATGAGCCCGGCTACGGATTCCGTGAACCTCAGTACACAAACCCACGGAGCTGTCTTCAACTTGGAGTACTCGCCAGATGGGTAAGTGTTGTCCCGTAACTCAATCCGTGTTTGAGTGTCCCTTCAGATGTGTGCCCCTTTGACTACTTAGCTTTAAGACAAATACACTTTTTCACGATTATTTTCAAATGTGTTTTTTGTTAAAACATTCGTATGTAATCATGTGTGCTGGAACACATGCAAACCTTCAATGGAACACTTTACTTTACATTTACCTTGCTGAAACCGCGAGTTAGCTAGCAGTCAAGGAGTTTTAAATGCATAAAAATCAAGAAAGAAATCAGTTCGTTTAAAAAAAATACTGATTAATTTGGAAAAGACAACTACTCTAAAGTCATGGGGTAAACACACACACACAAATTAATGACATTTCTGATTGTCAGACTGGGAAGTACATCTCTGCCAGCACAACAGTTACAATATTAAGACCTGAAATGTATTTTAATATTCTTATTTTCTGTATTTTTTATTTAGTATTTCATTTTGTTTTAGTGTTTTTTTTTTATTGCAGAGTTGTTGTTACCAGAATAATTTACCAGAATGTTTTGTGTGTGTGTGTGTGTGTGTGTGTGTGTGTGTGTGTGTGTGTGTGTGTGTGTGTGTGTGTGTGTGTGTATATATCTTATAAGTGGCAAAAAGTTTAGTTGAAAACTATAATTAAAAATGTACTTATGAATTTACTAAGAAACGTCAAATGTCTGGTTAGAATACAAGCCCAGAATAGAGAAACAGTGGCAAATTGAACCTTTTAAACTTAACACATAATTTCTCTTAATCACTTTGTGAGCCAATGTGTTTATTTTTCCTCAAAGAAATATATGTTCAGATCTTTTTTTTCTTGCATCAAATTAAAATTTCGTGTTCATTTTATAATTTCACATGTGTAAAAGAGTAAATACAATTTGCTCAATAACTTAATTCACATAGCGTGTTGATTAAAACTGACGAGTTTATCAGTAAAACTGTCATACTCTTATCATTGTCTAAACATGCTGTTGGCCATCACATGCAAATTGATCCATTCAATTATCAAAATCTAGATGTGCATATATTTTCCGTAAATCTCTTTGATATGGAATGTTTGTGACCTTGCTAAATTTACAAGTGTGGGCACTTTAGTAGTACTACAGCTCGGGTACAGTCTGTGGAAACAAGTTTCCTCTTTCTTGGGGACAATAAAGAATGAATCCGAATCTGAGTATTGACTTTTCCCAGTAAACGTTTACCTACTGTTGAAATCTGCTTCTAAAAAGCTTTGTGTGATACATAGAAACATTCATCTAGACAAAATGTTTGGCATAGTAAGCTGTCCATGTCCTCAGTTCACTGCTATGGTGAAACAAATGGACACATTTTGACCAGTACAGCTCTCACAAAGATAAGACAACTTCATTTTGCTGACACAATAACTAGGCTTTTGAAGCATGAATTAAATGTTTTGGGTGACTACTTGCAAACACACAATAGAGTTGTGATGTAGACAGTTCTAAAAATTACTCTTACGGTTTAATGAATGTTAAGATTGTTTAAAAAATAAGCCAAAGCAATAATTAAATTAAAGCAATGCAATCAAATGTTTAATGCTATCTGTCAATTCTATATATGAAATGTATCCTTGTTTTAAGCAAAACACAGTTTTTTTTAACAATAGGATACATCTAGCATAGAAAAAAGTTCTGTCCTAATTGACAAACACCTGTATAATGTTTGTTTTCTAGGTCAGTTTTGACGGTTGCTTGTGAGCAGACAGAAGTGCTTTTGTTTGACCCCGTTTCTTCCAGACATATCAAAACACTGGTGGAGGCTCACGAGGACTGTGTAAACAACATACGGTACATGTGCACGCAATATGTAATCGATCACAGTGTGCAGGAACCTCAGTTACATGAGCGAAAGCTTTTCTGTAACAGTTTTTATGCAAGAACTTATTCATAGTAGTAAGAACTAATTCAAAACCAATATGCATGTTGAACACTAGGATTTGCATACTGCACAATTTGCATGTCTTAGTTGCTTCTGTGATCCTTTTGTTTTTCCATCTCTTATACACACATATAATGTCTGGCACAATTATAAAGTCCATGAGGATTACCACCGTGTAGTCTAAGTATAAGTTTGTTTGGCTGTGTACTATTCAGGTTTCTCGACAACCGGCTGTTTGCGACCTGCTCTGATGACACCACCATTGCATTGTGGGATTTGCGTAAACTCAACTCGAAGGTGTGCACATTGCATGGCCACGCCAGCTGGGTCAAGAACATAGAGTATGATACACACACTCGCCTGCTGGTGACGTCAGGATTTGATGGAAATGTCATCACATGGGATACCAACAGGTATGTTTTGTGGTTTGGAGGTGTGTGTGTTTCCTAGCTGTCTTAAATAAAGGAGTAGCTCACAAAAAAAAACAAAATTACCTCAGACCAATCCATAATGTAGCTGAGTATGTTTCTTCATCAGAACAGATTTAGAGAAATTTTGCACCACATCATTTGCTCACCAGTGGATGCTGTGCAGTGAATGGGTGCCGTCAGAATGAAAGTCCAAACTAAAAACATAACGATAATCCACAAGTAATCCACATGACTCCAGTGCATCAATTAATGTCTCGTGAAGTGAAAGATTGCTTGTAACAAATGTATCCATCTGTCATTTAGGCGTTGTAACTGTAAACAGTCAATTCTGACCAAAACGTAAGTCCATAATTCATAATAATGCTTCCTCCAGTAAATCCATCCCCTGTTGTTCTCTCACATCAGAATCCACAGACATATTTGTTTAGAACTGTTTTGTAGAGTTTTCACTTTGTTTGATCTGTGTATATTTCTCTCCTGATTCAGACGAGACCTTTTATTCACTGGAGAAAGCAATATGACTCGTATTATAGCCAGAAGCAACAGTTAAAAGCATCTTAATGATGGATTTGTTTTTACAAACATGCAGCTTTTCACTTCACAAAATGTTAGTTGATGGACTAGAGTCATGTGAATTACTTGTGGATTATTGTGATGTTTTGACCAGCTGTTTGGACTCTCATTCTGACGGCACCCATTCACTGCAGAGGACCCATTGGTATGCAAGTGAGCAAATTAATTCTAAATTTTTCCAAATCTGTCCTGATTAAGAAACAAACTTATCTACGTCTTGAATGATCTGAGGGTAAGGACGTTTTTAGGACATTTTCAGATTTTATTTTTGTCGTGAACTACTCTTTTAAGATTGCGCATATAAGTGGTTGTGTGCCACTGTGTGTCATTGCGCTTGCTGTTTGTTTAGGTTCACAGAGGATGGCTGTCCACACAAGAAGTTTTTCCACACACGCTATCTTATGCGGATGCGTCTGACTCCAGACTGCAGTAAGATGTTAATCTCCACCTCCTCTGGTTACCTGCTCATCTTACATGACCTTGATCTCACCCAGAGCCTTGAGGTCGGCAGCTACCGCATCCTACGGGCCCGCAGAGCTCCACTCAGCACAGGTACTTACATAAAGCAGAAACAAAGATACAGGTGAATCTGAAATGATGAATACTGCGTTTTGAAATCTTGGAAATGTATTAGCATTCAAAGGGTGAAATTTGCTATAGATTGGATTAGAGCAACATTCAAAAATTGTATCATAATTCCTCCAGTCTTCAGTGTCGCATGATTCTCCAGATATCATTATATACGCTGATTTGCTGCTCAAACATTTATTGTCAATGCTAAAAACAGTTATGCTGCTTAATATTTTTGTGGAAGCAGTGATATCGTTTTTTTTCACCAGGATTTTTTGATGAATACAATTTTAAAGAACAGCATTTCTTTGAAATAGATCTACAACATTGTTTGTCTCTTTACTGTCATTTTTTATCAATTCAATGCATCTATTCAATAAAATGATTTTCTTTCATTTTTGAACAGCACTTCATGTTGTGTGTATGACTTGTTTATGGGTAATTCATAAAATATAAGTAATGTCAATTTTTTTAAAGTGCTCTTGAAAACTGCAGTTACATACATTTCTATCAATTAATTTAATTACATTTCAATTTATTTCACTGTAATTCTACTTCCTTAAATGTAATTTGAATTACAATTCTGTTTGCTACCTCAGGAGCTGTAATATCACTGTAAATCTTAATTCAGTTTTGAATGCTGCTCAACCCAATCGAACACCCTATGAAACAGTGAACTACTGGTTAATTGTGCTGTGATTCATTTTTAAGATCAAGTCTCTTTTTATCTTTCAGAAGGTTCATCAGCAGGTTCCAGGTCAGGAGGTCCCCGTCACACCATTGACAGCAAAACCCATCCACACAGAGAGGGTAAGACTTAGTTATTTAGTCTTTTAGTCTTTTTATTGTGAACATCGATTGTTTAGCAGTTTAGTTTTTAATTGTACACCTTTTGAACCAAATACTGCTTTTTCTGCAGAGTTTTCACTTCAGTGTTCACCTTTTGTCTTTATCCAGGTCTGTCCCCCAGAAACAGTCTTGAGGTTTTAACCCCGGAGATCCCAGGCGAGAGGGACCGTGGGAACTGCATCACCTCCTTGCAACTGCATCCCAAAGGCTGGGCCACGTTGTTACGCTGCTCCAGCAACACGGACGACCGGGAGGTCAGTGGTGTTGCCTAAACCTAAAAAGTGTGGAACGTTCAAAATGAGTTAAGTCTCGTTTCTGTCTTTCTCAGTGGACGTGTGTGTACGAGTTTCAAGAGGGAGCTCCGCCTCGACCTCCGGTGTCTCCTCGCTGCTCCCTGCGTCTCACGCACTACATCGAGGAGGCTAACGTCGGCCGAGGCTACATTAAGGAGCTGTGCTTCAGTCCCGACGGGCGGCTCATCTGCTCGCCATACGGTTACGGCGTGCGCTTGCTGGCGTTCGATGAGAACTGTGCCGAGCTGTCGGACTGCATGCCCGTGCAGACGGCTCTGCTGCGGGAAGTTCGCTCCATCTACTCTCACAGCGACGTGGTGCTCACCTCCAAGTTCTCACCCACCCACTGTCAGTTCGCAACGGGCTGCCTTAGCGGACGCGTAGCTCTGTATCAACCTCACTTTTAACACATACAAATGCATTAGAATTTACACTGATCGCTGGACTATTTGGAAGAAGCTTCTGATTGGTCAGGTGGATAATGGGAGAACGAAACTACCTTAAACAGAGTGTGTGGTAATTCTTTTTTGTGTGTGTGTGTGTGTGTGTGTGTGTGCAAGGTCACACTGCATGTGAATGGCCTTCAACACGTTTGTCATTTGTAGATGTAATTGTTCTTTACGCTGTGTAAACTTAACAGTCCATGCGAGAAGGAAAGCAAACAGCATTCGTTTTTCTCCACGATAGAGGTTGAATGAGTCACGTGAGCGTTAGAGAATTATGGGAGGATTATCTTTTGGTTGCTCATCCATGCAGCACTCCAGTAACGGTTTAAGCCAATCATTTTCATGCAACTGTAAGCAGTTCAAGCCGATGGCAATTTTTGCAATTTGCCAAACATTTTAGACTTTGCAATGCCATATTTGTTTTCAGAAACGTTTTTCTGGAAGTACGTCACTTTTACTAACTGTTTGTTTTATTTTTGGACTGCTGTAACAACACTAACTGAGGTCTGATTCATCGATTGTCAGCGCAGTATGTACCATGTACGTGTGAGTATTGGGATGAATACGACTTCTGCGATAGACTGAATGGACTGGGAATTTTGTAATGTTCTGTTTTTCGTATGCTTTCTGGTCTCTACATGGACAATCAGCAGTTATGAAATGTTAGATGCTCACATCGGTGGGAGCTTTGAACTCTAGACATGAGGATGATGGGAGAAGGCAGGTTTAACTGTTGGATGAGTGTTTTATACGGATGAGTTTAGCTTTCTTAAAATGAAAAAAAGAGGACAAAATCTGAATGTTCAGCTTTTCTGGGACTAGTATCAGTTAGTCATCCTTCTCAGTTATTCAAATATTGACCGCTCTTGAAAATGGAAATTTAAAAGCAAAGTAACAGTGAAAGAGACCTTTATTCATCCACGATTCTCATTTGATTCACTTTATTCTTGTTAACAATACCAAGGATGCAGTGGTGGTACAGATGTATTAAATAAAGAAACCTTTTCATATCTTTTGTTTGCCATGAGAAAGAAAAATGCTGTAAAAAAGAGCTGTTTTTAAGCAAAAATGAGACTTGTATTAGCATACTTAGACTGACGGTTGCACTGAAATGCTTTGGCTTCTGGCACCTTTAAACCGATTATTTAGGACAGGTATGACGCTTCAGGTCAAGCGCTGGATAGGGGAAAATGTCATTTTTGTAAAACAAAAATGGTGTACATCATTCATATGAAATAGAAAACGTAGAATTTATTATTATAAAACGGATAGTTCCGGTCCTTGATTCTGATTGGTTGAGCCGCGTTCGAAGCGGTTGTAAATTACTCTACAAACACACTTTTTTTTTTTTTTCTGTGTCTTGCTTGGCAACCCCATCTGTTTCTGAGGAACTGCATTGTTTGGCGGAAGAATAATGTTTTAATTAATGTCATTGCATTTTATTTGCTTTGTTTTATTTTGTGAAACCTTGCTACCTATATGGAATAACCATTTTATAAAAGTTATATGAAAAAAAAAAAAAACATTTGTAAATTGTAGAAGATTTCTTAAAGTGCTGTACAAACAACATTTTGTCCATGAGCAACAGAGTGATAATATATAATCTTTTGAATGGCAACAACCGCAATCCAAATAATGTATAATCAGACGGAGGAGATGAGAACCAATATATCCAGATGACTGTAGGAGCAGTCTTATTGGTTTCCAAATCCTAATGAACATGGATACATGCTACATTTTGAATCTCAGGCAGTGTTTTCCCTTTCTTCTTAATGAACCGTAAAATTTCCATCTGTGATTGCAAGAAATGTCCTAATACTGGTGCATAGCTGACTCTCAGGCATAACATAATGAATATGAATGTATCGTAGCGTGTTTCAGCATTTTATTCCCCTAAAATAACCATGCAGTGTTGATGCCAATAAATTAAGACAGATGAGGAAACTGAGAGGTGCTTTCTGTTAAATCTTTTATTAGCTTTATTATAATATCATCATTACATTCTGAGTGTAGAAACCAGCTACAAATCTCAGTCTCGCTCACATGAGGCATTCTTAGAAATCTGTGTTAGTGATAAAAAAAACATTCAAATGTTGAACAGCAGACCCAGGGACACTGTGTACTCAGACTGAGGAAAACCATTGGAAAAAGTGAAAACAAGTAGCTTTAAATCATTCGTAAGCCTCGACTGGCTTTGGGGAACAGTTGTCTCTTATCTCATTTTCAAAGAAATGGAGCTTTTAGGAGTGTAAAGGAAGCCGTTCTGTCAGTTTACAGCCCAGAATCGCAGAGTCTCTCAACTGACTGGATCTTTATTTTATTATACATGAGCTGCTCACTTCCGTTTAACTTTGTTGAGACGCTGCTGTTGTTCTCGGCGGCGTTTGAGAATCTTGGTGCTGGCACGGAGTTTGCGCATTCGCATGGCTCGGATCCGTACCTGATTGTCCCGGGGGATTTTCCCACCGGTGGCCAGGATCTGTTTAAGACGATCCTGCGAGGTCTTGGTGAGGGCGAAGTCACAGACGGTCGCGTGGGGCTCTGACCCTACAGAGCAGTGGCGGATGCGCGGGAAATAACCTTCTGCCCACACCGTTATCTTGTACTCGCCTGGATTCAACAAACGCCAGTAATCACCATCTACAGCTGAGGGCATGGGAAAGAAAGGAAAACATTATTATTTTCAATATTAACAACATCATTTAATTGCTGCAATGTAGTTTATTTGGCATAGTGAACTGTAGGGTTATAATTAATTAAAACAAGTTTTCCAACTAAAAGACTTGCCCAACAGATTAAAAAATAAAACTAATTGTGACTTTTTATTTCACAATTCGGACAGAATTGCCAGTTATGCGTTTATCTCTTGCAATTCAACTTTTCTCTCAGAATTGCAGGAATAAAGTTAGATATAAACTAAAACAAATTAAAGGGATAGTTCACCCAAAACTGAGAATTCTGTCATCATTTACTCACACTCAAGTAGTTCCAAACCTGTAATTTCTTTGTTCTGCTGAACATAAAGGAAGATATTTTGAAGAAAGTTTGTAACCAGGCTGTTTTGGGGCACTTGACTTCCATAGTAGAATAAAAATACTATGGAAATCAATGGTGCCCCAGAACTGCTCTGTTTCTCACATTCTTCAGAATATCTTCCTTTGTGTTCAAAACAAAGACATTCATACAGGTTTGGAACTACTTGAGTGTGAGTAAATGATGACCGAATTCTCTTTTTTGGGTGAACTATCCCTTTAAAATGACAAAAACACAACAAAATTAAAAAAGCCATCTAATTCAAAATATAAACAAAAACTATAATACATAAATTATATATCATACTAAAATAAAGCTGAGGCATACCAGATCTTATGTCATGGTCCAGGCCGTCCACCTTAATGACAGCATTTGCAATGCCAACTCTAGTGTCCTTGTCCCTGATGACGCCCTTTATGCCTCTGTGCACCTGCAGAAGCCAGAGAGGGCAGATGAAAATGGAAACGGGTTCCAGCAGGATCATTCTGTGCAGGGCAAAGGGAAAGTCAACTCACCTGCTCCATGTACAGCAGGAGAGACTCTTTGTTGTTCTCCCACTCGATAGGAAGCTCACTGGCATGTGGGAACTTATCACAGGACAGTTCTACAGTTATTTCGAAACAATTCGTGTGAAGGTAACTGAAGTCATTCATACCTATAACGCAAAAATAAGAACCAGAATATAAGACATTAAAACTCATCAGTATTGAAACCTTTTCTATAAGAATCGTTTAACTAGGATTGCCATTCAAAAATAAAATGATGCATTTAAAATAAAATGTGTGTCCTTCACCAGCTGTATGATGATGTTGTTGTGCGCGCTTCATAGTGACAGATTGCCTCGGTGGACGCATAGACGGTGGCCAGCCAACGGAAGAAATCGTTGTCTGCGGTGGGCGTGTCCTGGCGAGGGACCCAATCACGTGTGCAGTCGAAAGGGTACGTGACCACCAGTTCTCCCCCGTGCAGATTAGCACTTAATACAAACGGGATGTCCTGCATCCAGCTGATTACAGCACGCGTCTCCGGAGCAACCTTAAACATCAACATGCACAAATATATATATTATATACCAGGGTTATTATAATGAACTAAAACCCACAGACTTGAAATAAAACTTTAAAAGTAAAATATTTTCAAATTATTTTACAAAAGTTCCCATGGACACAGGCACTATTTTTATTATTTTAGCTGTTGACCAAAACATATTCAAGTTACAGTTATATAATGAAAATGGACAAAGTGCATAACTCTTTAATATGAAAGGGACTCAGTTTGTGTATAGTTTATATCTTGGCTTTTCAAGAATTGCCTATATGCAAAAAACAGTGTTTTGGGTCTAGTCATAAACTGGCCCCTGTAACCCTCCCCCTAAACAAGTATGTGTCATTTGGAAAAGGAATTGATTTAAAAGCATGCATTCACAACCATTTTACTTTCATTATGCACTCAAATAAATATTTAGGCCTAAATTGAATTGCACATATCTATGTGGATTACACAGTTTTAACCTTAAACAAACTAATTACCTTAATGTGATGTATATTTGTCCGTTTTTTTGTAATAGTACTAACTAACTGAATGTACAGTATTTTACGTAAATACACAATAACCAGCTTTATATATTTTTCAACAATAAATCCAATTTGTTTCAATCTTTTAACTATTTGAATATTGCTTCATCTATTCTAAATATAATTGTTTTCATGCAACAACCATGAATTATGCAGACCTAAGGTCTTTTAACCTTAAACAAACTAATAACCTTAATGCACACTAACTAACTGAGTCTATTTTACGAATTTTTATATATTTTTCTCATCCTTTTAAATGTTTGCATCTATTCTAAATATAATTGTTAAAAAATAAATATGACCTCACGTTGTGTCAATCACGTTTACACACTGCCTCCGAAACCTTCGACTATAATAAAAAAAATTGAATCGGGTTCGATTTTCTGCGTTTTTGCATCCGTAACAAGCATTTTGATAGACAAGGATGACAAATACGAAAAATAAAAAAATATTTTCAAAATCAGACTGTGTGCAAAGACTTTTATGCTGACTCTAAGCAATTTGAATAAATGCATTATGAAAATAGGATTTTTAAGAATAAAATTAAAAACATGTTAATAGTTAATACTAAAGTATCCCATGAGTGCAGTGATTTTAATTTATTTAATCAATCTGATTTTAATCAGTTTAATTTATGTATAACCAAGAAATATGCATCACATTACGTTTATTAGTTTGTGTATGTTAAATCTGTGTAATTTAAAAACATAAAACTTAAATTGAGGGCTAAATATCGTTTTGAGTATGTGATGTATTTCTGAGTTAAACAGCAGCCAGAAAAAAATCATGTTGGACTAGAATGTTTATTGATAGTATCAAGAAAAATTAGATTGGAACATGTTCTACCCTCACAGAGAGACTAAAGCAGTCCAACTGCTACAATATGCTTTGGGTGAGTCCCCAACGAAATCTGATCAGTGAAGGAATGATTATTCTGGCCAAATCAGTGATGAAAAGCAGATGTGTGATAACAACATGTTACATAAAGGTATGATGAATAAGCAAAAAATGAGCCTATAAGCAAAGAAAACATTTTCTACCATCTGTGTTAAAGGAAGAATAGGACATGAAAAATGAATTCTCTACAAAACCATTACTGGAACAGCAGATTACGTCTGTCGTCTATTAGATTAAGGGACCTGAATAACTGCTAAGCACCAGGGTCTTAAAGTGAACACTTACCAAGCTCATGTTTTCCAGGGTTATCGGATATTTCCATAACATAAAGCTTCAGTCCAGTGTAGCTCCTCCCAATAGTGTAGATCCGTGTGATATTTGGGCACTCGTCATTCACAGACTTCATTAACTAGAGGGAGAGTGACGTGTCAGTTCACTTACATTGATAAACAGGATGAATATGAAGGTCTAAAATCACTCCAACCTTCCTCATCTCATTGTAATTATGGTGTCTGAAGTCAAGGTCATCTGAAGATCTGCTCTCAGTCTCGGAAGAATGTGGGCTGTCAGGATCTACACATATAGACAAGTTTGGTCCAACTGCACTTTTAACGGATTGACTATTTAAAGCTACAACACGAATACTGACAATATAACTCTGTCTCTGTGTTGTAAGAGCCACAGTGGAGATTGACTGACTTGTTGGGTATTTAAGCTAACTTGAGTAGATCATTTAAAGGTCTTGTAAAGAAAAACATGAAGAAATACACTGCCGTTAAAGAGTTTGGGGTAAATACGTTTTTTTAAAAAAAAAAAAATTCATGCATGTATGCTTGCAAGAATGCATTACATTAAATTGTCAAAAAAGATTTATATTTCAAATAAATGCTGTTTTTAGCATTGCTAATAATAATAAATTTGTCTTGAGCAGCAAATCAGCGTATTAGAATGATTTATGAAGGATCGTGTGACACTGAATACTGGTGTAATGATGCTGAAAATTCAGCCTTGCATCACAGGAATAAATTACTGTTAGAAATACATCAAAATAGTAAACACTTTTTTTCTCACTTTTTTAATCACATAAATGCAGCCTTAAATTATGGTGAGCATAAGCAACTTCTTTCAAAAACAAAAAAAATCGTATTGACCCAAAACCTATGAATGGTAGTGTAAGCAAGAAAACAGCCTAATGCTGTTTTAAATAAAAAAAAAAGTTTCCATATGCCATGGTCTTGACCCAAATCTTTTTAAGTACAGTAGTGTAATGTTGAACCTGGCACTGGGCAGCCCAGCACTTCAGCGCGGAGGCAAATGGTGCCATTGCTAAACCAAGTCTGTGGGTTGATGCGAATGTATTGTGCCACTGAGGGCTGGGGAAACAGAGCCAGAACCGGCGTCTCCAAATCTACATTTCCGACAAAAACCTGCATAGAGATTCTCAGATCAGGAGAGACAATATAGTACACAACCAAAACAAAAACTGTAAGACACATGTAGGAAAACATTACTTTACAAAATAGGCTTTAAAGATTTATATGCTCTTCTACTTTAATAAACTCTGAAAGGAAAACTCTGTGGGCAGAGCTGACAAAAGTAGGTTACGGTTACTTATAAAACATAAACTTACGGCCTCCTGTGATCCGTTCATGCAGGGCTGCCAGACTGACGAGTCATTACTGAACTGCACTTTATATGTGCGGACCCAGTTCAAGCTACACACACACATAAAGACAAACACAATTTTGGCAAGATGGATAAAATGAAAATGCATCCATCCTATAAAAGCTGACACTTGTGAAAATAAAAAGTACACTTTAGCATACTTTGTACAGAAGCACTTATTAGTAGAGTACGTATTATATAAATAATATACTTTAAAAGAATATACTTAAGTGCAAACTGAATGTAATGTTTTCAAACACTTAACTGACACTCAATTTACATTTAAATTAAAATTATTATTATTATTAAACGTAACATACATTTTTTATGAAATTAGCTGAATTTCAGTGCTTTTTGAATCACTTAAGTACACTAACATTGACTTTGATTTTTCATTTCTACTGAAACTTGTTGTTGTAAAATATATTTGTAATTACACATTTATATGATCAAGTTGCAGTTAAATACATTTAAAATATATATTAAATGGATTATCAAAATAATATGCTACAGTTAGAGCTAAAAATGATAATCAAGTACTTTCCATGTGCTGAATTTCCTTAAAACACGACAAAAGATTATTGATACAGTGAATTAAAATGTACTTTCAAGTAAAACATTTAAGTTGACATGATTACAAAGTGCACTTTTTAAAAGGGTAAAACGTCAAGTAAATTTAAGTGGCCTTTTATTTCATTAATATCACATTATCTGCAAGTACAGTTTTTTTAAATATACTTTTAGGTTTTGAAGTACACTAAAAGTGAACGATCAATACAATTAAGTGCACAATTGTTTTTCAAGACCGGTTGCTAAAATCAAACTATCTATTTTAAAAGAGAACTGTGAACGTTACAAAGTTACATAAAGTGAATAAAATACTTAATCAAATAGGCCTATTAAATAAAAGTAAATTCTAATAATACCAAATATTATGACATATCAATGGTTAACACACCTATGGTTGAAATCATCTACCAAACAAAGTTTGTGTGTTAAATGTTTGGAGCTGATTAGTTGTAGGAAAAGAATAACCAGAGCAATTTCAACAGAGTACCACTGCCTTGCAAGAATTATAATAAAAGAATGTGTGTATGAATAATGACAGTGATGATGATGATGAAGATCAAAGACACACACGGACCTCCAGATAGAGTTTCTGCCCTGGAGGATGACGCCAGTAAAGAGTGTTGGTCTGAGAGCATTCAGCTGCAACCACTGTTCCTGATCCTCCCCCCGGCACACCACGCTCCGTCATACTCATCATCATCCTCCAGACCAGACTACACACAACACACGTATGCAAATTCACAACATGCCACAGCAAATCTACCTTCAAAAACAAACACACAGCGGGCTGACCTGAATGTTAAGGCGTCCTCTGTGAGGACCGAGCCCAACGCTCAAATACGAGGATGACTCCAACTGATCATCAGAGACTTTGAGAGACTCCAAACCCAGCGGTGGACAATCTGATCGATTGAGATTGAGACAAACTAATTTAACACTGATCATGAGTTACTTATTAAGATAGAGAGGAGCCTGACCGTGTTTGGAAGCTTCATGTTTAAAGTTTAGGGAACTATGTTCTCTCTCTCCAAAGGGCTTTGTGTGGTTCTCTTCTCTCTTCAGATCATCTTCTGGTGGGAAAGCAGGAATGCTGAGCTAGCAAATGACCCATTGATTCACAGTTATTGCTTAAAACAAAGACTGGTGAATCAGCATTTATGCATTCCTGAATTCCCACAAATTCTTGACCTAATTTGCCCTGAAGTATACAGCCTGATATTAAACAGACGTGATCAGAAGAAGAAAAAACTTTTGCAACACAAAAAGTTATGCATTATACGTAATGACTAGCATTTAGTGAATAAGTATGTCCTGAACAGATACCTAATACTAATGTACTGAATAGACACCAGTGACTATTGGAATACATTGTATATAATGATTAGTGACTAAATATTAGACAACTTAACTTCAGTTTACCCAAAAAGGGTGACTTAATTTCTTCTGAGGAACACAAAATAAGATGTTTTGAAGAATGCTGGTAACCAAACTGTTTTGTACAACAACAAAGACATTTCTCTAAATATCTTCCTTTATGTTCCACAGAAGAAATACTGAACTATCACTACAAACATCTCAATGATCTGAGAAGAAGGTCATAGACAGACTCAATAGTTATTTTAAGGCATGTTATAACGGCGTGGCATTCGGGACATTTAAAGAAAATGGTTCTGAATTTTCTTCCCTCAACTCTCAGACTGATCATGAACTCGCCTGGTTTTGCTCCATGGGTCTCTTTGTTCATCTGTTCTCCATCTTCACTGGTATTCCTCTGCGCCTGAGTGTGGTCTTCATCTGGGTTTGCTGTGTCCAAACTTTCAGTAACATTCCCAGCCAGATTTATTGTCGACTTTAAATCATTAGATTCAGATTTGGTAACATTATTATTAACTGTCTGATTTTCAGATGAAAGACAGGCATGTGCAATGCAAAGCATTATTGCAGCACACACGTGTACTCTGTGCATAAGCATTTTCCTTCTCCGATAACCTATACTCGTGTCCAAGGCTCCAGCAGAAATTAAAAGTCAGATATCTGCAGAACGCCTCCACTACCGTACAGTGTAGAAGAGACGCTGTGCAGAGTCTGCAGACTGGGATTGTGTTGTCAAGAGAAGTATTAACCCTATCGAGCCTGCTGTATCATATTGACACGTTCATTTATGAGCCTCTAGATTATTAACACGATCAAACTTGGTAAAATCACCGTTGTACACAATTGTGTACCCGCCCCCTGCCCTCTGATTGACAGCTTATGCTTTGTTTGGTAAGTAAACATAACTATTAATTAATTAATTATTTGATCACGTTACAATTTAAAACATGCCAAATAACTCAAAAATATCAGTCATCATATTGCATTACATTATATATTCTGAAGCCCATCAAAATGAAAGAACTTTGATTATAAAACTTTTTAAATATTATTATGTTGTTATGATTTTTGGGAGATCAGTGAAAACTGATAATTATATGGATGAGTCTGATCCTGTTATAAAAGTCTCAGTATCAGAAATTCGTCTTATTATTTTGTCATATTAAGTGTTGATTGTTTTTTGTTGTGCTTTGGGTCTTTTGGGTCATCAACAAAGAACACGTACGCAAACTTAAAAATAAATATAAAGGTGTATAAAACGACCCCATTAAATAAACAAATAAATACATCTGACTGTTTGTGTGTCAGGCTTTACATGGTTAACACACACGACTCGTTTTATGTTTTCATGATTATACTGCTAGTGTGGTCGCAAAAGGTGTGTCACATGACTTCTGATATATTCACATCTCTTGTATAGACATGTTAAACATTAAAATTAACACTTTCTCTAAGCTCATACATCCAGTCAGTGGTATCATAAAAACATGCAAGATTTTCTTTGCATAACTTTTTTTTGTAAAACAGCAAATTTGCTAAACCAAACAAACAAATAAATGGTATTGTTTAGGAATTTTAAGAATTTAAATCAGTCTACTTTACTCGTATGTTGTTGTTTTTTCCTTTAGTGTTGTATTTTGGCGCTCAATCTGAACGCCTCTAGCGGTCGTTTCCGTGAACTACAACCCTCGCTCGCTCCTCCTACATACAGATGGCAGCTCCCCGCAAACACAACAGCACTTTCATCATGGAGTGTATCACATAAATTTCTACAATGGCTGGTACGCATCGCAGATCATTTTGTTATAATGTTTATGTATATACATTTTACTCTTTTCAGAACTAACGTTAAGTTAAACGGACGCGTATGGTAAAGTCAGCGCAACTCATGTGCTTTGACAGCTAACGTTAGTCAATTTTGATTTACTAGTGTAACGGTACTTACAAAATGTACTATGTATATTGTTACATAACATTTAGTCTGAATTGATCAAGTTTTGTAAAGTTAGAGTTTCCATGGGAGATGTTTGATTGTGTAGTCGGTCAAGCCTCGTGCTTTAAGAGCATCTTGTGACTGGAAATGTAACGTTAGCGTCTTCCGATTGACGGTCGCCTTTCTGTATAATTTAGTGTTTACGGAAGGATTTGTCGTAAAACATCAAGCACTTTGGCTAAAACAGCCTAGTTCAATGACTTGAACTGTTGCCAACTTGCCAATAGTTTCGTTTCTCAAGACTAGCATACTAGCTTCTGTTCCCGCCATATACATTTCAGTTACAAAGTACAAATAGCGAAAGTCAATACAAATGAGAGGGATGCGCTGAAAGTAGGTATTTCCTTTTCTCCATTTTCTTTCCAAAACCAACGGCTTTTCTCCATTGTTTTTCTTTTTACAGACACACGCCCACCTGATAGCAAGCTGGAAGCATGTAGCACAGGTCTGTTGAATGTCATCTGTTAATGTCACTTATTTCTATAAAAATACTGTAATATGTGGTGTGTATTGTAATGGCACAGACTTCTCAAAACAGGATTTGGTTATCTAAACAAATGCTATTTTGCATGCGCACATGTAAGTTCACTTGTTTTAACACTTGATACATGCGTCTATTTTGTACAGATCACTCGGAAGACTTTTTAAAGACACCAATCTGTGTTTCTTCAGTATAAAATGTCAAGTTTTCTCAAGCAGCACTTCACCTCTATGGGTGAGATTATATGTGGTATAACGTGTATACTGTACAGCAGGGGTGTCAAACTCCCTGGAGGGCCTGAGCCCTGCAGAGTTTAGATGCAACCCTAATTAAACGCACCTGATCCAGCTAATCAAGTACTTCAGGGTTATTTGAAAACTACATGCTTTGTGTGTTGGAGCAGGCTTGGAACTAAACTCTGCAGCAGATTGGCCCCCCAGGGAAAGATTTGAGGAACCCTGCTGTACAGGGATGTTTGGTGTGTTGGGCCACTGTTGATCTGCTTGTGGGCTTACTGCGGTATGGCACAATGGTAATACTGGATACATTGGCTTGCAGATATTTTTCTCTCCTGTTTTCTAGACTCAAGTCTGGAATGAATTGCACAACAATTGCAGAAAAATTACAATAGACTGGCCATCATACAATAAATGACCGACAGATGAAAACATGTGTTCTAAAATCAGACCAAAATAATAAACATGCTTGATCCTCCGACTGGATCGAATCATAGTCTGAAGCTACAAATTGGATTCTGCGCCCATCATACACTGATTTTCTTCAAAATCAGTCAACTCCAACTGCCCAAAATCTGCAGACTGGCTCTGACTTTTGGCAACTAACCACGACTCCACCAGACTGCAGATCGGGACTAAATTGTGCTTAAGTCTTCTAGTATATTCCAGCCAACTGATGTCAACGTGCTTTCATATTTGCATGTCAGTCTGATTTGTGCCAGCTAACAATCTTAATAAGCATGCACTAACATTTAATACAGGGTTGCGAGGTGATTCAGCTGCCGTGAGGTTGCTTTTGCGCTTGTCTGAATGTCTGACAATGTTTTTGCTTTATTTTAAGTGCAAGAATTAATTCCGCTTGGTGCTCCGGGACGTGACTGTGTAGCTGCCACACCACATCCTGTGTCAGGTAGTCCACGTATTGAACCTTCTGAGAAGACTCCAAAACTCTTGAACTCACTGCCTAAATGCATCCCGCCCACCAAAAACCTTGAGCTGGAGCACAAGTCCACTTCAGCTGCACTCAAAGCCTCCAACAAGAGACCAGAACAGGACAGTATGGTTAATCGCAAAGTTGTGATAAAACTACGACCGAATAATGGCAACATTAACTCCAGGAAGAATGGCTCTCTCAATCCCACGGTCAAAAAGGACACACTGCAGAGAACCAGTTCTTACAACAGAAACAAAGACCTTTCTTATGCTCTCAGTAAGAAGCTGAATGAAAACTTGAGGGTAAGTGCAACTATTAATTCTTTCTTAACGCATTTTAAAGTTATTATCCACATTTCTAAGAGTATTGTAATGCAGGGATTCCCCAACTCTTTTTCAACCAAATTTAATTCTATCTTTTGACAAATTGTATGTTTTATTTTGTGCAATAGCAAGATATAACAATTTAAATACATTAAGCTGAGCATAAATAGAAAATAATTTAATGCAAAAATTGCCATAACTTTTAATATTTAATTAATTTCCATGACTGAAAAAAGTATTGCTGTACCTCCTGAGATTTAAGTTAATATTGATATAGTTATTAACTTTTGTCGGTCATGAAAAAATATTTTGGAATTATACAATGGGGTTTTCCAGGATGTAAAGTCATTGAAATTAATAATATCTTGAAAAAAACATTATTTTTTATCAGTTATATCTTGATATTGTGTATAGTAAATATTTTCATTGTAATGTCAATTTGTGAGCTTTCATGATTGTTCTTTTCTGTGAATCGATCAAATGGGTTCTCTGATTAATCTGAATTATTCATTAATGTATCTGTCATAAAGATTTTTTTTTTTAAATGACTGGAAAGGCTCCAAAATTACAAAAATGTGGGAACACTGTCATTTAAATTTTGCTACTTAATTGTTATAGCTTGTGGTTGGTGTTTGAATATTGCATTCTAACTTCACAATCCTCTGATGTTCTATGTTCAGCTTGGAGGAGGTTTGTTTCAATCAGATGCTGTGAAGGTCCAGAGATATTCTCTTCCTTATACTCACTCCAGGCGAAAATCTGAGAGCAGTAGTTCCTGCTTATTCAGCAGAGACCCAAAGCATCAATTAACAGAGTGGAGCGGATCATCCACCATCCTGATCAGCAAAAAGATAGACTGGAGAATAGAGACCACAAAACCTCCCATTGTAGCGACATGTCCGTACAGAAGGTACAGGTCAAGCTCTATATTTTTGTTGAATAATTTTATGTATGATGTGCCACCTTTTTTCCAGTGACTATGGATGTCAAACATGTTTTCACTTAGTTTAATTGATTGTGTTACAGGAATTAAGCACCCCTCACCACAAGACTTGTCCAGGTAAGAATTATTACACTTTGTTGTATTACTGATCTTGCCCGGCTTTTTATTTTGTAACTTTTAAAACTAAGCTGTTTCTCTTTCTATATCAAATGCAACTTTTTGCCAACAGAGGGCAGGATGTCCCTATCTGCAAAGAGAAAAAGGGAGTATAGTACAGACAGTGAGAAGGAACTGAAACGCCCATGTGTTAATTTCCAACACACCTCCTGCTCGCCTTTAAATTTCGTCAAACGTGCATTCGTGAAGTCCTGCAATGAGTCTGTGATAACTATAAAAGAAAAACAGTCCCCTAAAACGTTTCCTGCCGCACCAAACAGCAACAACAAACCGAGACTTCCGCCTTCCCTCCCCAGGCAGCTGTTTAAACCATGTAAGGACTCAAACACAGTGAGCGACAAACCTAACTCATTTCAACTCTGTAAATCACCCACGACTGCAGAGCCAAAAGATGCTATGGTGACTCATGCCAACAAAAATCCCAAAGCTCCACCCAGCCAACCGCATTTGCACAAAGCCTCTCCGATATCGAGCACAATGTTCGACAGCATCGAGACACCACTCTTTACACCAGAGTGTTGCTTACCATCGCCCAACATTCATAATAAAAAAACAAATGCTGAGAGAGAAACTTACACTCAAACAAGACCCTCTTCCAACCATAAGGAGAGTGTTAAAAGTGTCTCGTCCCCCCATCATCCCGATCTAAGATCACCCAGCTTTGCAGAACAAGCCGGTTCATGTAAGATGGAAACTGATGAAAGAACGCAGTTGAAAGTGGAGCAGTCACGCAGCCCCAAGGCTATCATGCCTACCCCAGCTGTGTCGGTGAAAGTAGAAGGATCAAGAGAACAGAAGTATTGCCACCAGTGGAAAGATCCCTTCGATATTGAGTTTGGAGACGACTCCGGTGATGAGCTGAGAGAGCACTGCAATATCAGTTTGAGCAGCAGCAGCAGTGGTCATGAAGATGATCCGCTGCCATCTCTGGAGAAGCTGATGAGTCGGAGAGACCATGTGCCTGTTACTCCCGAAAAAGATGCTTTTTCAGAGCCCAACACACCTGTCTCAAAAGCAGCAGTAAGTTTAAGGATGTTCAGAAAACATGTCATGACCTCGTGTGTCATTAATCACTCTTTGACATGCCTGACTTTTACAAACACTTATGTTTCTTTTTATATTTTTTTAATCTGTATTAGCCCGAGGCAGTGAAAACCAAAGCCGTTAGTTATAGAAATACATTGGAGCAGATGCTGCAAGAGAAGGAACAATATCAGAGGTTGGTCTGAAAACATATGTTTTTTTTTCCCCAACTTGATTCTCAGCTTGTCTCTTTTTGTGCTTGGCAGCCATTGGTTTGTTGTGGCGCTTTAGATATCAATGATTGAGAGGTCAAAATCTCAATGTAGACAGCTTTTATTAGTGTTGTTTACCAAGGTAAGCATGGCTATTGAGAGGATAATTCACCTAAAAAATGCAATTCTGTCATTTACTCATGTTGTTCCAAACCCATAACACATATTAAGTTTGTTTTATAAAATCTTTAGAGATGTCTGTCCCTCCTTTGAAAGTCCACACTAAAATTGTGACGCTCATAGAGATTGTACAGACATATATAGACATTTAAATCTGTATATAAATGTATATGAACACTGATCAACAAACATAATGAATTCAAATATGGTAAACAGAAGTGTAACTGTACGTTTGAGCATCCGTTTACCATATTTGATCTTCATTTATGTTTTGATAATGGAACAACATGAGGATATGATCAGTCAATGATTACAGAATGCTCAGTTTTGAGTGAGCTATTACTTTAAATAAGCCTTTATATTGCTTACATTTAGGATTACTGACTTTTTGTAAGTATTAGCTGTATAGACTACAGTCATGAATGAGAATTAAAATTGTGACTTGAGGAGAGGTCTGCTGAAACTTTTCTAAGGTATCAAACTAATAATTTTTGTCTGACAGACAATTAAATAGCAGAAGAACCTCAGTAATTAGGACTATTTTGACTTCAAACAGTAAGCAACTTGTCAGACACACTAGTGCTTCTCAAGCTTTTGGACTCCAAGGCCCTCCTGTGTCTGAGACGATATTTGAAGGCCAATGTTTGGAGCTCTGGTTTAGAATTGCTGACCTAGAACCAATAGTAATGTGCTGAAAACCACCAGCTGCAATACTTGTTTACTTCAGAAAAAATCAACTTGTAGTCCTAATTCACCCTTGGTGTATTAATGCCAGGCATTCTGGCTGACAGTAACTCTTTGGGTGTGTAAAATTGACAGATTGTTGTTTATTCCAACTGTAAGTTTCACAGACCTGTGATTATGCCATGGCAGAATTTGTCGAGACAGATCATGCTGCATTTAGCCTGCAGTCTCAGGGTTGACACACTTTGTTTTTCATTTGACTACACAGGTCAAAAGAGTTTGAGAGACAGTTACTTGAGCCGTGTGAAGAGGATCTGCTGAATCTAGATGAGAATGAGAACAGTGAAAGTAAAGAGGAAGACATCTCACTCGAGCAAAGGTATTTAGTCCATACTGACTTAATAGCTCGCTTTAGTCTCATCATTTGTTTTTAAATCCAGTCTTTCAAACTATATTGAAGCCTTTTGGTGTTTTAAAGTAGATTATGGCAGTCAATTTAAATAAAATAGTTTGGAGTTTGAATATTTGTGCATACATAGATTTAGAATATATATGCTTCTTCGTCTTATGTAGAGTTTTGATAGCCTCTGAAAAACATTGTTGACTTTTATTTCAGGGAATTTTTGCAAAGATTCTCTGTCGCCTCAAGTGCTATCAGGGACATCCACCCAGGAGAGGAAGTATTCCTGCCTGCTAGGTTTGGTCGACTCTTCAACCACCAGACGCTGGACCTGAGGAAGATTACTGTGACTCCGCATAACAAATCACAACAAATCCTCTTTCAGTAAGACTGCCAACATAAGTCATTTTTAGTTTTCTCTAAACTTCAGATTTGCTTATGATAAAAGGTGTTTAAATATTATGTCAAGTGTCAAAATGTGCAAATTTTTTAAAAGTTGGAAATAAACAAATTAATGTAATCCTTCCATTTTAGTAATAGATGATACCTGTCTGATGACACTTGAACCCAATAACAAATGTGTATCACAGCGAGTTCACTTATAGGAGATGCATCAGTGATTTTTTTTTCTGTTATGTTCATTTGCAATTGGCTTGGTGTTTTTTATTAGTATACTTCATTACGCTTTGGAATATGAACGTTTTGTTTTGTCCTCTATAGGGCCCGTACTGAGCATGTGCTGTCTCTGATCAGTGCTGGCTTGTTGAGGAAAGCCTACTTTTCTTTCCCTTGTCAGCCTGAGGTTACACGCTGGCTTTTCCAGGTAAACCACCCTCTTTCTTCATATATTCTGTCCTGTAAAACACTGTGTGCTTAGTCAGTAACACATGGATGTGCTTTACAGTGGGCCAAAAAATATGGCCAATTAATCTACACTTAAAAATATATAAATGCTACATGGTTTGATATTTTGATCTTTTTGGGGCCACTGTATGTGTAGTCTCATGTTGATCTCATCTGTTGATCAGTTTTTATGAGTTGTATTAGGTAATATGTATTTTTTTGTATTATGTGGTTGAATTGAAGTTTTAGTTTCGCTGTTACTATGATCGTTATTTAACTCGTTGCATCTTGTTCACACCATTTTATATTCTCTCATGGGAAACCTGTATACCCTTGGGACATTTACGTTTAAACCTGTCAAAACTTATACACTACAGTTGGATTACCTTCATGAGAGCTTATGCTTTTAGTGTCCCAACATGCATACAACTTTGCAGACTCATATAGTATAATAGCCAAAATGTATGTACAGCTAATAACTATAATGCTTTTTCAGATGATGTCAGTTTACCCAAACCCAATTATTTCCTCACACATCATGCAGTCCTTGCAAACCATTGCTCTGTCTGCTGCTCAACACATAGGTATGCTTGAAAGACCTCATAATGGCCAAATATGCTGTTCCTGTACAACTGATAAAGCACTAAAATTGACTGTTGTGTTATAGTTGAACACCGGAGCCAAAGTTTTAAAGTGTGGGTACCCTCTCTACGGGACATCACCCTGATTTTCCTGAACATGGGGGCATCTTTCATCAGTCTGTTCCCTCTGGAGGCTTTGCAACCCCCTTTTACTGAGGGAGACCTTTTGTGAGTTTTTCACTTCTCAGTCTGCAGCATTATACTTTTTTAGTAGTTTTTGTCATTCAGCATATTTGACATAAGCCGTGATTATACCAACAGCTTCATAAAAATGCTAAGTTGGTATGTTTATGTATATGTTGGCAGAGACAGCTTTCAGCCGGAAGAAACCAGCCAAGACCGAGTGATATCGGACATGAAAGACAATGGCACTTTACCATTACATAATTTGGAGAGTGTTCTCAACGTAAGCGGAGTATTTTAAGAATTGTATTGAGTAGTAGGGTATTTTTCATTTGTTTAACAGTAATTTATCTTTAAATGCAATAGTAAATGTCAGTCTAATTTGCGGCTGTATTTTATTTCTTCATGTGTTCAGTATCTCTCCCTGTGTACTGCATTGTGTCCGAGAGCGTACACTGATGAGGAGCTGCTGTTGCTTCTGTCGGTGGTGTGTAGAATTGGACTAGAGACTCATTTTCAGCTGCTGCCAACTGGACACTTAAGCATCCTGCTCCAGAATCTGCTTAAAAACATTGCACACTGGGATGTACAGGTCAGAAAGAGTGTTTAATATTCATATTGCCCAAAAATGTCCATTCTGTCATCATTTACTTGCCCTCATGCCATTCCAAACAATTATCATTTTGAACCCAAAAATTCAGTGTTATTATATAATGAAAAAGTGAGTGCATTCTTCTTTTGTGCTCCACAGTTAAAACAGAAAACTAACTACTTAACTACCCGTCGAGTATTTGTTTATCATCTTTTTTTCTGTGTAGATATCTAAAGCTTGTCAGACCCTGACTGATTTGTCAGAAGATCATCACAACCTCAGGAGACTCGTTTATCTTCTTCCAGATAGCAGTCGTGGAAAGTAAGTGAAACCCTGTAATGCAATATAAATATTTATTAAAATTTTTTTTGTACTTAAGTGCTTTCTGCAATTTTTAATCTGCTATTTCTTTAACAGGCAATTAAAACGACACCTGAGTGTGTCTATCATCTCAAAGCTTTTGAATCACACCTGCACTTATAAACCCTCAGGGACAGAGTTTAAGGTGAGAATAATCTATAGAATATTAGCAGATTTTCAATGTTCAGACATTTTAGCACTATAGATGCTTTATGGTTTGTGATGGTTTTTATCAACCACTGACTACACTTGGCTGGCCAAGCTTTTGTCAAACTACTTTCATTTTTGAAGATTTGCACTGTATGATGATTCAAATTAAGCTTTGTTTCTATCACTATTTTTCCAGCTGTCTGAGCTGAAAACTTTCCTACCTCAAATGCGTCCCTCGTCCCTACTGAAAGGCCTCAGGTCTGCAAGGAGAGCAGAAGATTGTGATGCCAATCTAGACCAACAAGTAAGCAAAAAAGTCGGCTGAGAGCTATTGGATCATTTATTTTTTAATATCCAAGTGTGATACAGTAAAACCACTTAGTTTAATAAGCTGATAAATGATCTTCTTTCATACAGGCATATTACCTCTGCTACAGCCTTTTGACTTTGACAAATGAAGCCTCCAATTTTGAGTTTTTACCCTCAGCTCAGAGAGTAAGTGCCCAATTTCTGTTTTTATATTATTGTATAGTAAGGGAGGAAATCTTCATAATTTAATTGCATTTCAGGGAGTTAAAATCCAATTCCAATACCGTTCTCAGTGTATCTTAATTGTCATTGTTATGCTGTTTTTATGTTTGGTCCGACTGCTTTTTCATCCACTAGAATTATTGATGATGGACTTAGAAATGAGATTTTTGTGGGTCGATCCAGAAGAATCGAGATGCTCTGTGAATAGATATAAAGGAGCAGTGTTAATGAATCAGTCACAGAAAGACCCTGTCAGTGGACACAGCCTCACTCTGTCTTCTGGTACCACGCTCACCCTCAGGGACCAATTATGAACATAAATAATTTTACTCTCCCAAGAGAAAGCAGTACTTGTGTGAATTGAGTTGAGGGACAATTTTACTGACAAGAAGTGTGATGTTTGGGGGGGTGGAGTGGGGGTCGATATGCATCTCTTTTTAGCATTGTTTATTACATTTTAAGATCAGTGTCATTCATTTTCAGATTTCTTATAAAATTCAAACCTGTATGTCAATGTTTGTGGAATGCAATCATCAGAATACATCATTTTAACAAAACAGTTACTGTTACGAATTAGGTTTAAAATGTTTGAGTAAAATATAGTAAAAATTGTTAAATAATATCAAGGTTGTGGTTCACTACATGAACACAAGGAATATTGATTTATAATATTTTTTGTTTATAAATGCACTAATATTATTGAGTAAGTTATGGTCATTATGGCAGAATAAACCCAAGAATACTTGTCAGGTCCTGTTTCATCCCAGAGGGGCTTATTCTGTGATCATGACTGGTGGGCCAAATAAATAATGTATTATAAACAAATCTTTGAATTGATTTTTGAATCAAACTTACAAATTTCTAATGTTGTTTTTGCTGCTTTAAATCCCAAGTGCACAACAAAAGCTTACTTCGACAGGTTTAATTTATTCCCTCAATATTGTATGAATAAAGTAAGGCACATCTGACTGTGCCTTAGTCTTTGTCTTGTCAGTATTGTTTTATATCACAATTGTATTACTTAATTAGTCTAACTTGAGCCCTCTTTCACTGCCAGAACGATCTGCAGAGTCTTTCATCTCAGCTGGAGAAGCACATTAAGTGTGACATAAGGGAGAGTGAGAAAATGCTGTATAGGAGCAAGGTGAAGAGCAGCTTCATTGTTCTCTGAGAATTCCTCATTCTGTTTAAATCAAAAGATCCAGATTTGTATTGACAGTGATTGACTTTTCTTCTGTAGGTGAAAGACTTTGTGGCAAGAATATACACCAAGTGGCAGGTGCATCTAACACGATCGAGGCCTCAGGAGGTAATGTGAAAGAATGCAGTCAACTGAAGAACTCAATAATACTGATGCTGATAAAAGCTGTTGGCACTTTTGACTGGCTATGAAAGGCCTCATATTGTTTACAAGCGTTTTCAGAATTTAAGCAGCATGAGTCCATGTCATAGCCTCTGCATTTAAAGGAAAGCATTGTGATTGAAATTTCACAGGTAGAGTCAACATGAAGAATTAGTGGATTTTTTGATTATACAAGAATATTTTGTTTCATTGATGTCTTTTTATAACATTCATGCATTGCAAAAAAAGTATGACCTATTGGTTTTCCCAAACCTGATGAGTATATTTTATGTAACAAAAAATGTATTGTATGAAGAATTTCTAAAGCACCATAAATGTATCATAAAAGTGGTACATATGACTATGAGTCTTATGATAGATATATAGTCTTATGATACTATGAGTCTTATGTTTTGCTATATCTCTCATGAACATAAGCTGGAGCTATTGTGTCAAGATATTCAGAGAAAAGACGTGTTGCAAAAGATGCAAATGCAACGGTGAAGTGTCTGATGCTTTTTAAAAAGTTAAAAGTTCAAGTATACTCTCCTTGGAATATAGTTTTCATATGTACTACTTTTATCATACTGTAAACAGCATGGAAAAGCAGCTAAATGTCGTTCTACCAAATTTCTCCTTTTGTGTTTCATTAAATGTTAATACTTTAGTTTAGACTAGAGGACCAATTCACTATATTAACTAGTTTCTTATTAGCATGCATATTACTAGCACATTGACTGTTTATTAGTACTTATAAAGCACATATTAATGCCTTATTCTGCATGACCATATTTTGGATCCCTTAATCCTACCCCATATCTAAACTTTAAAACTAACTTAATAACTATTAATAAGCAGCAAATTGGAGTCGGAGTCAAAAGTTGTAGTTAATGGTAAGAATTGGTCCCCAAACTAAAGTGTAACCCACAGTCAGTGCTACGGGTTTGAAACATGAGGGTGAGTAAGTGATGAGCGGTTATTATTGGGTGTGCTATGCTTCAGTAGACCTCTTGTGTAATTCACAGGGAAAGCTGTATGATTACTGGAAGCCCCCACCAGAGGATGAGGTGACCAGCTGTCCTCAAGACAAGACGTGCATCAAATCACAAGACAATTCAGAGAGTGCAGAAGAAACTCAGACTGCAGAGTGGAGCGGTGCAGACTCGGATGAAGATGCTGAGAGCAAAGAGGAAGAGTGTGAGGAACCTCAGCCTCTGGAGAGTGAGGTGAAGACCGAACGGGATGATGAAGATTGTATGGAAGACATCAGTGATGAAGAGGAGAAAAATGATGCGCCAAAGCAACAGATAATGGAACTTGAGGATGATAGAAAGTTTGAACCGATATCTGATGAAGAGCTGTTTGAAATTCATGAAGACTCAGAATGTGAGGAACCTCAGCTTCTAGAGAGTGAGGTGAAGACTGAACAGGATGATGAAGATAGTCTGGAAGACATCAGTGATGAAGAGGAGGAAAAATGATGAGCCAAAGCAACAGATGATGGAACTTGAGGACGATAGAAAGTTTGAACCGATATCTGATGAAGAGCTCTTAGAAATTCATGAAGACTCAGAATGTGAGGAACCTCAGCCTCCGGAGAGTAAGGAGATCAGACGAGATGATGAAGATTGTGTGGAGGACATCAGTGATGTAGAGGAAGAAAAGGATGAGCCAAAGCGACAGCTGATGGAGCTAGAGGATGATAGAAAGTTTGAACCGATATCTGATGAAGAGCTGTTTGAAACTCATGAAGACTTGGAGTACGAGGATGATGATGATCTCATGAACCGAGAGGAGGAGCTTCTAAAAGACGAAGAGCCTCATGAATAAAACAAAGTACATACCTGTAGAAGAAATCACTGAAGCATTAGAGAAGCTCGAGGACTTGTTAGAGAAAAATAAAGAGCTGTTAGTGATGGAAGGGATTTGAGAGGGATGGGTTTGGAGGAGTCTGAGAAAGAACTGAAATATTCTCAGGTCATTTTGAGAGAATTTTACACCGCACCTTTGTTTCCATCCATGCATAAATACTATGGGTTTTTGTGCATTTAATAATTGTTATAAGATCTTTCAGTAACACACGACATGCATGTAGTTGTTTACATCTTGTTTATAATATATAATCTGTGTATGCGTTTTGCATTTACCAGTTGTCCTTCATTTGTTTTTACAAGATTCTTCTTTTTTAAGCTACAAGATGTCTTATTGAATGTTTGGCCTCCGTTTTTCTGAAAATGAGACCACGAGAATATATTTTTATGTCCACATTTAATTAGTTATTACTTATATTATCTATATGGTTAATGTGCACACTGATAGTTTTCAGGATCTACTCTTTATGCTGCTGTCTAATCTATTCCATTTTTTTTTTTTTTTTACTTTGCCGAAAATCTGGGGAATCTTTATTCAGAAAATATTACTATAACAGCAAAAGCAAGGGCTTAAATAATAGTCCACTTTTTATGTGGGTTCCAAGGATGTTTAAGCATCTTAGGTTTGAGTACAGAGTGAATATAGTGTATTTTTATTGTTGTTAGCAAACCAGTCTTCCTAAAAAAAGAAGAAAATAGACATAATTCTGAGTCATGTTTGTCATAAGGATTATTTAATAACTGATTTATGTATTTCTTAAAAAAAAGTGTGTTTTGGTTATGAAAATAAATACTTGTTCTAATAAAAAGGTCTGTGTTTCCACCCTCACTCCAGACTAGCCTGGTCTTACACGTGTTTACATCAGTCTTGCACTGTTCTTCACTTCCAAATGGTGGTGGTAATGGAGCAATATGTACGATTTAAAAAAAGAACGCCTTTTACATGCATATTCAGAAATGTATATATCGTATTGAGCATTATTCTGTTCCCATTCTGATCTCCATCCTACAATCAACATAATTAACAATGAACAGATAGCATGATTTAACAGTGCTCTTCGTTTATAGTCATAATTGTGTAAGTGTGCTTTTCCCAATAGATAGCGAAGGAATGTGGTAGCCCAAATATTTCCCAGGAGCTCAGATGTTTTTTCTGAATAAAGCCGTCCGTCGGTTGGAGCGCATTGTTTGAGATGGAGAAGTGGCGCAGGAGGGCGTACAGTACCTGTGTCGAGGGAGGCTCGCGCAGTGTACACAGCACAGAGACTATCACAGCTGAGTTCATTCCTCTCGTCTCACGCTTACTTGTCTTTACACTAACTACTGGACGACTTTTAGGCGATTTGTGACGAAAGGCTTTTCAGTAAGTAGACCACTTTGATACTGTACACGTTTTCTTATTCTTTTTTGTGATATTTATTGTCAGTGCACGTCTGTATCTTAACAGTGAGCATCGCACTAAAGATTAAGTTTTCTCCATAGACTGTAAAAAGGTTCTCTGACAGTCTCTTTTGTATACTGTTGAGTGACGAAAACATCCTTTAGACGACAAGAAATGCTTAAATATAATTAAAACGAAATTATAATTTTGCACAGACGAAACCTCGACGTATATGGCAAGCCGCTTTAACATGTATTCCTTAAAAAGTACGGTTTTTGTTACTAGTACTTTTGAACTATTTCAAAGTAAACAAGTATCATTATTGTATGTTTTACTAGTAGCCTAAATTTAAATTTTAATAGTGTATATTAATCGGTAACTAATACAAGTACCTATTTACTTTTAATTGATATATTTTCTATTATTATTATACATTTTTTGTTGCAAATATTTGCTTATATCTGTTCTAGGATTCTTGGTACTAATTGGAAAATAACTATTTGTTAGACACTTGTGTGTATTCCAGTTGTTACTTTTGGGATAGATTAGAGTAAGAAATACGTAATAATAAATGGTTACTACCAGTAAGACCAAAATAAGTGCCAGTAAGTGACAGAATAGTCAACGTCTGAACCATAAATTTGCTATTTGTTACTAGTAAAAATGGAATAGTATTTGTCATTATTAGGATAGTAAGTAGTGGCTATTTAGAATTTCAAGTATTAGCAAATAGTCGTAACTAAAGAATACATACTACAAGTGAAAATATAGCAGGCACCAGCAAAACTGGTAAACATAGGCTACTATAAGAAGTGAAATGTTACACTATAGCAACATAAAAATAGGTGCTAGTTCATTTTTAGGAAATACATTTTAGATTGGCTTGCCATACAAAATATAATCTTTCTTTTTTATGTAAAAGAGCAGTTCATTGGAAGTTAACCATTAGATAAGATATCTGTGTAAAAGGCCATGACTGATAGATATTTTAGGCTATTGATACATGATGTGGAAGAGTGTCATAAAGACTGGACACGTCCATGTTTAATCTGATTAATGCGCAGAATATCAGTCACCTGACATTGAGAATTTCCAGGGCACAAACACATTTAACTGTCCAAGTAAGATGACATCTGGGAGAAGAAAGACGTTGAGTGACACACCAGTAACTAACTGATTGTGCCCAGCAGAAATCTAACACAAATTGAAATGTCTAATAATTGTTTCATAAATATGTGAATACCTTATTGATGCATAATTCTGAAAGTCTTATTTAGCTTTTATGAATTGTTGCTGATGTTATGCTATCTTATAAATACAAATAAATTACAAGATACATGCTCCTCAACAAAGTGTAATGCTGCTCTTATGCTGCATCATAGATGCAAAGCTGCATCAGAGCTGCATTTGATGCTATAGGAGCAAAGCTGCATTTTCTACTATTCTTAATATCACATTATGTGATATTGTGTCTTTAAACAGAATTTGGAGCTGCTCAGCTGTGTAAAGATTCCTTTGTTGCATCCTGCCATACGATTTTTCTGCTCTATCTACTGCTTGCTTTTATAGTTCAACAGAATCTCATTTTTATTCTCAACTGAAAAAAGACAGTCCCTCGTGTGATTTAGCATCCGGTCAATGACTCTGTGTACAATCGGCTACTATCATTGCTTATCCTCAAGGTCCTATGTATGCAAGAATGACATTTTTGTGAAAGACGGCTTTCATAATTAAACAGTTCTCATTTATAAGCCAAACACTGATTTAGCTGTTACACTGATGTCTTAAACTAACCATAGTGGTATCTATGAAAATTTAGTTATTCACTTTCTTTGTTCATTGCCTTGTGGTGAAATATTGATGGATCCGGTTTCATTGATGAACTAGATGGAGGATGTGCTGTTGAATTTCTGTGGAAGATTATTAGGCTGATTTGTCTAGACTCTCAAAAAGCCTTGAACTGATACTCTGTACTTGAATGCTATTTATTCAAGGTTTTGTAGATGTTTAAATGTCAAGATTCTGCTTGTGATCCTCCTTCATTCACACACACTGCAGGTCCTTAATGCATGGAATATATCATATCACTGTCATTCAGTTGCATCCATGAAATCATGATATAAAGTTAGTGTGCCTGTCAGTGCCGCTTTCTCTCTTTTAAACCGACTGACCCTTAAACTCACATGTAAATGTGCTCAAAGTGACTGACAGCTGGTTAAAGATGCATGAAGGGTCTCATGCAGTCACTGTTCAGCTGAGCTGTTTGCAGAAACAGAGCTATCGTTTTCTCTCTGCAGCTGCTCAATTCTTGTCACTTGATTCAGTCCATCCTACAGCCTGATACCATGAATCCTGTTGTACAGCTCAGCACTTTATTTTTAAATCAACTTGCAGCTGATCTTCCATTGTCTGGAATTGGCTTTAGCCCATCTCTACGGCTCTGAAAGCAGAATATGATATAGCAGTGTGTGTTTGAGTGATCTCTGATCTGACCATGCAGCATAAGACGACTGTGCTGATCTGGAGCTGTCGCTGTAGGCTAGTGTGGCCGCCAATTGATATGCTTTCATTTGCTTTCTTATGGTGTTAGTGCTAAGAGATTTTCCACTGGGAAGATTTGGCCTCTCATGTGTCTGACCTATTCTTTCTTTCTTTATAGTTCTCATTCTCTCTAGGACATCTGAATTGGCTGAATAATAATACCGCTGATGGTTGTGGTCTGATGGATTTCTTTCATAAACCTCTTACACTTAAAGTGGATTCTAGTTTTGCACCAAACTACTACTCAGTACGCGCTGTTCTCTGAGCGGTTCAGCAGAAAAGTTATTTGATTTCTGAAACTTTCAGTGATATTTAATACCATATACTGTCATATCTGCTAATGCTTTGTTGACATAAAATTTATTCAGGGGGTGCACAGACCTTTCAAAGCATATTTTAGTGATGAGATATCACTCTCTTATTAAAACCAATAAGTATTTCAGTCTGTGATTAAATATGTCAAAATGATTTGAGCAACTATCATAGAAACTATCAAGAAACAATCATATATATATAGCTGAAAGTGCTGAAACAAACTTGAAAATAAACAATGTTTTAGGATTTTGAATATTTAAAACAGAATTGTATTATGTAAAATTAAGAAATGTGTGATTCTGACTGTCATGTTTCTGACATTTTATAGAATTTCTAAATTATGTCACAATATGTAAACTATTTAATGTAGGTTATTATTTGTATAATGCACACTCTACAGTACAATTTGAATTGATTGACAATTCAAAATTAATACTTTTATGTTTTAAACAAGGATGCATTAAAGTGATCAAAAGTGTCAGTAAAGAAAAAGTTACAAAAGTTGTCTATTTAAAAATAAATTATGTTCTTTTGAACTTTCTATTCATAAAAAAAAGAAAAATGCATCACGGTTTCCACAAAAATATTAAGCAGCACAACTGTTTTCAATATTGCTAGTAATAAGAAATGTTTCTCGAGCTGCAAATCAGCATATTAGAATGATTTCTGAAGGATTATGTGACGCTGAAGATTGGAGTAATGATGATGAAAATACATCAAAGGAATACATTTTAAAATGTATTCACATAGAAGACAGTCATTTTAAATAGTAATATTTCACAGTATTAAGTGTATTTATGATCAAATAAATGCATCTTTGGCAAGCATAAGTACTCCTTTCAAAAATAAGCCAAAATAACAATAATATCAAAGCATATTCAACTTCATTTGTTTCAGCTTTGACATTGTTTCTGTTGTTGGACAGAACAGTACGAGGGATGCTGATCTGATAAAGCTCTCTGCGCAGTAATGCTGATTCCTGCGCTACAGCAGGTGTGAATTCAAGCACATCTGTGCGTTCATGTCTGAGATAGTTTGTTTTGTGTGTTTCTTTATACAGAGAGAGAAGGAGTGAAAAAGTTTTGAATGAACAAGAATACAGTGGCCTAGAAAGCCACTGGGAACGTGCTCTCCGAAGAGGAGATAAAGGGGAAAAAAACAGTGCTCATCTGGTGCGTAAGCTTGTTTAATGGAATGAGGGAGAGAGAGGGTGTGTTTATCTGAGAGAGGGGGAGAAGTCTGGAGTGTTTACAGAAGAGAGGGGCGGAGTGTGTTAGAGTAATGGACGGAGAGAGGCGAACAGTTGGATGCTCAGGCCACTGTCCTCCTAAATCACACAAGCACAATGACTCTTCCTTTTTAAGTAACAACCATTCTCTTACAGGTCAGTCGTGACCATAACACAACAATAGTAAGGATAGTGTCGATATGGAGACAAATTTGATCTAAATGATGTACTAAATAACTTTCCGTTACAAAGGTTGTAGATTGAAAGAAGTGAATTCAACCGGCATTTATTGGCATGGGCATGAAATATACATAAGCTTGATTTTAGCGGATGAGATCTGCTATGCTGCTGCTGAACAAATACAATAATTAGTTCAGCTCAGTCAAACATCACGAAGGATGGCTGCTTCGAGAATGTTGAACCCTTGGTAGATCTCTACAGGTGGTGCTGGGGAGGAGGAGGGGTGACATAAACTTTCATAATTGTGCAACGTGCCGATCCTGATTGGCTTGTGCTACAGCATTGAACGAACCAATTAGCAATTAGTTAGTTTCATACCGGAACTATGTATTTTGATAGATATCTTTAAAAGCATGTATGCTCACATTAGATATCAGTGGCCTTCAAAAAGCGCTTTTATTCTACGTAAGGTGGTTCACCCTTTCATAGTGGCTGTCATGTTTAATAATACTTCACTTCTCTAATAATACTTAATCTCGATAACCCCTATTACTGGGTTTTAATGGCATAAATGAATCATGGGTGACAGATACACCTGCTTATAACCAGGCCCAGATGAATCCGTGGACTTTACTCATGCGATTTATTATTTTTTTAACACAATTTGTTCAAATGCTTGGTGTCGAAAGACTCTCTCTCTCTCTCTTTTTTATTTATTTTTTGATACATGATACATTTTTTCAGTATTCTTTGATGAATAAAAAGTCCTAAAGAATAGTACTTATTTAAAATGTAAATCTTTTGGAACATTGTAAATGTCTTTACTGTCAATTTTGATCAATGCATCCTTGCTGAACAAAAGTATTATTTCTTCAAAAAAACAACAACTTTGAAATGGAACTAAACTGATTTCCACTGACTGGCACATATCCATATGTTCCCAGTTTCTCCAGAGCAGTATTCTCATGAAATCCAAACATGAACATAAAAACTCTAGAGCATTTCCAGACTAATCCAACCTGCTTTTGATGCAAGGTGAGAGAAGTCAGAGATGAGCTCTGGCTGAGTTTGTGATAGTCCTGGCTTTTTTGGATTAGGACTCACACTATTCAGTTGTCATACATTAATCACCAGCTTATTATTCAACGCAGTTCAACCTCAGACACAGCTGAGCTCAGGATTATAGGCCTGAAAGGTCGGTGTCACTGGATGCGCTGTTGCATCCTTTGATCTTCACTTTGACGTACCACTAAGTGTCCATGTGCTTTGTGCATGTGTCATTCAGTGTTTTTTAGATCTTCATTTCTATTAGAGTAACCTTTTAGTGCCACAGGGCACTCTGGTTTCCTTTTAACATGCCCACGTTCCTTTGTTCCGTGCAAACATGAGAATCTTGATAGTTGGTTGTCCTTGGGCAATCTGGACAGAGAACCACAGTTCAATTGTGTTATTTGAGACATCTGATTAAGTGTCAGAACACAAGTATACCTGATCACATGTCAGTTTAACTATGACATCAGCACTGACTAGTCATTTCTGTACCGGTCCTAACCGTCTTTTTTTTTCTTGTTTTGCAGAGTGAAGCACTTGAGGGAAAGAGAGCTGTTTTATTTTTTGGTGAAGAAGAGTAAAACCGCAGCATTTGTGCATACTAGAGGAAACGGTCTTAAGAGACGGCGTGATTGACTTCCTGCTCCCTTGAGAGGAGGGGTGAGCGGCGGTCTCGTGGTACGCACCCCTCCTGGTCAGACTGCTGATGCTGAAGATGTTGACCCATAGTGCATGGCTGTCGTTCCTGCTGTTGCTGTGTGTTGTGTCCACTCTGTGGGGTTACCCCTTCAGACCCCCGCAAGACCTGGATGTGACCCCCAGAACTACAGTCCTCTCCAACGGTATGATACACGTTTTGGTTTCATTCATTCATTCATATCATATTGAAGAGAGAGATTCACCAATCAGACAAGTCACTGTTACTATGGAAACAAATTATGGCAAAAAGAGCTCTGTGACCATCCACACCCACAAAGCATTGCTAATATCTCAATCGAGTCTCTGTATCCTCTCAAATGACTTGTATCTATCTATCCATCTATACAGTGTGTGTGTGTGTGTGTGTGTGTGTGTGTGTGTGTGTGTGTGTGTGTGTGTGTGTGTGTGTGTGTATATATATATAGTATTAGTACGATTTAAAAAAAAGATATTCATATTTGTCTGCAAGGATGCTTAAAGTTGATCAGAAGTGGCAGTTGCAAAAGATTTCTGTTTGCAAAAAATTTTTTTTTTAACTTTCTGTTTATCAAAGAAGCCTAGAAAAAATGTATCACAAAAATTATATATAAAAAAAATATATGAAGCAGCACAATTGTTTAAATAATAATAAATTAAATGTTTCTTGAAAAAGCAAATCCACATATTATAATGATTTCTGAAGGAACACGTGACACTGAAGACTGGCGTAATGATACTGAAAACTCAGCTTTGCATCACAGAAATAACTTATTTTATAACATATTAAAATAGAAAACAGTTATTTTAAAGTGCCCCTATTATTGATTTTTGAAAATGACATTTGATGCAGTGTGTAACACAGCTCTAAGTGAATGAAAACATCCTGCAAAGTTTAAATCTGAAAGTGCACGTGTATAAAGATATTGTCTGCAAAAGAGTTAATATTTAAACGTTAAAATTGCATATTGCTAATATGCCAGGCATACACACCAATACCAATAAGCAGATGTTTTGGAAAAATCAAGCGTTGAGCGAATCGTTTGTGAGTCGTTGTGCAGCTGGTTTGATTCGAGTTTAAATTGTTATATGAATGCAGCTTGCAGTGGACTGTACTGTATTGTTTGAAATCCCTATGGAGCAAATCATTGGGAAAAATGCTTACCAGAACAGACAAGACCGCAAATGAAAAAAGTGGTGCAATAAATAACTGGTAACTTTAATGTCAAGTGTTCATGAGATGGATTGGTTGGGGAAAGAAACTGACTATATCAAAGTAAATGGAATGTAAATTAACAAACCAAACAAACTGATTTTGCCTCAATCATTCTGCTTATTTAATAGTTATTAAGCCGAGGTATATCAAAGTATATCAGTTTATTTTTCCATTAGCATCACAGTAAAATGGTACTACCACAGTACAGTTCTGTAAGCATCTCAAGGGTTCATTTTGAAGTAAATAAAAAAGGCTGCTCAGGCAGATGCAGAAAAGCTGCTGTGTGGTTACGTGAGGGGGAGTGGGTTCACGGACTGTTTATGACTCTGTACTTAATCATTCAGATGTAAGCAGGGCTCTATCACACTCGTTTAGATGACTTGCTGCTTGCCAGCTTGAGTTTTGCAGATCTCCTCACTGTTGAACAATAAAACGCCTTTCTCTCACATCTGTGAAGCAGAAATGCAGGAGAGAAGGCACAATAAGCCAACCCAAGGTTGCCTTTATCTCTAGTGCTAGTTACACAACCGCAGAGAGGTCAGAGGCCTGAGAGACTTGAGGCCTGTGTTGAGTTTCAAAACACTGAGAGTGCAGCAGGTTCACTCTCCAAGTCTCGTCATACCTTTCCCTGCCAGGTCCATGACCTGAGAAGAAGCGCCGCAGCAGATTATCAATGCAGAAGACGCTCCAAACAGTTTCAGCGGATGTCATTATTAAATAACGTGTCAGATATTTGCATTAAATAACTAATTATGTTAAATACTGTAAGTGGAAAGATACATATTATATATTACTATTTGTTATTGTTTTTCGATAGATCTTAATATTAAGATGATACTCTGCTTGTTCTGCAGGGTTTTTTGTATTCAAAGTTGAGTTATTTGTCATAAACCAGTTTATTGCTAACAAAAACGTACCACATTACTCATTCACTTATAATCAGTTGGTCATTCATGCTAAACACTGTTATTTTGGCATCATTGAGATAATATTTAGAATTATTTTTATTTATAGATTCTCCATTTTCATTTTAGGTAAAGTTTTAGTAGTTTATATGTTTTTGTCATGTTTATTATTTTTGGAGGTTATATATATATATATACATAGACACACACACAAATCCAAATATGTTTGATTAGTGGCAGCTGTGTTGTATCACAGTATATTCAACTTTACTATGTACACATTTTATATTATTATAATATATTATACATTTATTGAAATGTATTTTTATTGAATAAACATCTGACTCATTACTTGTGTAGAAAGTGAAGTGTAGCACATAGAGCTGCTCAGAAAAAGCCAAGTGGCTGGAGCTCGGGGGCGGATCATAATCCATCCCTGCATACATCAGTCTGACAGATCTTTTCATCAAGTTACTTAACAGCTTCTGCTGCACTTACAAAAACCAATGAGCTCACCTCACCTCCTCTCCTCTCATCATTTCATTTAGCATCCCTGTGCAGGCATGAGCTCAGATTAGCGCTGTGAGCGGAACATGACATGTCAATTACTTCTGAGTTAATATCAAACCCCTGCTCAGCAACAGGCAAGAGATGAGAGAGGGTAAAAAGGAATACATTAAAATAGAGTTTTTGGCATACTAATGAGATAAGACATGACTGAAGGGGGAAAACACTCTTTAACCCTAATGCATTTAGCAGGACTTTTGAATCAATAAAAACACTATTTGGTATTCCCTTTAAAAAACTTGTCTCTGATCCACATTGATGTCCTATTTCTTGGTCATAGAATGGTAAGAAATTATATTTTGTATCACTACCCCAAGACCACATAAATTAGGTCAAAATGGCCTGTATTCATTTCCTAGTTTTTTAAATGTTTTTATCAATAATAATATTTACTTTCTTGAAAATGTATCGATTACTTGATTACTCAAAAAACTGACTTTGTTTTGCTCTGAACCAAGAATTTTATTAAGAAGACACCCCTTGTGTATGTTTTTTGGATCATGCTTTGTAGGGTTAACTACTTAGTGGTCCCTTATATACTTTTTTTAAAAATCTTAAAATAGTCCAAAATATTCTCCTTCAAATATAATATAATGACATCTAAAGTGTATAATTAGCTGTTTTTCTAGGCACTTGTCTCTCACATAACAATCCATGCTCAATTTATTCTCACATAATAAAATAATTTAATGTTTTTATTCAGAAAAATATATATCAAATATCAAATTGAATATTTTTTTATTTTGTTTTATAAATCATTGAAGCATTATTATTATGTAATTTATTACTTATGAGTTTGCCGTGAATATAGCCTTTGATGCAATATGACATTAAATTATTATTTTATATAATAAATAATTTAAATGCATTGATATTCTACAGCTACGGAATATTCTAAATGCATTAATATTTCATACCAATTTATTTATTAATTTGTAAGCACTATGTACATCTAAATAAAACCCTTGCAAAATAAACACTTTAGGGTGATACAAGATCATTATTTACTCTTGTTAATAATGAAGTTATTAATAAGGTTTTCAAGAATCTTGCTGGGAAATCATTGTCTTGTGCATAATCACCTGTGAGAACCCATTTAATGTGGACTGTATATCTCAAGAACCCCAAAGAGTCAGTATCCTAAAAAACAATCAGCTCTTTCTGTGGCTGCTTAATCATTAATGAGTTCAGAGAGCGCTGTACTTTATACCCTAGTAACCCTCAGAGACACGAGACAGAGTCAAGATTGTGACAGGCTACCTGAGGGAGGGCAGTGTAAATTATATTTGCACTGTATGTGTTGTACACCCTGAGCACACTCATTATGCTTCTATCAAATATGAAAACTCACACTGCTATGAAACTGTGTGAAGCGGCTGGTTTAAACATGACTGTGAACGCAGAGTTCCTCGCTGGTTCTCGGGAGACCTTCACTTGTTTATTTAGCAAATACACAGTCTCTCTCTCTCTTTCTCTCACACTCACACGCACATGCAAATGGACAAGGGCTCTGGGATGACAATCCAAATCATGTTGTGAATGTCATATTGATTAGTTAATTAGCAGTGCAGTTGAGCAGACAGAGGGTGTGTGTGTGTGTGTGTGTGTGTGTGTGTGTGTGTGTGTGTGTGTGTGTGTGTGTGTGTGTGTGTGTGTGTGTGTGTGTGTGTGTGTGTGTGTGTGTGTGTGTGTGTGTGTGTGTGTGTGTGTGTGTGTGTGTGTGTGTGTGTGTGTGTGTGTGTGTGTGTGTGTGTGTGTGTGTGTGTGTGTGTGTGTGTGTGTGTGTGTGTGTGTGTGTGTGTGTGTGTGTGTGTGCAGACTGGACAGGAGTGTCTTGAGCTACAGTAATGTCAGTTGTAAAGTAAAGGTCTAATGGTAGTCATTCTGCTCTCAGTGCTCAATTGCATACTCACTACATGGCTAACAGTATGTTGACATCCCTTCTAATTGACAGGTTGGGCTAGGCCCTCAATTCCAGGCCCCAGTGCAGACATATGTTAATGTTACATTCTAGAGAAGTTTATGCTTCCATCTTCATGGAGATGAGTTTCAGTTTGAATGGGATCTAATCTCTTCATCCATGTTACAACATCTATTGCAAACAAAAAAGAGTGATGCAGTTCAACTCCCTATTAATACTAATCGTTTTGAAATTAAATTCTTAACAATTACATATAGCTGTGTTGTTTGAGCATCCACATACTTTTGACCATATAGTATAATTGCATATTACATATTTGGACCGGATTGGTGTGAGTAATAAAAAACTAATAAAAAAAGAAATACATGTTTTTTTTTTCTTTCTTATAGTCACCAGGACTGAATTTGTAATTTATTATAAATGTAATTAAATGTAATTTATTATAAATTCAAAGGTGAATTTTCAGGATCATTACTCCAGTCTTTTGTCACATGATCCTTCAGAAATCATTCTAAAATGCTGATTTGCTGCTCAAGAAACATTTCTGATTATTATCAATGTTGAAAACAGTTGTGCAGATTAACAATTTGGAAACTTTGATCCATTTTTTCAAGATTCTTTATTGAATAGGAAGTTCAAAAGAACATAACTGATTTGAGATCGATACATTTTTTAAACAAAGTAAAAGCCCTTAGTCACTTTTGATCGATTTGATGCATCTTTGATAAATGATTAATTTCTTAAAATAAGTTTTTGTTTCTTAAAGAAAAACAGACCCCAGTTGTGTTTTCCTGTAGTGCTGAGTCATTTTAGTGGGCTGCGGCTTCACCTTACCTGTCTCAATGGTTGGATTATACTTTATCCAGAGAACAGGAAATGCTGGTATTGTTATACTGCTTCATTGTTACTCCACAATGGATCTTATTCCAGAGCGAAATACAGGAATCTGTGATAAAAGAAGCAGGCGAGAGTATCAGCTGTCTTTGTTCTGAGATATTTTTAGGGCCGGAGATTTAATCACTTTGCTGAATGTTAAAATAACAACTCAAATCCTTTTTATGAAGACATTTACACCATTTTTTTATTCCTAGAATAATTATATTCTTATACATTCTTATAAAAACAAACACTATGGAGGTTGCATTGTACAGTGATGTCAGAGAGTAATACCACGGTAGTGAATGATTATTTGTAAAGCAATGTAAATATAGGGGAGTGAATTGTGATGCCTTCAGTTCAACCACTTCAAACAGGCTCTGCGATGTCAAATTGTGTTTTATGTATTTGATCTTTTACTTTAAATGTATTTATGTTTCCTGTAGTTGTATGGGGAATTACATGACAATTAAATTTGATGGCCACAGTAAATTAATCTACAGTGTATATAACCATCTGGCGTTTTATATTAGTATTAATGGGGAAAAACAACAACACTCTTTGTACTTGGCATTCACTTACACATATTAAATAATACATTGTAGATTTCTCTAAGTTATAGAATAATATGGGATATTTAAAGTTTGAGTTACAAAATACTGCTATGGTACTTGTATACCAAACCATGGTATTAGTATGGTGTCATATCCAAAATGAAACCTGGTAAAAAAAAAAACAATGCTGCTGCTTTGATAATCCCAGTGTTGTGGAAGTTGAAGACAAAACTCTTTCCCATGGAACTTTGCCAGTGTTTCATTGACCTCCATCCGTTCCTTGTAAGATCTCATGACCATCTTGAACAGACAACCACTTGTGCAGCTGTAAATCCTGAGGAGCTCTATTTGAGCAATCAGGAAAACGAGTAATTCTGGTTTGGGGAAATGATAGCTTGTCTCCGCTGCACTGCCACGTGCCTGCGAATGACAAGCAGGTCTAGGTCGTGTGGTTTGTGTCTGTGTAACAGCAGGCCTAGAGAGTGCTGTCAGTCAGGTTGCTGGTCTGGTTGGGATGGACGTCGCTTCATGCTGGGCCGGTGCCATTTTAACTCATCTCTTAACATTCGTTTGAAGTTCAAAGCTGCTCTGCTCACCCCAACATGGGGATATCGTGGAGGTCTCTGTGTTATGTGCTTGTAAACCTTTGTTCTGTTTGAATAACCTTGGCTTGTAATTCGTTTACGTGTTGAACCACTGTTTGTGATGAATCGTGTGCCTAGTGGACAAGTAAAGTACAACGTACCGTGTCAGTATGACAGTGTAAATGATATGTGCATGGGAATGTATTTGTGACTGTGTATATGTACAGTTTATTCGGGTGTGGCCAGACTAATAATGTGTGCAAGTCTCTGCCCTGTTCAGCTCTGTTGGGTTTGCGCTTGACCCCGTGCTTCTGACCCACTGAAGAGTGATGACTGAATCATTTCTGGAGGACTGTGGGAAACACATTGTGATCTGATAGTGTATGTCTGAGTGGATCAATCTGTTAAAATTGTAGGCTCTGTTCTGGGGATGGAGGGTGAAGATATTAAGAGGAAAGACGACAGCAATTGGAAATGAGCACAGAGTGGATCATTCTGCTATTTAACTTTGAGAGAGCGGATTAGACACATGGCTTTTCTTAAGATTCATGAAATTGGTTTGATAAATTAATGAAATCTTCCAGTCTCATGACCTCTTGCACACTAATTATTGTTTTATGATTTTTTTTTGACCAAAGCCTAGCTTTCAAGCTGTTCCATAAGCACCATTGACATTGAAAGGAATACATTTATGCATTTAGCATACGCTTTTATCCAAAGCGACTTACAGTGCATTCAGGCTATACACATTTTGTCACTATCTCTCTTAAAGAGATAGTTCACCCAAAAATGACAATTTTTTACTCATTAACTTAGGTATAAATAAACAGATGACGGTAGGCAGTATGGAAAAAATACTATGGAAGTCAACGTCAACTTTTTGCTTACCAACATTCTTCAAAATACCTTCTTATGTTCAACAGAAGAAAGAAACTCATACAAGTTTGGAAAAACTTGAAGCTGAGTAAATGATGACAGAATTTTTATTTTTGGGACCATTCTTGCATTATACATGTATTTATCATTGTCCAATTGAGAACCATTCATAGATAGTTGATGTTTTGGACAAATTTAATGAAGATGATTTGATCGTTAATAATACAATTAGTTTGTTGTTAAGATATGAAAGATCTCAGAGTAGCTCATCATTCCTAGCACACTTGAACACAAAAACAAAAGAGCACATGAATGGAAGTGCCTGAGTATTAGAGAGAGGTTAATCAAGTCTATTGAGCATGTGTGTGTGTGTGTGTGTGTGTGTGTGTGTGTGTGAGAGAGAGAGCAGGAAGCATTAAGGAAATGCAGACGTTTCTGCATGTTTGCGGAACACAGCAGCGCTGTGTCAGCAGGGAGTCACAGGGCACCTTAATTATCTTCTTTTTCTGTTTCCGCCTGTCTCTGGTGTGCTCTCTCCCTGCAGCTCACTCCCCTCTGTCTCTCTGTAGCTGTGTTTGTCAGCTCTGCTGTCATTATAGTGCTCTGGGTTCTCAGCCAAATCTGGCTGCGCTGCATAACCTGTCCTGTCCCTGCATGCAGTGCTGCCACACTCTGCTGCCTACACGAGTGGAGACGTGTGGCCTGTGGGCTGCGTGTGTTGATGTTTTTCAGCATGTGATGTTATTTTTGCAGTACGCATACCGTACAGCACGTGTCGTGAGCACATCATCACAGTAGTGTGATACACAACACACTATTGCGCAAACAAGAAACCAGGAATGTTTGTTTTTTGTATCTGCTCACCTTTGTGTTAAAAGGCCATGTTCATAAACTCCTACGCTCATTATGGAATGAGTGATGACTGTCTTCTTCTACTTAAAGTAATTATATGAACATACAAAGTTCAATATGTACCGTAAACATATAAAGTGCCAGTTAAACTTTTATATTTCTTTTATTATATGTTTTACACTTTAGTTACTGTTTGCAAGCAGACAACCTATGTCAAACTCAGAAGTCTGGGGTCAGTAAGATTTTTTTAAGAATAATTTTATTTTAATATATTTTTAAATGTAACTTATTCTTGTGGAAAAGCTGAAGTTTCAACATCATTGCTCCAGTCTTCAGTGTCACATGATCCTTCAGAAATCATCCGAATATGTTGATTTGCTGCTCAAGAAACATTTCTTATTACTACCAATGTTGAAAACAGTTGTGCTGATAAAAATTTTAGGAAACTGATACAATTTAATGCATCCTTGATAAATATAAGTATTAATTTAATGTAGAAAGAAAAATGAACAAAATCTTACTAATCCTTTTGAACATGGTGCACAACAAGTCTAAAACTAAATCTTGCTCGGCAGGACTAAATAGTTGCCATTAAACATTTTAACTGGCGATTTGAATCCATGTAACACAACCTGATCTCACAGAAAATTTTACTGTTTTATGAAAACATACATGAGCATGAATGTCTACCACTAAACATAACTGAGGCTAAGCAAATTGTACAAATGAGATCATATGAATTCATAAAAAAATAGCCACCAATTCTCCAAACTGAAATAGTTACCATGAGTTTGTGTTGAACATACAAATGACAATCCAACAAACAAAACAAATGATAGTAAAACACCACCACATCATATCCACAAATGTGTGGTTTGTATTTTGTGTTGTGTTGTGTTGTGTGTTGTGTTGTGTTGTGTTGTGTTAGTTTTGGTTAGTTTTGTGACTAAACATTTGTTACTCTGGAAGTCTTCTTCTTCTTCTTCTTCTTTAGAAAAGGTCTGTTCTAAAATCGTTTGTAATAAGAGACCACGCATGATTCATTAAGTTCATGCAGGGTGTAATGTCAGCATGAGGTGTGTTGTCTTGCCTCCTCTGCAGGGCACTTTAGATGTAGACCTGGAAACATACAACAACAAGCAGATTTACCCTTTAATAAGCCACGTTTCCTTGCGTACTGTTGCTAGGCCCGACAAGCTTCCACACTGGTTCTGCTGCTGTCAAACATGAAGAGAGATGAAGCCAATTACCTCAAGAATTAATAAATAACATCTTGATGAAGCATGCGTTTATTTCTAGTAATCATTTTCAGGAAGGCTACTGAAACATAAAAACATGCCAAAAAGTACATAAGAATCAAGGAATTTGCTTTTAACATGTAGTCATTGAAAAAGAGTAAAGCCTCATTTTAAATACAACTTTAAAACATTAACTTACCTCGGAGCAGATTTACAGTAGGTTCTTTAATGATATTACAGTCTACATGTTCATAACTGAATGATGGAGATGCATAGTTTAATCCACACCATCCACTTCTCAAGATTTGGAAAAGGGAAGCTGAAGTTGAATGCCAATAAATTAAACATGGACTCACTGACACAGGAAACGGCACATCTTCACAACACCAAGCACCTACAGACCTTAGTGAAGTGTTCACGGATCCTTTTATGGATAAAATATTTCTTTAACTGGTCTGTCCTGTGTGTTTCAGGGCTGTTGGGCCTCAGGCGCTTCAGAGGCTTGACACTGAACTACAGTTTATTGCTGCTGGAGGAGGAGGCAGGCCTGCTGTACGTGGGAGCGAGAGGGGCTTTATATGCCCTGCAGGCTAGTGACATCTCCAGCAGCTCTCCGCAGACCGTACGTACTGACAAAACACACCAGCACTTATACAGAGCTTGCCAGGCAGAACTATATTGATATTCTTCATATATCCTATTCTTCTTCCGCGCCACAATTTTCTGCAATTAATTCAACAAAATAAATAAATAAAATAAATGCTTAAGATGCAGACTCCATTCAAATGTTATGTGAATCATTTCTCTGTTAGGTGTCATCTATTTTTGGTTTATGCAAACTTCATACTTGCAGGAACTTCAAAATACTTTGAATACTTCAAAAAGGCAGGAATTTGAAAATATCTGTGACGCTCAAAATAAGAGGCCATTCACACAGGAAATGGAATAAAACAGTATTTTAAGTACATTTTGTTAATAAATTAATACTTTTAATTAAAAGTGATAGTAAAGACATTTTTAATGCTTCAAAATATTTCAAATAAATGCTGTTCTTTTGTACTTTATATTAATCTAAGAATCTTGAATTGTGATTTTTTTTTTATAATTTGACAATTAAATGTAATTGTTTAAGTATTTATAATTTAATTTTAATTCTGAAAATAATTAGTTATTTTGGTTTACTTTTCTATTTGCATACCAATTGTGATTTAAAAAAAGTATTTGTATTAATGTATTATTTTTAGTTTGTTTAATTGTTTTTCTAATATATACTAGTGCTTTAGCACTGTAAAGGAGAGAAACAGTCAAATCATGTGTTGCAGTGTCATCAAATTTAAGCTTAAAACTAAAAACAACATTTTTTTTGGGCAAATATGAATATAGTGTATTTAGTTTTAACATTTGTTTCTTTTTAAAGATCACTAACGATACTTTTTTTAAATAATATGCAGGTTTTTTCCCCCTGAGAATTCAGAAGTCACTGTTTTTTTTCAACTAGTGTGCATATTAAGTTAAAGTGAGAGTTGTTTACAAACACCAGTTGGTACAATTTGGCACTCCAAACTGAAGCAGGAAGTTGCTGTGCCAGGAAAGCATTTTTACAAGTCTTGACAGTTCAAGAATTCTTGTTAATCTTGTTCTTGGATAGATTGACTGGGAGGCGTCAGATGATCAGAAGCAACAATGCTTGAACAAAGGGAAAGATAACAAGGTTAGTCACAATCTCCATCTATTGTGTTGTCATCTCTAGTTCACATACTGACGTAGACGTCTTCCCCCTTACAGACAGAGTGCTACAACCACATACGATTCCTGCAGAGGTTCAACAGCACACACTTGTACACTTGTGGCACACACGCTTTCAGCCCTCTGTGTGCATACATTGTAAGTAACTGGGATGGCTACTTTTTATGTCTCTTAACTAGGAGGGATCTTACTTTAGGATGAGAACCTTCACAAATAGGTCTGTCTAAATAATTTTGCTGTGTTTTCTAGGATGGGAGGAAGTTTAAGATCTCGTCAGCCTTCGAGGAGGGTCGAGAGAAATGTCCATATGACCCCACCAAAGGCTACACTGGCCTGTTGATTGGTATGGCATCAATAAATCAATTAGCAATATACATTTCACCCTTAGTTTGTTTTATTAAAACAATCCTTTGTCGGATCATCTGTTTCCCTTAGATCAGCAGATGTACACAGCGTCTCAGTATGAGTTCCGGAGCTTTCCTGATGTCCGACGCAACTCTCCGAATCCCACATTGAGAACAGAAGAGGCTCCAACTCAATGGTTACAGGGTTGGTCTGCAGCAGCACATTTTATTAGTCAAATATTTCACCCCACACCATCTACATTACCTTATGTTTGGATCTCTCAAGTCATACTAGGTTAATAATCTTCAGCCATTTAACACTACAGTGGCGTAAACAAGTCTGAGACCACCATTTAAACTTGGTGTGAAATATTTCAAACAAATTCTGAATTATTTTAGGTCACTAATCAACAGTGTTGGGGTAATGCATTACAAGTAAAGTGAGTTACGTGATCAGATTACTTTTTTCAAGTAACTAGTAAAGTAACACATTACTTTTTAATTTACCACAAAATATCTGAGATATTTTTTTAAATAAGTAACACAAGTTACATTCTTTTCCCATTTATTCACTGACAGCTCTCCTGTCGCCAGAAATCGGCAATACGTGCAGATGCAGAAGCGCTTCCTTCAGCCTGAGGATTAATCTTTTCACTTTTGATGGGAAAGGGACTTTAACAGTTGCCAAAAATAGAACTTTTGGATTTTTTGTTATCATAATAAATAAGCAAGCCCAGCTCTGGTGACAAAGTAATGCAGTAGTAACGTAATGCATTACTTTCCATAAAAAGTAGCTAAGTAACACAATTAGTACAATTTTTATGGAGTAACACAATATTGTTATGCATTCATTTTAAAAGTAACTTTCCCCACACTGCTAATCAAATGTAAGAAAATGGTTCTCCAACTTCTTTACAAATAAATAAATCTATTTAAATATAATATAATCATATATTATGCACAAATTTGGGGATAAGTAACTTTAAAAAAAAAAAATTAAACTTACACTGTAAAATTGTAATAATATTTCACAATATTATTGCTTTTACTGTATTTTTGATCAAATAAATTCATTTTTGTTGAGCACAAGAGACTTCTTTTAAAAACATTTTAAAATCGTACCATTCCGCAGGTGTAGTGTCATTTACTATAATAAAATAGCTATTTATTTTTTTATAATTATTTTAGTTCCTGTGACTCAGTGGTAGAGCATTGCGTTAGCAGCGCAAAAGGTTGTGAGTTCAATTCCCAGGGAACACACATACTGACAAAAAAACTATGTATAACCTGAATGCACTGTAAGTCGCTTTGGATAAAAGCATCTGCTAAATGCATACATGTAAATGTAGTGTGCAGTATTGAATTATATTTTGAAATGTCCCTTGCTGTGATGTACTAACAGCAGTCTTCTGTCTTGTCCCGTACAGAGGCTGATTTTGTGGGCTCAGCGCTGGTGAGGGAGAGTGTGGGTAGCTCAGTGGGAGATGACGATAAGATTTACTTCTTCTTCACTGAGAAGAGTCAAGAGCTCAGTCCATACTTCAGACACAGCAGGGTGGCACGGGTCGCCCGTGTGTGCAAGGTATGAGTCTACAGAAGATGTATTCACTCCACACGTCACTGTACCTGTTCTTTCTCCTCTGCATCTTAAAGCAGTTTAATTGAAAAGTTCAAATTAAGGGGTAGAAATCCAGACTGTGGTAAAAATGCTTTGCATAGTAAAGTGGAGCAAAATGGTTAAGAATTTAATCTCTTCGATTAAAGAAAAAACAACAAATTCTCGATTCTCTCCAATATAATGATACACAAAAATATGGAGATGGCAAGACATCGTCCTCACATTTGAGTTGTTCAGAGACATCCATTGCCCTGCCCTGGAAAATTGCACACATACTAAAAAGTTCCTCACCAATGCATTTTAAGGCTCTAAACTGTTCCATTCTCAGCATTGTAAGTGCTCTGCCCTCAAAATGCTGCTTTATATGAAGTGTGGTTTTCTACAGGTTTCCTAATAGGGTTTTACAGCAACGCTGTTGCCAGGCATCTCACTCTCTAACGGCTCCCTTCCCACGAGACTCGCCTCTCTGTCTCGCTTCTCAACCCATCAGTCTAGCTCTACACACTCAGATCAAAGTGGCAATTGAAAATGTCTGCGATTTCGCATCTTTTCTAGACTGCTACTCTACAGTGTTTATTTATCATCTGATGTTTCTGTGCACATTCAGTGTGCTGCTCAGTGATCAGTGCATATAAGTTAATAGTTTGTCGAAGACACAGAGCACGTCTTTACGGTCTTAAAGGTCAGGATGTTGGATGTTTACTGCGAAGGACATTTTGTTGTTGATAACTGGCTGAGTAGTTGGGATTAATAGTACAATTGCCTAATATTACACTAGCTGCTAGCATACAAGATGAAAATTGTGAGTGTATGTATGTGAATTCAGCTTTTCTTTAATCCTTCTACTAAATTATAGACTAGTACATATTGTATACACTAAAAATATCAGCATGTGAGAATTGCCTGTAATATTTTGATACTTTCTTTTTTAAAGAGGTCGTATGGTCATCAAGGCTGCATTTATTTGATCCAAAAACAGTCATTTTGTGAAATATTATTGCGGTATAATTATCAAGGTTGGAAACAGTTGTTCTGCTTGATATTTTTTGTGTAATTTTTGATGAATAGAAAGATCAGAAGAGCAGTATTTATTTGAAATAGAAATCTTTTCTACTGTCAGTTTGGACCAACTGAAGGCATCCTTGCTGAGTAAAGATAAATAAATGAATACATTCTGAAATCTTTTGAATGAAAGTGTCCACAATAGCGGGTTAGATAACATAGACTGAATTGCATTATAAGCCAGTGCATTGAGGCCGGGGCTGGTAAAGTGTGTGAAGCAGGCTGTTTGGACTGAGGGTAAAATCAGCTTCTCTGTGGCAGTTCACACAGCAGGATCACCTTAATGAGTAGATTATTGTTCATTATCCACATGCTGGAGGGATTGAATGTTGTTAATGCACACTAGCTGACATTGAGCTGAGGGAAAGCCATAATTAAGCACAGTAACTCGGCTGTTGTCAGTAACAGTCTGTATAAAGACTTAATAAAAGCTTTCTGTTTCTTCATACTGGTATAGGCTAGAAATATCCAATATCCAAAAAGATGGGTTAAGATGGATTATCTTATCAGTGCCAATGCATTAAGCTCTGGTTTCATATCCCCATACATCTGCTTCTGAATATCACCAGAGATGATGGCATCACAAATCAACATTCAAAAGCCAGTTTCCCTTTTCCACAGTGGAAATTAAAGGCCATTACATTATAGTGTCAGTTTTATTACCGGAAACTAAGTAGGGAAATCAAGAATTGTTGCAAGATGCTTTGGGGTCCCGTCAAAGTTATTCCTCCATGAAGATTTATTCGCCTCTTGGGAGGCAGCATGGGAAATGTACTTGATCTCCTGACATGATGGGGATTCCGTTACATACAGAAAAGCCATCCAATTCAGTGCATTTCCCTTTCCCACAGTCACACTGGCGATAATGTTAGCTGCCACCAGCCATGCCAAGAGCCAGTGATCCATGTTAAAAGAAATTATAAACTTTCTTCTACTACTTTTTGGTAAAACTCTTGATTTGTTCTAATAGTGATGAATAGATGTTATATACATATATATCACCTAATGATAAATATATCCATTGTTTTTTTATGTTAACTTTAACTGTTTACTCCCATTTGTAAGTGGCTTTGCATGATAAATCAATGCGGTAGCATTCAAAATCTGGGGACAATAAAATGTTTTTGAAAAAAGTCTCTTATGTGGACCAAGACTGCATTTATTTGACCACAAATGCAGTAACACAGTAATATTGTTTCAATATTATTATAATTTAAAATAACTGTTTTATATTTTAATATATCTTATCCCTGTAACTGCAAAGCTGTATTTTCAGCATCATTACTCCAGTCTTCAGTGTCACATGATCCTTCAGAAATCATCCTAATACGCTGATTTGCAAACATTTCTTATTATTATCAATGTTGAAAACAGTTGTGCTGCTTTACATGTTCATGGAAACCTTAAAGGGTTACTCCACCCCAAAATGTAAATTTTGTCATTAATCACTTACCCCCATGTCCTTCCAAACCCATAAAAGCTTAGTTTTTCTTCAGAACACAATTTTAAGATATTTTGGATGAAAACCGGGAGGCTTGTGATCCCATTGGCCAAGTAAATATCACTGTCAAGGCCCAGAAAAGTTATGAAAGTCATCGCCAAAATAGACTGCGTAATAAACTGTATATGCTGTTCTGTGCTGTTTTACGGGTTTGGAGTGATATGGGGGTAAGTGATTGATGACAGAATTTTCATTTTGGGGTGGAGTAACCCATTAATATGGTTTCTTTTAGGATTCAGTGATGAATGGAAATTCTTGCTGAATAAAAATATTTTCTTTCAAAAAAGAAATCTTACTGACACCAAACTTTTGAACAGTTGTGTACATATTAGCAGACCTTTCAGATATCTGCTGTTGCATCTTATGATTTTCCTTCTGCTGTTCTCTGTTGTTTCATCTTGTAGAGAGACAGAGGAGGTCTCCTCACGCTACAGAAGAAATGGACCTCCTTTCTGAAGGCCCGTCTGGTGTGTTCTTTACCCGACTATGAGTTTCACTTCAACGTGTTGCGGAGTGTGTTTCTTCTGGAGGGCTCCGGCCCTCAGGACTCTGTATTCTATGGCATATTTGGTCTGGAATGGTAAGATGTCTTTTGTACTCTCCTTTTTGCATAATTGCCAATTTATCTTTTTGCAATACTGTTTTGATTTCATTGTGGGTGTCAATTACATTAGTTATCTGTCATGATGAAAGTCACTTCTTCTGGTTCTCCTTCTCAGAAGGAGAGCATCTTTCTTAAATGATCCTGACAGTTGTTTGTGGAAGGTTAAAGTGTTGTGCTGCCGTGCATTCAGGGTGGCATGCAAATGACACCTCATGTCGATAGCGATTAAAGGATTCTGCCAGGGAGCGTCGCGTCATTTTGCTGTGACTGGCGGGTTTGTTGAAATGGATTTTGTCTATTAGTAAGTTCATCTGTCAACCCTGGCTCGCTCTGGCCGTTTACATGAAATGAGGTGACAGCATTTACAGTCCACCAGGATCATCATAATGAGAATCGCTGACACGTCCTCTTGCTGCCTGCAGCACAGAGCATGTTTTATTCATAAGCAGGTCACGTTCTCTCTGGAGATCAGAGAATTTGTTCTGGACACGTTATAAAGAGGCCCGTGAGCCAAGCTTTGACTAGTCATTGATAAAACTGTAAGATGTTGTACTTTGAAGCTCGAGGGCCAACTTTCTGTTTCTTTTTATTCAATTGTTTCCTTTCACACATTTGTTCAGAGCTAAAATGGTTATGACACATCAGTCACAAGCTTAACTGGTTATAACACATCGGTCACACACGCTTAACGTCTGCCGCTTTGACTGACATGACCGTCTTGACGCCATGCTGAAACCAGAGGGGCGGTTCTGATGAGCTGCCAGACAATCAATCTATGGGCTGCGGCTGCCTGAGGTGCAAACCACAAACATATGAGTAACAGTGATGAATGACAGGACAGGCAGGACTATAATGCCTGCTACGTTAGAAAATAATTAAGAGGCAGAAATAGAGAGAGAGCGAGACAAATGAAACGAGAATGAGTGCGTCAGCTGAGCTGTGATGACCTGATCACACTGACCTCTAGCAGGGCAAGGTTGAATGACTGTGGTGTCACCATGTCATCAGTTTGGGTGTAAAGTTTACTTTGACGTGGGTGCTTGTTTTCCTGAGTATTAGGCAATTCTGATTCAGACATGGAATCTCCAATAAAATACCCTTTCTCTTAAAGGAAGTGTTCTCACAAAATTGAAATTTGTTCTGTCCTGTTTTTAACCCCCCATCATATATTATCGGAAGTAAACACTCAGATTGGCTAATGTTGTTTTTTGTGTTTTTCAAACAGTTAAATAAATACTGAATTACGATTAAAATTAATCCATTCTTTCCTAACACTGGGTTCCGAAGAAAGGCAACGCAAAGACTGTTTTTTTTTCCACAACTTGGACTGCACAGCATCCTGTTGTCTTTTATCTTTAATTATTTTTCTGCATAGATTGCGTTTACATATGTGCAAAGCTAAACATGATGTAGAAGCAGATGCTAAAGCGGTGTTTAGCCACACTATTATATCATAGAGTTAAAAATTTCCACAAGCTGTCGTTATGGCAGATTTTCTTCAAAATAAGCTTTTTTAGACTAATGAGAAAGTTTTGAGTTCTGAAACTTACAGGATGTTTTTATACTACAATGACCTCTTATATGTCAAAAGATCAAGGGAATTTATATTTCTCAGTTCATGACCCCTTTAACAGAATGTTAAAGCTGCTCTTTTACATAAAAAGTGAACAGCACCTGAGGCTGTGAGGCTCCATGAAGATTTTTTGTTATAATTTTTTTTTGCATTTAAAGTTTATAATGAAATGTATGGAATTGTAATCTTCTAACTCATTAATTTAGCTAAAAAATAACTATGTAACAATTGACTGATGACATGTTCACATTAGAAAAACTTGCAACAACTAATTTTGCAAAGCTTAAAGGGATAGTTCACTGAAAAATGAAAATTCTGTCTTTAAAACAGTAATGTTCGACCGTAATGTTATGAAGCAACGAGAATACTAGTTGCAGTCACGCAAATCTTTCAAATTGGTTGTAAAGCAACTGTTACCCTCAGCTTATTTGCAATAGTAAAATGAATGAATAATAAATGTATGAACATAGCCAGACAAAACAAATGACCGGCAATACATTTGATAGAAAACCAGTGTAGATTTTCTATAGCTAAACAATGCAAATATTAATGTAATAATTATAAAATAATTAGGCTGGCTCGCTAATCACAAAGACGCTAAAGACTGCAGCCTCTAGTGTCAGTTACTAGTGTGCTTCTTGAGATCAGGGCAGTGAGGTTTACCTGCACAGCTCAAATTAGTGAAAAGATGGCTTACCGGCCCAACACTCAGGTACCATTTAAACATATTGTGAGTCCAAAAGCTGAAATTTTAATTTTACTGACAATACTTTTTGGGGGTCATTTTTGACATTTTCTGTTACAGTCTACTGTCAATGTATGGAAAAGAGCAGCTTGGAAATTCTTCAAAATGTCTCTTTTTGAGTTCCATGGAAAAATAATAATCATATGAGTTTCAAATGACACTGTGTGAGTATATAGTGACATAATTGTAATTTCTAGTTGAAATTTTCCGTTAAGCTACTACTGGACGTACCCTTTTCTTGACTATAGTCACGTCTAATAAGTTCCCCTACCTCTTTTTTCACTAGGTTGTACTCATCACTTGAGGAGCTTTGTCTATTTTCCTGTCTCGCCCCCTTCACCCACTCACTGTCATCCCTCACCTCTCTCACACACTTTTTGATAAATTTGTAATCTATTTTTTGTGTTTCCATGGTTACGCAGTGGGCTTATGAGGGTTTTATGCTGGCATGCCAAGACCTTGAGAAACAATGAGCGCAGCACAGGCTGAGAGGCTCTTTGGATAATAAACCCATGCCTACAAACTGGACACTGCATAGACCACAAAGCGCTCACACCTAGGCTTATTCACCACTTTCATGAATGCACCTTCTATTCACAAATTTTCCTTGTGCTTCATTGAAATATATCCTGAAGAAATGGCTGAGTGTGGGTGTTCATCGTCCCAGCATTGGCGCAGGATTTTACCTGACATCATGTAGTTTTGGATTTCTCTCCTTTGTACTGCTTTGAAAGAGTACTAACCAGTGCTTCTTTTTCAGGAAAAACAAAAAGGCATCTGCTATCTGCCAGTACTCCATTTCGGATATCCAGTGGGCCTTTGAGGGGCCTTATATGGAGAGCAATGAGGACTCCAGCCCCAAATGGACCCAATACACAGGGAAGGTGCCAGAACCGCGACCCGGCTCGGTACGGTCAACAGTAACTATACAGGATTACAGTAATACTGATCCCCTGTTTTATCTTACACTGGCCTGATTATCCTCATCTCTGAAACACTGCCATCTTGCAGACTCTGACAGGGAACCACAAGTCAGCACTTCATAGGTTGAGCTACTATAGTTCTCTAATCACTTTACGCACAAGTCTCTGCTTCAGAGAGCACAGCATCTCGGGTAGAGCGTCGATCTGGTTTCATCCAGAAATCAGACGCTGATGAGCAATTTTATAGAGTGCACATGGAGAAAATGGGCTTATTTCATCAAAGCGTTTTGCCATGGAGATTAGTAGCAGGCAGAAAATCTTTGCTGATTGGCTGCATTATTTTTTTTTAATCTGTGATATTGCTAATGAGCAAGTCTTATGCGAGAGAGCAGCTTTAATTGCTGTTCGGAAGTTTTAAAAAATGTCAACGATTTGGATTTCCTGGCCTATTTTGGAGTTTTTGAAAATAAAGCTCTTCCTGAAAGCTTTTCTTCTCAAACACTTGATCGGTGTCTGTCGGATAATTGAAATGACAGTTAATTTGTACATTTTCAGTCAAGAGGCCGAGAATAGTTCAGTGCCCTACATTCTCAACAGGTTCTTGGAAATTAGAGTGCAATCCCACTGTGCCAGAAGAAGAGAGAATTTCAGATGTTTGTCTGCTATCCTTTCAATGATATGAAGATATTGGCAGGATGTATATGTAGCTATTGTCAGAAAGTAACGTTACCTTACTTTCTCTTTAGTGCATCACAGATCCACTAAGAGCAAAAGGCATCAACTCATCCACCAACCTGCCAGATGATGTACTTCACTTTGTCCGTCGCCATCCGCTCATGTACAGGCAGATCCTTCCTCAAGAACAGCGCCCCCTGCTTTTTAGGAGGAATGTGGACTACACCAAAATTGCTGTACACAGAGTGACTGGTCTAGATGATCAGATATACCATGTACTCTTCATTGGGACAGGTAATGTATGTTACAGTGACCTTTCTTTAGCTCTTATCTATCAAGCTGTATTGAGTGCAGCTGAGCTCTGAGTTGTTTTGATGCTCCAGATGAAGGTTGGCTGCAAAGGGCTGTGAAGGTTAATGGTCAGCTACACATCATTGAGGAGCTGCAGCTGTTTGAGGAACCCCAGCCAGTGGAAAGTATAGTCATATCTGAGAAACAGGTGAGAAATTAACCTGTGCACATCCTGTTAAATAATAATCCTCTCTAAATCCATAATTACAACAGGTTGTTCTCATTTTAAAGTCTCCAAACCTATTACATTCTGTTTGAATTGATGTGAGTATGACTTGATTTTATGCACAGCCCACAATGTGAATCTTACTACCCACTTGAACCTTTCAGATGAGTGTCTATGTGGGTTCTCCCACCTCTGTGGTGCAGTTGCCCTTGTCCACATGCAGCAGATACTCCTCGTGCTTTGACTGTGTGTTGGCGCGTGATCCCTTCTGTGCCTGGGATGGACTGGAGTGTGTGGAGATTACATCACACAACAGAAGGTATGAGTGCAAGGTCATGAATACTTCTGCTGTCCATTCTCAACTTTTTAATTAATTGATTGAGAGCCATTGTGACTCACACAGTGTAGGTTCTATGTCAACAGAGCTCATAGCATGACTTTGTTTATGTATGTTATGAACCGCCCACTCCAGTGCATCTTGGATAAGTGTCTAGCACAGAGCTGGTGAACTCTGATATATTGGTATCATTTTGGTTGTGAAATTTTTTTTTCCCCTTGGCCTACATCAGTGGATATTGCATTTTTAATTGTGCATGATCATTTCCCCTATTTTACATTACAATTACAAATTTTCATACCATACACTATAATGCTGTGATGCCTAAATTCACTGGCAAAATCTGTTTTTATTTTTTAATGTTTTATTTTTTATTTAGACAATCGGTCATTTACTAGTTATCGGCCGTAAAATAGAAATAATCAGTATTTATTGGTATTGATCAGAATTGTAATATAGCATGATAATAACTAATAATAACTTCTGTCTACAGAGCCAATCTGACACAGGACATTTTGAATGGAAACCAGGGCTGTGATGAATTCACAGCACATGGTATGAAAAATAATTCTTATAATAGTCAGTGTTGCGGTGATGAGTCAGTGTTGTTTTAGTATTCCGTGTTATTTATATAATTTTATAGTGTTTATTCATATGTTGAATTAGCTTTCATTTTTATATTTTTTAGTCATTTTTTATATGCTTTTGTCATTTTTTCTATTTAGCTTTAACTTAGTTTTATTTACATATTAATTATTTTAGCACTTAAACTTTTTTTTTCAGTTAGTTGCCAAGTGTTTTAGTAATTTTAGGTTTTTCATCTAAGACTTTTTCAGTTTGTTTCATCTTTATTTCCCTTCACAAAATGATTCTTAATAGACTTAACTTTGTTAACAAAAAAAATGTGAAAATGTGTTTAAAACTGTGATGATTGTGTTTAAAATTGGTGTAGTCAGTGTGTCTTCGATGAGTCATAGCAAATGGTATAAGTCAGATGAGGTAATTATGAGACAATATCTGAGGTTGTGGGACACTCGTTTTCAGAGTCAGAGTTTTTTTTTTGATCTAGCTAATTAACCATAAATTATTCCAGTGTCATTATAACTTATGTATGCGTGTCATTGTTCTGTCATAGACCAAGTGTTATACCGCTCTCGCTCTGTGATGGCGGGTGATGACGTGCTGCTTCAGTGTGAGCTCAGCTCCAATCTGGCAACCCCTGAGTGGAAGCTGAATGGAACGGAACTGCACGGTTACGGACTGGAAACAGGTTACCGCGTTGGCACTGATGGCCTCCTGGTCATAGGGGCACGGCCTTACCAGAGCGGCGACTACTGCTGCTTTGCCCTGGAGAATGGCGTCCATGTTCCTGTGGTGAACTACAGCTTGACAGTTCGCCAGGAGCTTCCCCCACTTCCTCCTGTGAAGCCAACGCGGCCACGCTTGACCACAGCAATCTACTGGAACGTTCAAACTTCCCCAAGTGACTCCCTGGAGGACTTCCATCCGACACCAATGTCTCCTCACTTTGAGTTCCTGTCCGTGAGGAACATGGAGGCTATGTACCTATCCCTAATCACTATCCTAGGAGGCCTGTGCTTTGTTCTAACAGTCATCCTGCTTTACGTGGGATTCTGTTTGCAAGGACGGAGGGGTAAATACTCTTTACGGGCCGCAGCTCGCACCAAAAGAAAGCGAGGTGCCCACATGGAGCTGAAGACCATCTCCAGCCACTGCAATGGGAAAACGGACGCTCACGACGGCCTGCTGCAGATCGTCCCTGGAGAAGCAACAACATCACCCAACAAAGAGCTTCCTCCCGCTCCACCTCTCCCACCACCTCCAGAATCAGAATACGTCAATGGACTCTCTGCCACTTTACCCAGCATCTTACGCAAGATGAATGGCAACAGCTATGTGTTGCTGAGACAGACAGATGGAGACACCACGTCTCCGCTTTATTACTCCTTCACAGAGGAGCTCAACAGGATCCTGGAGAAGAGGAAGCACACGCAGCTGTGTAGTAAACCTGATGAGAGCTCGGTGTGAAATCGAGATGCGTTTGAACTGCTCAAGTGTTCAAGGGCAGTGCCGACCCCACGTCGTCTAATACCCCTTCTTCACCCAGACTAACTTTAACGGGATGCTAATGAGTAGCCACAGCTGCTTTTAGAGGAAGATAAACAAAGCATTGGTATTCCTCTAAAAGGAACAAACTCCTTCTCCGTTTGCATTTCAAATGTAGAACTTGTGACTTTCAACAGACTGAGGAAAGCCCACTGGTCACAAATAGCAAAGAATGGACACTTACAAATGGAAATTCTACCTCAGCTTTTGGCTTATTTCAGCATCCTTGTGTTAAATTCGAGTTGGAGTTGGGGATGTATAGCTGGGGACACACAGCAAGGGAACCTTCAAAGCAAAGGAGCCCATCTAGGGGGATCAAGTAAATGATTCAGTTACAAACTAGTTGGAAGAAACATTTACAAGGCAGCATTGTAAAAAAGCAACAAGATGAACTCAAATGGAGGCATTGCACCAGGATGGAGCAAAATGTGCAAAACTCTAGTGCTGTTGAGCACTGAATGTCTTTGATATGGCCTTTATTTTAATATGTTCTAATTTATGCCAACACTGACCTTATCAGTAACAGCTTGTAATAATAAGCATAGTTAATAAGAGCAGGGATAACAGATTTTAAAAACAATTAGAAATTCACTTGATGGTACTAATAGTGTAAAAATGGCATTTATTGATAGTTTCACAGGGGTGGGAACCTAGGAAGATGACAGTATTAACCACTGAGATGCACTTTATGGACCAGTAGCATTTGTTTTCCGTGAGGTGCTGCTTATTATGACAGATCTGGAGAATACGGAATGGATTACAAGGACAGGACCGTTGCGAAAGATGTGAAAGTGACAATTGACTCTGAATTCGAGAGGAAAGACTATGTGCACAGTATCTGTTTAAACCTGAGCAATGGACCCCTAAATATACTCGTGACTTAAGATATGTTATATCTCTTGTCGTACGATAAGTCCACATGCACAAGAACTGACTTGATTCCTTGTCGGAGTCCTTCATCGGATTCATTGGCTGCTAGGTCTCCATGGCAACCACAGAGCAGAGGTAAAGTTGATGCTGACCTTCTTAGATTATCCTTTTGACATGACCAATTATTACAGCACCTCTTACAGTCAGGTCTCGCAGTCTTAACAGGGATTAGCGAATTAGTGCGACGTCCTGAAATTAGGCTTCTGCTGCCAGTAAATAAACTCAATTCAATTCTAGTCGGGACATGATGAACAATGAGTATTGTAACATGGTGATATTGGGGGGTTTAATTATCCCCTACACTTCCAGTAAGTCCATTAAACTGTTGTGTAAATGTTCGTCCTGGAACTGCTCCAGCTGCTCCGACTGCCCACACTTGCGTGCAAGAGCATGTTGGCATATCTCCCAGTACTTAAGCGGAACGAAGCACCTGGTTCTGTCTGTTTAGATCAGAATATGCAGATTGCAATGGAGCCGAGTGGAGAACATTAAGGCCACATGTTCAGAACAGAGCTAAGATGAGCACTGCTGATAGTGCAGTTTGCTTTGTGTTCAGACGTAATGTTTTTGTCTTGTTTAGTAGAGTTGGACTTATTTTATTCTGAAGCACTCTAAGAATTAAATTAATGTCATTATTTAAATGAATCCTCGTGTCATTACAAACCTGTATCTTGTTATTTTTACACAAAAGAAGACATTTTGAAGTATCTTTCCATGGCTCTTTCGATACAGTGAAACTTTGTAACTTTGTTGTGACCGAAAAGGATCAAATAAACTTACACTACAAAAAAGAGATTTTCTTCCTCAGAATATTTGTCTTGTTTTCCAGTTGAAACATCTAAGGACGGTTTACTAGAGAAGCAAAATGACATACAAGTAAGTGAATTTATTCTTAAAACAAGAAAAATAAACTTGTTTTCCATTTGAATTTATTCTTTTTCTTACCGCATTAACAGATATTTGATCTTGTTTCAAGCATAGGATTTAGTTAAGATGTCTCTAAAAAAAGTGTGTTGTTTTGCTTCTCAAGTAAATGTATTTTGATTTAATAATGCTCTGATATTTCCACTGGAGAACAAGATGAAAATACTAAGTAAGAAAATTATTTTTGCAGCGTAGACATACAACTCATATTCCAAATATTTTTAAGCTAGATTCAAAATGCATTGCCTATGATGCAAAAACAATATTTTTTGAGCAGACCTTTTATGATGAATATAGCACACAAGTCATATGGACACATTTTATTGTACCTTTATAGTGCTTTGTCATTTTTTGAGCTTGACTGATAGTTTTTTTTCTCCATCATCTCTCTGAATCCCCCAGAACCACCTTTTTATTTCCGTTTGACAAATGGCTTTCATGTCCGTGCATACACCTCCATCATAGTGTCTAGTGAGAGCAGAACACATCTGCATACACGTCTGACCTCCACTCTCCCAGAGGGTCACAATCTGTGATTAGATGCTTGTCCTCATGCAGCTCATATGGTCTGTTCCTGCAATGTTTACGTCCCTTGAGTCTTATATTCCTATGAGAGTGGCGCTCCTGCGGATTCTTCTAACATGCCAGGACAGGTTTGTGGATGAGAAATATCTCGTCTGCTGCCCGCATTCAAAGTGATTTTAAAGTGCTCTAGAGAGAACGAGATTGACAGAGAAAGATCAAAAGAGAGTCTGGAGAATGCATTGAAATAGATTGGGAACTGGTCATTAAGCCTTTAGTCTCATTTAGAGCAACTACACAGAGCCCTCAGCAGCGCCGGATCTGATTCCAGATTCAAAAATGGCATTTAATGTCACTAAAATGCCATTGGTTCTCCTGGGTGTAGTAACTTAACACGATGCGCTACTTTTGGCTTCTTTTCACATATTTCCTGGCTTCAGAAGACTTAATGTACCACATAAAGTGTCATATCGACCACTTTTATGATATTTTTTAATGTTGTGTAATGGCAAGATTTCAGTTTCAGCAAATAATTGCAGCATACAGGTTTGGAATGACATGAGGGAGAGATAATAATGAAATAATTCCCATTTCTGGGTAAACTAACAGAGCACAGAACCTTTAGGCTCAAACATTTTGGGTTTATTTTTTGACAGAGAGCACAGTCCCAAAAAGTGAAATGTTGAACAGGGCAACAAGAAAATATGACATTATCAGACATTTCAGTCCTTACAAAACAATATCTCTTTGCGGCGTAATCCATAAAGCATAATGAAGTCATCGTTGAGGTTTATGGGAGAATTGTTATTGATTGAGTGTGTTACATAGTTTTTTTCTTTGTACTATTAAAGCATTCACCATTTTCAATATGAATTTAATACTCAATGAAAGAGGTTTATGCCCTGACATATATTGAGTTTAATTAGTCCCTTCACTCATGCATACTTTATTCCAGTATACAATATAACTGAAAAATGTGTCAGTGGAAATATTTATTTTATAGCTTTGTACAGTTTTGTGTATATTTATTTTCACAATGTTTCAAACTGGGATTTTCTAAACTGTGGTTGGTTAATGGTGCATGGATCTGCATTCTTGAGAACATTTTTTTTAATTTTTGAAAATCTAAATCTAAAATAGATATGAAAAAATTATAAAAAAGTGATGCAGATAATAATAATAGAATTTAAATTAAACCCAAAAAACTCTAATAAAGCATGTATTAATTCCATTTCCATTTTTACAGTATTTTCCAAAATGGTAAATGTAAAAAATTCCAGTTGTATATGTGCTAAAGTGTTACACCACATTCCAACAAAGATGGTTTGCTTCCTATTTCTCATTTTGTGTTCAGAAAATATTGTTAACCCTCCTGCAGAGCCGACCATGTCTCAGTCTTCAGTGCACAGTTGTATGCCTCTTCAGTCGTGGGTAGGATTGTGTGGGCTGCCTCTGGAACTGCATTTAATGAAGCTGCTTAGACCTGTGCCTGTCACCATGGTGAAAAAGACCATAGAATTATTATCAATTCACTTCATGTTTAATTCTCAAGAAACATTCTCGACTATCTTGCTCTGTGTGTGTTCAAACAGTCATAGCCCAAGGTATACATTTAATGTGTATATCTTTTCATTTGTCCAAGGGTAAAGTGTTATGCTTTGTGTTTAATTAACACGGTAATACTACAGGGACGTTACTTTCAGGGGAGGAGTCTGAGAAGTGTGAATTCATTATGTTCAACATCAGAAACGTGTAAGTCTGTTTACATTTTATCTAGTACATTCTTTTAATAAACAGTATTGATGCTTCTGTTAGTGTTTCTTTGCTTTTTGATATTACATTAAATAAATGCACGAGTCAAGCATAATCTTCCAAATGAGGTTAGCATACCTAGCATGTGTTGACGTGTAGGTGCTACAACAAAACAGGTTATTAGCACTTGATAAAGCTGGAACAGGTTGTTCTTTGGTCAACTGGAATTCCCCAACTGACAGAATCTTTTCTCTTGTTGACTTCAAGAGAATGAATTGAAACAAAGCACGCTGTCACGGATCAGTCCAGATTTTAACCATGCGAGGCTGTGGGAGGTGTTTCATTCATGAGGGTAGTCACAAATCACTAGTTCATCTATTAAAAAGGAGAAGGCTATTTATTGTTTTATTAACAATGTGCTATAAGCTAATTTGGTCTAACAATATACCCATCCTGCATAAACATGCATGAATCTGTCACCATCACATAAAGATTCCAAATCTTTTTTTACTGGTCAGTCTTGGAACCAGAGCCAAGGAGAGTTACAAATCTCTAAGGAGATTCAAACATTTATGGCATCATAGTAAACCATTACGTCACATGACAACAGAAGGTGCAGGGTTATGCTGGCTATTGTGTTGGTTATCGCCCGGTGGAATGATACAGGATAAGAGCGGGAGATAAGCAGTGTGTTGTTCGTGTGTAGGAGTGTGGTTTTGTGTTGCTAGAGTCTCTATAGAAAGTGACTCGTTAAGACTTATAGTCTTTACAATGGCACACACTGATAAGGTCAGAGATCACGTAAACTCACAACTATTAAAATTATTTTATGGGGATTTTATTAGAGGTATTTTGTAACAACTGGTATGTTGTTAACAGTACAATCCATTGAACGCACCCTCAAAATTCCTGTCAACAGTTAAATATGGCGATACCTGTGAGGCTATGAGGGATAGACTTACAGTCTTTACGATCGCACGCACTGTATCTGGGTCCTAGATTGTGTAATTTTCACAACTTTTGAAACTGTTTTATGGAGAATTTGTCTACTGAAATTATTTTTTTCAGAAAGGATTCATCAACTGAACAATGGTATGTTGTTAAACAACTTACCTCACAGCCTCATTTTCATTCCTGTCAAAAAATAGGCGAAATAGTGCTTCCCTAACTAAGGTCTAAACATATGAAGCACAACTCCCACAGAAGCAAAAAACTTAGTCAATGTGGTGATTCTGCATGAGCATTGAACATACTGAAAAATCACATTGACCAATCTAGCTAAATGACTGGATTTCACCATCCTGTGAAAATTCGCCAAACAACAACAGGTGTGACCGCGATTTTGTCTGGTGACCATCCTGAACCCGTTGCGAAATATGCATCTTTCCTAGCTAAATGACAGTAAATGTGACCGCGATTTTGTCTGGTTACCATCCTGAACCCGTTGCGAAATATGCATCTTTCCAGCTCAAAACACTAGATATCTGCACTTCTCTTGGGCAAGCAAAAGAAGTCGAAACCATGTCACTCGTGACTCGTGCCCTTTTGCACGTATTTGTTTTATTATTTTATAGCTTATCTGTTATGTCACCTATGACTCACTGTAGTGATCTCCAGCTGTGCATAAGCGTGTCATTGCGTGATTGTGAGTAGGCTAGGCTCAGTAAACATCATGTGTGTGTTAAAGGTTACAGTGCAGTGATCTGTGATGGAAATCCGCATAGTTGAACTTCATTCGATCAGCCCGTTGAACACGTTTTTTCGCGTGGTTCGCCTGGTATAATTCGCAATTTAAGGGCTAACGTTAAATATCACGCTATTGGGGTCGTTTCAACCCGCGGCAACAGTGTTAAAGTAGCCAAATTCCGCGGGAAAACCAGGGGCATGGCAACACTGGAATTACACTTTCAGTTGCACTTCAGGTATCAGGGACTCATTTGCTGCTTTAGGCGGTGCTGTGCTGTGCGGGACATTTCCAGTTAACCTCTCTGTGACAGGCAAAACAGTCTGAAGGGAACCCTACTGTGCAACATACGGGTTACTAAGCAACAAAACAACGTTCTTATATGTTCAGGTGCTGCGGTGGATTGTAGGTGAAGAATTGCAGAAGACTTTTATACAGTCTGTTATATAGAGCTTCCTTTAACTCACCAGTTCATATCTTTACATGGTTTATGTCTGGTCTCTAAAGGTATTCAATAACATAATTATAACAAATGATAATGTATTGACATTTACTACGTCTTGCTTTCTGTTTTCATTCTGCCTGTTTGTCTGTCTCAAATGTGTTGTTTGTTTTGAGGCAACACCCTGAACCCGAGGAACAGGCTGTTCATCACGAGATTGTTTCCACCATCATTTACTGCCATTTACTTTCTCATCTATTCTCAAAAAGATTGTTTTGACACTGCATGGTGCTTGATAAGAATCTGTTACTCCTCTGAAGATGATGGACATGCAGGGTCCTATTACAGTTGCCTTTAGGTTGATGCCTTATTATAGCAGCTATGAGAGGGAAGTATGAGGAGATGTTTTAAGAAATGTGCCTTTGCATCTCAAATCATCAAATCTCTCATGGATATTTGGTAGTACAATAGCACTGCAAATACATTCCAGGAGACTCTTTCTGCTAAAGTCTCTCTTCGCACGCAGTGAATGGCAAAATTCATCTTTTTGATGAATGAAAGTATTGCGCCATCTAGTGATCAACCATGTAAGATACAAGCACTGCATGAGACGATTTGAGACGAGGCATCATTCTGGATAGTTGGTAATGGATGTATGCTTCATAATCGTGTATGCAGGCCTATTTGATTTTACTGATAACAACGAATTGATTATAGATATCATAACTGTTATCCTTAGAAGAACATCTGTTATTTTTTGGTAAGGAATGCTTTATTGAATGAATCATTTCACTGGATCATATAAGGAATCACTGCCATCTGTAAGCATAACATAAGTGCTGCTATCAACTTGAACCCTAAAGTACTAAATCATTCCATCTCTGTCAGAGTAAGTTTAGAATTTATATCAAACTCTCTGTTGATATAAATCAGTTTACACTATAATAAATTACATTATAATTGAAAAACATTAATAACCCAATGCATGTTTCCGGCCAGTTCTGTTCCATTCAGAATATTTTGTGACTGTACATGATTGACGGTTTGTACAGAAATAACCGGTGCCTTAGCTTGCAAATATCATTATATCACAGTAAATTATTTACAGTCAGAATTCTTGTGCTTTGTGCCAAGAACTGTATTTTCTTCTGTAAAAATGCTGACTGTAATCTTGATGAAGCTTATAGGAGCATAAACACAAAGCAATAGTGAAGACCTCTGATTGAACCATGTGGTCTCTCCCTTAAATATGATGCCGGGAAGATTAATATTATTTTTAAAGGCAAGAAAAGTCTAACTAAACAGAAAGTGCAAGGCAAAAGACTGCATTATTCAAATGCATTTAAAAAAGAATTCCAAGTAAAATTAAAATTAGATTTCTAGATTAATTCAGCATTAAAATTGAATGCTATTTTGATGAAAGTTCTGATGAAATGCGAACAACAAAATTATTGTATAAACGACTGATTTATAACAACAGATCCATGTTTTGCAATGCATCCTTTATAATATAAAAGTTGTGATTTGTGAGTGGTTTGTCTCATAAAAAAGTGACATCCTTTTTTGTTTGTGACATGCGACACACCGAGTCTGAATCCTTGCCTGGACACTGGACAGCTGTTACAGTTTTCTTGACAAAGTGAGGTTGGCTATATTTTCTTCTGACTTGTTTTCTGTGTGAATTCAACCAAGCATCAAAAACAAAAGAGAAAGAAGATTATTTTTTCCAAACACAGTGCTCAGACTGTGTTCTGTCTGTAAGGTAAACACCGAAATCTCAGTTTAGCCTTAGATTTTTTTCCCCAGTATGTAATTTATTGAATATGTGTGAAAACAGCTGCAACACTTCCCTCCCTGTCATTCATCCCTGTGATCTACTTCCTGTCTCCAGAGAGATCAGACACAGCAGCGCTCAGACTCGAGCTTGCTCTTTGAGTTCTAACCGCAAATGGAGTAAACTTTAATTGAGTTAGATGATCCTGCTGAATAAAATCCTGGATTAGAGATTATCTCACTGGGCGTTTATCTCTCAGAGGATGTTCCAGAGGGAATTAACCCAGTTAACAATACAGGCGCACTCAGTGTGCCAGTGGAAGCAGATGTGTCGCACACTCAACTATAGACCTGTATCAACAGCGCTGTCCTCGAGTAAAGTTCACACAGGATTAGAGACCAGCCCAGAGTCACATACACTGACACCTGCTGGCTGGGGCTTGACTGCTATAGTTATAAAACCTGTATAAATACACACTCTCCTCAGTAAGTATAGGATCAGTATGTTTTTTTCTTCTTCAGTCAAATGATTTCAGTTCAAATAATTGTATTCAGCTAGGATGCATTCATTTGACCAAAAGTGACAGTAAAGACATTTAAGGTTACAACGATTTATGTTTCAGTTGTTTTCAACATTGATAAAAATAAGCAATGTTTCTTGAGCAGCAAATCAGCATGGATGATTTCTGGAGGATCACGTGACACTGAAAACTGGAGTAATGCTGAGAATTCAGCTTTGCATCACAGGAATAAAATATATTACATTAGAAAACACTCAATACAATCGTAATATTTCTGTAATGCATTTTTCCTTCAAATGCAGCCATAGTGGACATAATGTATTTTAAATACAAAGCATTATTACTAATTAATTTATTGTTAATTAAAAAATATAGTAAACAAAGTTAAAATGAATTTTGATATTTGCAGATTCCTTGTTGTACATTGGTCATTCGTGTGTTTTAATGTATTATAGTGTAAAAATGAATTAGGATATTATAATGTATTATAACTGTGCTTAATTTAATGTAGTCAAGTCACCTTTATTTATATAGTGCTTTTAACAATACAAATTGTAACAAAGCTACTGCACAATATCAAAATAGGAAAATAGTGTGTCAATAATATAAAATGACAAGATTAAACAGCCTGTTTCAGCTGAATGCATTTCATTATTGAATTTAGTGATGGCATCGTCCAGCTCAGTTCAGTTTAAATAATATCTGTGCAATCAAGTCGATGATATCGCTGGAAATGAAGATTCCCCAACTAAGCAAGCCAGAGGCGACAGCGGCAAGGAACCAAAACTCCATCGGTGACAGAATGGAGAAAAAACCTTGGGAGAAACCAGGCTCAGTCGGGGGGCCAGTTCCCCTCTGGCCAGACGAACCAGTAGTTTGTTCCAACTGCAGCAAAGTCAGAGTGTAAGGGCTCCACTGGTTCCAGGAGTCTTTTCCCGATGGCTGTCTAGGTGACGGGGTCCTCACTGGAGATCTGTCTCTGGGGCTCATCTATGTGTCCTAGACTCCGCTGACGTTCAGAGCTGTAGAGGTCGTCTCTAGGTGCTGATCCACCATCTGATCTGGATACGGACTGGATCTGGTGACTGCAGTGACCAATGTAATGTAATGCATTATGAGCATTACAATACATAATTCCTGTATTAAGAACACTTTTATAACCCTTTTAAATTGTTATATCTCCAAGATGCTGTAAGAGACCTCCCTGCAAAGCTACAGTACTGTTTTAGGCACTTGTGTAAAAATGCTGTAAAATGAGGATGCAGTCCAAAATAATGCCATAAATAGATTTTCTTTATCAACTAAATTAAATCAACATTTAGTGTGACCATCCTTTGAAGTTTAAAGCTTTTTTTGCCCTCGGTGCACTTGCACATAGTTTTTCAGGTAGCTTTGCAGGGAGGTTTCTTGAAGCATCTTGGAGACGTTGCCACAGTTCTTCTGGATTGAGTCGTCTCAGTTTCTTCATGTCATTCCAGACAGACGATGATCAGATCAGATCTCTGTGTGGAGCACTGGCTGTTGTCAGACTCCTTGTGCAAACAAAAATCCTCACTGGATTATTACAATTCATGGCAAAATGAATGTTTGGAAATGTAAACTGATATTTCCTACTGACACACTACAGCAAAAGACAGAAAAAAATGAACTAAAACCATTTTTTTAGCTGGTGAAAATACTAGTGTTTTAATAATTTTGGCCACCACTGTATATATAAAGTTACCTTGAAAAAAGCTTAGAGAAAATACAGATATATCTTTAGATATACATGTATATACACAACTAAATAGTTGCATACACTTGGTTACATGTTTTGCTGTGCTTCAGTTCCAAATCAGATAAACTAGAGACTGTTGTTTAGCAGTTTATTCTGTTTCCTCTTGTCCACTCACTGAACCATGTAATCTGAAACATCAGCGGTTTTCAGTAAACAGAGTAACGGTGCTCTGAACATACAAATTAAAAGGTGGAATTATAAAATATAGCAGCTCTGACCCTTATACAATGCTAAAGACATACTGACTCTCTGAATGCTTTATCGGACCTGTTCACATATGCTTAAGAAATTTGAGCATGACTCTTGTATTATGATCTGAGAAGTTTTCTTTTCTTCACGTGTCATTCTGAACTGAAGCAGGGCCTCACTAATGACACAACGAGGAATCTGAACCCTACATCTGCTGGAGGCTCAGGAGACAGACTGAGGCATTGTGGGAACGGCTGTGACGACTATAGGTAAAATGCATGCTTTGTGTTTGCTCATTTAATGTAGATTAGAGTATTTCAATATATTAATAATAAACTATTGATTTAAATGATTATAAGTCATCCTGCGGCCCCCTTAAAAGTTTGCTGAGGCTCTGTGGCTGAGAAACACTGAAATATTTTGAGAAAACTCAAAGAAGCAGGAGCCTTGTCAAAAGTCTGCATTTATCTCATTGCTGTCTAGGAGAAACAACTGATATATTAAACAGATCAACTTTGTGATTTTTCTTTCTTATGGAAAAGTAGCTGAAAGTGAAAACAGCAAAGTGCCATGATGGGTTTTTACTACAGCGGTTAAGATCCAGCCGGCAGCTGTTTATATCTCAGTATTTCCACATGTCTCGTATCACCCGTACTCCTTCAGTATTGCAAATGAAAGCTTTTAAGTGAGTGATTGAGACTGCGAGGGTTTGTTTTTCTTCCTGATGAAAGTCCACTGGAGAGAGATGAAGGGGGAGGATAATACGAAGAAAAAGAAGTGAACAGCTGCATGAAGAAGAGTTCTTGGAGTTTTCTTCCCATGTGGATGTATAAATGCCAGGGATGACAAACACACAGCTGTTGAGGGGTTAACCTCAGTTCCCATCCCTGCAGTCAGTAAATGAATGGGAGCACAGTCACGCATATGTAAACTCATAAACACATAAATAACTTTATGCAACACATACACTCCAGTTGTGTTTTGGGTTCACAGCACATTCACCTCCCCACATTCACAGCTACAGACAGGAAACAAATGCAGCCGGAGATAAACGCCGTTGCAGACCACTCCACTGAGATAGGACCTCAATCAGGAGCGTAAGAACATTTCGGGTTTACAGCTCTGACATTGCTTAACAGCTTTTAATGTGTTTTCCTTTAGAGATCCCCTACTGATGAATACATGAGGATCTAGTGAGAGAAAACTCACTGAAAATGAATGCGAGTTGTGTTCATGCTTGTATGAGATTTGAAAATGTAATATATAGTTATATAATTTTTGTATTATTATATTATATTATTAGAATGATAATATAGAACACTACAACATTAGATAACATTTGTTAATGCAATTGTCAGCTTTGTTAACATAGTTACCGAAAATACAACTGTTTATTGTATAATATTAACAGATGCTATTTTTGGTTTTAAATATGTATTAGTAAATGTTGAAATCACCATTAAATTAATGCTTTAGAGGTATTTTTCTTTGTTAATTTGTGTTTATTAAGGCATTTTTACTAATGTTAACAAATGGAACCTTATTTTAAAGTGTTATTTCCTTTTGTCTTCTATTTAACTTACTTTCTCTTTACCTTTCCTAACTTTTTATTAACAATGAATGTTCATATATTCTGTAGTTCCCTCAAGACATTTATTCATTTTTCTTCACAAGGCAATGTTTAATGATGGGGAATTCGTTTCAGTCTTGGACCCCCCATTTCTCCATTTACACCAATTCTGTCCTTTTCCATCATTATTAACGTTCATGCTGAATTAATTCTGTACAATGTCCTATGCTCAATTTGAACATATGAGTCTGCTGTGCTAATGCGGCTGGACACAGTACTTATACAGTACATTTAGACAGAAGTGTTCTCCATAGTTTCCATTCTTTCATCACACAGAGTGTTACTCTCTGTACTTCTGCAATACAATCCTTAATCATGTCTTATAATTAAGTATTATACTTATAAACAAGGTGCGATCATTGAAAAACACAGATTCATATATAAATTGATCATTATAATAGCTTGCAAACAACAGATTAGTATGTTTGATGTTGCACTATATTTGTATGTGTATAGATTTACAGTCAGGTCATGTTTCTTTAAATGCACAGTGCCTAAAATAGTCTGCGTTCTCTGTTTCTGGAGACAGTGCACGTGGATGTCCTCCATGGGAGTTTCAGCTCTCTCCACACCCTTCACTTCTATTCCTGTCTTTTGATCATTTGTCATTCTGCAAACTTAAGAAGTCAAGGCTAATGCTTTATTCATTCAGGCCTACACTAATTACAGAACAATTCTTTCTCATATTTTCTGTAAAGGCAAATTTGAGCAATATTGTGACCGATCCCAATTACGCTACAGATATGACGCTTGTGAATTGTTCATCTGAAATATTGATTCTACTGTCCATGTTATAGTATTGTAACATAAGTGTGTGAAGTAGTGTATATTTAGTACTGTACATTTAACATACATGCAGTTAATATGCAGTTTGGTTGTGGAAACAGACTTTGTGCAACACAATTATATACTGTAATAATTCATTTTCATGTATAATTCAAGTAACATAGACATTGTAATGTGAAGTGTTAACATCTCTGATATATCTGACTAAATACCAGTATCTAAAAATATAATACAAGTTAAACTTTGCACTTTTAATCATACTTATTTAAGCATAAAATATGAACATGAAAAGAGCATGATGAAATCAAGAGACAGAATTTCTCATTAAGAGAAATCTCATTTTAACATGAAACTGATTTAAATCAGAAGATGTAATTCATCTGTAGGACACACCGGAAGTCCAGAAGATTTGATGATTGTTTTTCATATGTTGTTTATAATCTGATCGTTAACCGTGTTCATATTGAGTCAGTGATGGTTATATCTTGTAATTAAGATGTTTTGCTTTAGCTCTAAGATTGTGCTATGGTGACTGATTGGTCTCTTAGTGGGAATGGGTGATCATAACAAATAAAATTTTTGTGTCCACACAAAACGGTCACACTGTATTTTAAGGTCCAATTCTCGCTATTAACAAACCATTAACTACAACTTTTGCCTCAGTAAACTCCTAATTTTCTGCTTATTAATAGTCAGTAAGGTAGTAGTTACGTTTAGGTATTAGGTAGGATTAGGAATGTAGATTATGGTTATGCAAAATAAGTGCTTTATAAGTACTAATAAACAGCCAATAGGCATGCTAATAAACAACTAGTTAATAGTGAGAACTGGTCCCTATACTAAAATGTTACCCTCCAAAAATGTAAGTAGTAATGAAGTACCCAAATACTTTACAGCTCAGTGTTTTACCACACCACAAAATACAGAACTCCTGCTGTTGTTGTTACTGTTTGTCCTGAAGAAATCTTCCAAACTTTAAAGTGTCTGTGAGACAGCTTGGATGGGCCTTCACTGGTCTGAGTACTAAAGCGGAGGGACATGAAGGTGAAACAGAAGTAGAAAACACTAAAAACAGATTCTCCCATCCCATACCGCTAACCCGTCTCCTCTCATCAGTGCATTGAAGGATCAGGGCACTTACTCCAGCACTGCACCCTCATCTGCCCGCTCTCAGATGGGTTTCTAGAAACAGCCCACCTAGGACCAGTAGTGCTGAGATTTGAGCTTATATCCTTGAATGAATGACAACCTCCCTTGAGTCTCCCTAGCATCCTTAAATAGTTTTTTTTTACACTCACCCTTGTCTCCTATATTCATGTATTTAAAACATTCACTGTTCCTGCTCTTCAGAGAACAGTGCATCTTTGCCAGTCATAGCATTACATTTATTTTGTTATACATTATAAAGTTGAATCTTCCATGTTAAATGTCCGAAAATTTCGTCCGAAATAAATACGACGTCACGTTAAGTCAATCATGTTTTTTCATGGAATCAATCATGGAACGTTAAACAATTTAATGATGCAACAGAAAACAAGGTAATTGATATGACAACTAAAAATAACTAATAATAAAATGAATGCTGCGATTTCAATATTCATAAGGATTCGTTTTTGGATGTCGTCAATGCGTCGTGTAAGTATAAATGCTGAAAATACATAAGTATTTGTTTAGATGCTGAATATACATCAGTATTGTTTGTTTTAGTGCCTGTAAAAACATAAGTAAATGTACGTTTATAGAACCACATTTTACATAAAATACATACGAATTATCATGAGATCACGTTGATATTTCATCTGCAACAGACATAACTTTGGTAAAGATACGAACATCACAATAGCAAAATAAATACATATTGTTTTCCACATGAAAGACCCATGACTGGCAGATAAATGTGCTACTTGTTTTCTCTCCAATCTGGCATAAATAAGTGTTTATGTAGTGTCAATTGAAATAAAGAAAATGTGAAGTATGAGGATTTTAACTGTGACAGGATGATTGAAAGTTTGGTTTATGGTGACAGGTTACATGTTAACTGCAAATGTATGACATGGTATGGTAGTAGCACGTCCAAAATCTTGACTTACTCCTCTGTTACATACTCAAAACATATTTTTTTCCTTCACAAAGAGAGTATACATTCTTTTAAGGGCATATAAGTAAGTAAAGGGTGCAGCAATGCACTCACGTATTCATCAGATTTCTTCAGAAGCACAGATTCATTCAGGAACAAAACAACGAGTCAGTGAATCATTTAAGTAACCAATTCATTCAAAATGCTGCAGAAACTGAGACTCATGTCAGTATACTGGGACTTTGTTTGTTATTCATTTCATTGGAAGACCAAAACACACAAAGTAACTGGCAGTATTTTGTCTAAAATGTAAGTTTCTCAATATTAACATCTTTATTGAACTGTTGTATAAAACAAGCTGCTAATTAAGCACAGCTGTGATTAATAAGCAGTGACTGATAATCTGTAGCTGCAGCACAGATTATTGCTATATTGCTTAGGTATTATGATGTCACCAGTCCAAATATTCAGTAAACACAACAGAAAAATACTAACTGTCCCCACACAAAACCCTATTTTAGAATGATTTCAAAATAAATGTTCAATGACTGAAAGCTTGTTACCATAGACAGAGAATCTACCCCATTTAACTGAATTCTCTCCAGACAATGACAGTGCTTAGTTCACTCACCAAAATGCCACTGAGCAATAACTACATTCTGTGTGTATGTAAGTCAGGTTTTGCCTAGATTATACTGAAACAAATGTTCCCACAAAGATAATAAGCCCTGAAATCACTCACATTGTAAAGCAAGCCAATAGTTCCCACCAAGAAATTACTTGATAATAAATATATTAAATAACGTCTTAATGAAAATCTACAAGATTAGTGTGAGAGTTAGGGGTCCCACTTTATATTAAGTGGCCTTAATTACTATTTACTTACATAAAAAATAAGTACAATGTACTTATGTTCATATTGAATTGCCAAACACTTTTGCTGCTATTGAGGTGGTATACGGGTAAGATTTGGGACAGGTTTGGTGGTATGTGTTGATTTAAGTGTGGGTTAAGGTGTGGCTTATATTTAAAAATATAAGTACAATGTAAAAAAATTATATACACAATAAGTGCATTGTACCAAATTATTGATTTAAATGTAAGTATTTAATATAATTTGCTTAGAAAAATAAAAGAAAAAATGAAAAGCAATTGCAATTTATGGTAAATAAAACAAACAACTCCAATTCTCAACACAATTTTTTTTTTACCAAAAGATGAATAAATGTTTAAAAAATACCTATCACAGGTTAACTGGCTAAAGAACAGGAAGCCTGTTTTGGTGAACAATACTAGTATTTGTGCAGGCATCAATGCATCATCAATGGGAACTTGTGGCTGTTAGCGCCGTCTCAGCCAAGCATAACATTTCCACAGCTGCTGTGGCCGCTCAGAATTTAGGGACATTACAGTGGCACACTACAGGCCTGTGCTCTCCACGGGATGGAAGAGGCTGAGTGCTTAGCCCACTTTAATCCAAGTGTTACATCACTTATTGATGAATCCACCCATGTAATTTGAGCAAATCATTCTGTAATTCTGCCGATTGAGCAAGAGAGGAAAAACCCATGAAGTAGTTTAAAGTGCTGATCAATTTCAGGCATGTACTTTTCAGCTACAAAAAGTTCTCACTGTAAAGTTGAATATCTCACATTCAATTTTTTTTGTGACCGACTAACTGTACATTATACCTTACACAATGACTACTACACTTATTATATTAGATGTCCTTGGCAACTAAATTTACACACATTGTTTCATGTATCACTACAGTCTCACTTAATATGTTTTAGTATTTTCAGTATAAATCAGACTTTCAGCACACTTTACCATCTTTTTTCTGCAGAATTTCATAGATTTCACCTCAAAATCAGCTTATAAAATGCAAAATAAAGTCTATAGATTCCATCTGAGCGATGTGAATGCTCTAATGTGAAGTGTTATCAATATGTTAAGAGGTGTACTTTTATGACAACAAACACTTACCCATCACCCAATTCTCTAGAGTCCACATCACACCAGCATTGTATACTATTCTAAATCCACTGACAGAAAAGAAAGTATGTATGTGTGTGTGTGTGTGTGTGTGTGTGTGTGTGTGTGTGTGTGTGTGTGTGTGTGTGTGTGTGTGTGTGTGTGTGTGTGTGTGTGTGTGTGTGTGTGTGTGTGTGTGTGTGTGTGTGTGTGTGTGTGTGTGTGTGTGTGTGTGTGTGTGTGTGTGTGTGTGTGTGTGTGTGTGTGCGTGTGTTTAATGTGTATGTGGATGTGTGTTTATGTGTGTGCTGAGTGTTGATGTGTGAGGGCTAAGTTTAGTAGGTGTGGGCATGTGTTGTACAGTGCCTATGTCCCCGTGTGTGTGTGTGTGTGTGTGTGTGTGTGTGTGTGTGTGTGTGTGTGTGTGTGTGTGTGTGTGTGTGTGTGTGTGTGTGTGTGTGTGTGTGTGTGTGTGTGTGTGTGTGTGTGTGTGTGTGTGTGTGTGTGTGTGTGTGTGTGTGTGTGTGTGTGTGTGTGTGTGTGTGTGTGTGTGTGTGTGTGTGTGTGTGTGTGTGTGTGTGTGTGTGTGTGTGTGTGTGTGTGTGTGTGTGTGTGTGTGTGTGTGTGTGTGTGTGTGTGTGTGTGTGTGTGTGTGTGTGGCAGTGTTGTGTGAGATGCAGATGGATTTTGCCTCATTCTGTGATAAAGCACAGTTTTATCTCTGTCTGCTCCGTGGATTTCAATAACATCACAGAGACAACTCTTTGTGCCCCACTTCCTCAATTTAGATCCTATCTCCTTCACTGTAGACGAACATAAACTAGCCTTCCCAGTGCACCATTTCTTTATCTCTCCTTTATATGCTTCTTCATTATACGTCCTCTCCAGTTTTCTGCAGGTTCCACTGAGAATCCTTCTATCAGCATCTCAAGAAAGACAATGAAATCATTTTGTCACTGTCTCATTTGGAGCAGTCCTCAGGTATTTCCTCATCAGCTTTGAGATGTAAGAACGATTTAGGTCTTTCACTCGCTGTGGTCTGTAGTTGCTAAGCATTCTATTTTGAGATAAAGTAGTATCAAAGAAGCTGATGATGGAGAAATTGTAATGGTCCAACCCCACAGAGAGAATTCCCATATAGCACTGGGACAGCCTGTCCTTGACCAGCAGTGAAATGAGTGCAGTTTTACTGTGTGTGTATTTTATATTGCATCTTATGTTTTAAATGCATCCTGTTTATGAGAGGGAACTAAAATTTGTCAGTATTTTTTTAAGGGATTTAATTAATACATTTATTCTGCAAGGATTCATTAAATTGATCAAAAGTGACAATAAAAACTTTTATATTATCAAAACATCTGTTCCAAATAAATTCTGTTTGCTTGCACTTTCTTTTCATCAAAGAATCCTAAAAAAAAGCTATCAGAGTTTCCACAAAAATATTAAGCAGCAAAACTGATTTCAGCACTTATAATAAGATAAAAAAATACATTTAAACAGCATATTAGAATGATTTCTGAAGGATCATGTAACAAAATTACATTTTTAAATAATACAAAAATTAAATTGCAAAAATATTTCACAATATTATTTTTACTGTATTTTGTATATTTTTTAATTATAATTTTGTGGCCAAATTGAAATAGTTTTTAAATTTTTTAAATTTTTTTTTTTTAGACAGATAAACACTTTACAACCATGCAACTTAATTGCATTTAAAAAAACCTATGGCTTAAAAATCTGCACAATTTTACCATCTTTATATCTGTTCCTGCAGACTTTCCCAAATCAGTGCAGCAAAAGCCTGCAGATTCCATCTGGGCCTGTTTAACAGACATTTCATGCAGGGAGCAGCAGCTCCGGGTTTCCACCCCCCTCAGGACAGCAGGGAGCACTTATGTAACGGTGACATACACAGCACACACATGTGCGCACGCACAAATGTTTTCTCACATTAAAAAAACATGCCAATGTAGATCCACTACTCACATCATGTTGTACTTGCACAAACACACCGATCCAGGACGCTGGGGCACACACCTTTGACAGTAATGGAACAGCTTTGGCATCTAAACAAAGCAGGATTCAGCTGCTTAACACTGCATTCATCCCCCTTCTTCAAGTCTGCAAAGTAGTGAAACAAAGTGGCAATGGAGCCTTAGTGTCTGAAATTCTCTCACTGCTGAACTGAGGCTCCACTCGCCCCTCTTTGGGTGTCTCAAATTAAGGCAATTGGACAGCAATGGCATAATCAAGTAGTTCACCATACCATGAAAAGGGCCAGATAGTCTTAACTATATGCACAAAGCTCCTCTGTAAGCAAAGATACTTGTGTGGGGCTGCTCTGTGGGTCGGTTGGGGCTGGGGTGAGGGTTGCAAACTGGTTCTTTGAATTGAAAGGGTGCTTAATTTAGCCACACAATGGCTTCGCTTCACAATAAGCGACTCTGGACTAGTCTACTTTGACTAAAACTGCTCACTGTCAAGTTGCTCCGCAGCGCCCGACTGAAGCAAACCCTACTGGGAAACCATCCATTGAAGTAAATGTATAATCCCATTTTGTGTCCATGTACAATCATAGGAATGGCAATAATGTAGGCTACTGGTAAGAGTTCTCCAGAGGAGCTGAAGTAATTAAAGTGTGGCACAGACTTTAGTGTTATAGTCTGCACTCATTATGTTTGGATTTCTTTTGAAGTCGCTTGATAGAGTAATTATGATCTTGCTCGGAAATGTACAGCATGCTGCCTAGTACCCTTGGTGCTTACACTCTTCTCATGTATAGATCGATTTAGCTTTATTCCCAATAATTAACGCTTTGATTTCAAGTCTCCTCAATCTGCAGGGCATTAGTAAGATTTTCCATCTGGAAAATCTGTAATAAATTAGTACAAGCATGATTCTGTTTATTCCCAGTACAAGTTTGACGAAAGACGTGATGGCGTTCTTTGTTCTGGTTCATTATTGCAGCTTTTGTGAACTGGGATATTGACCAGAAAATATGGCAGGCATTATAAAATAGGGCAAGGATTTTCATCCACAGAATCCCTAAGGGATTTCTGTAAGTTCTCGCTAACAAAATGACTAACGATCCCGTCTTCATCAATCAGATCTGATTACAAACTGTTCACATTATTGCATGTCAAGAATTATGTTTTCATCTGTGGGTGGAATAATAGTTTCTAAGAAAACGCCTGGTTTACAAAGTCGTAAACAAACGAGTGTTCAACCCATTGTTCCCAAATATTTTTTTCCATCCACATAAGTCAGTCCTCCATGTAGTATCATGAGCAGAACAAGAAGTAAATTATACATTATATGTCAATATGGTAACATTATGATTCTGGTCAAAAACTTCACAAGGCCAAGATACTCCTAATGCACATGACACTTCTGTTATTGGTCACTGCCATTTTACTTAGACTCAATGGTTTCGCTTTAGGATTTTATATTGCACATAGAGTGGTGACTCAAAAATGTAGGTATAAAACAAAAACATCCTTTTTTTCAAGTTACCACAACCAAATGATGGTTACGTTTGCGATAATCTGCTTTAGATATTCTACTAACTATAAGTATCTTTGCAGCTATATGTCAACTAACTCTCATTAAAGGCATAGTTCACCCAAAAATGAAAATTCTGTCATTAATTACTCACCCACACGTCGTTCCAAACCCGTAAGACCTTCGTTCATCTTCTAAACACAAATTAAGATATTGTTTGGTGAAATCCGGGAGCTTTCTGACTGCATAGACAGCAATGCAACTGACAAGTTCAAGGCCCAGAAATCTTGTTATTAGTATTAATCATATGGCCAAGGCAGAGGTGAATTTGCATCAGAATTTATGAGTTTGATCAGAAAAGATATGGTAAATGTCTTGTCCCTTTTAAAGGTTGATTTTAAGCTTATTTTAAAATGCAGTTTCCTATTCTGCCAATGCATCATTGCATGGCAAATTTTTGTGTATTCTATATAATAAAATTTTATTTTACTTTTTTTGCAGTAAGAACCACTGGCTTATTTTTAGATACTTCGCAACTCCAAAAGCTATCTATCTTTACGCATCAAACTCTGAACCTGAGACTCTTTGAAATGTTAAATGAAGCTGCAGGAAACAAGGTAAACAGCTCATTATCTCTCGCTCTCACTCTTTCTCTCTATCCATCTTTGTCTTGAGTCTTGTACTGATGGAGAAATTGGCTGGAGAAATGAGATGCCCCGGCTGTATTTTCCCATTTGGAACAGGTCCACAGATTACATTTACACTTTTTGTTACTTTCTAAGACTAAAGATGGATTGCTGAATAGTTTCTCAGAGTTTCTGAGAAGGAAAATTAGATAGAAACACATTTCCAGCTGACAATATTAATGCCTCACACAATATCTGAAAAAAATAGGAGTTTGTCCTGTGATGTCCAGAGAGTGTTGTGTCTGTAACATACACATAGAAAGGCATGAAACTAATTTAAATCATCTTTAATGTGCGTGTACAGTGAACAATACTCTCAAAGCATTTTGCAGCTGTATGTGTGTGACAGTTCTGGAGAGTCTACAGGTTTTAATAATAATTCACACTGATGGTCATCCTATTTCAACAGGCAAAAGGCAACTTCAGTTATTATAAATTCACTTTCCGGTATAAAAATATAGTCAGAGTACAAATAATGATTTCTTATGTTTACAGAAAAGTTCAGAATACTCTATTTTGTGTTAATTAAGTACATTTTTTCTAGAGTTTTTAATGTGTGAAATCACTGTTTGACTTTGTTACTCATATTTAGCAAATAAAAGGACAATGCGGCAATTAACAGAGCTTCAAACAAGCTCTAGAGTAAAATAGACTGTTATTGGCCTAGTTTTGTCCCAACAGATTTGGGGAAGTGATTAGTGGACAAAGAGATGAGCTGTGTATGAGAGGTCGTATACAGTACAAGGGTGTACTGTACGTGTGAGAATGTTTATGCTGCAGTGCGCGCCACTGATTTAACAGGTTTTGAATTATGCAAATGAATCCCTTCAGGCTTGCTACGTAGCTCTGAAACTGAATGTCTAATTGAGCCCCATGATGTTTTAGTTTAATGAACTCATATGAACGAAGAGCCTTTCTTTTTGTTTATGACAACCCTGGCTCTACACCACAGCTGCAGTTGCACATTATAAAACTGCAAATGGTAAATCATTTTTCATATTTGGGTCAGTTGTAAGAGTCAATCATCATTAACGTAAATAAAATGTAAGTAAAATAAATTGTACACATTTACATTTTTTTATAATCATTTTTGCACTAATAACAGAATCTTCATGTCATTTTTCAAAACTCTAGCCACAAAACAGTCATTATTTGTAACACTCATTATGTTTTATCCAATGTTTTAAACTTTACATATTGTGTTCATATCTTTAAAGAAGCTTTGCATTTGCAGAAGCATTGGTTCAAAAACTAATTTACTATTAAATATCATAGGAACAAAACTTAAGATCACCCACACACAAGATAACCATAGTTGCACTGTGTATTTGTTAGTACAATCATTATAGTTGTACAAAATATGTGATTCAGGTATATATATATATATATATATATGTTTTGCCCAGAGTAGCCTAGAGTCACTGGACAAGGACATGTTGTACCTTCATGATATAACAAAACCCCCTCCTTTGGTCTTTGTGCCTCAACCTTTGTGCTTATTTAGTTCTTTACCTTAAACAGTACGGAGTCATATTTCAAAGACTCTTCCAGGCTAGAGGACTGCATAATAAACTGTTACAGAAATCAATAAATAATATGTGGGTTTGTCAATATGGGTGGAGATGGTTATATGTCTCGCTGAATAGGGAAGACCTTTTACTACCTAAAAGCTAGTTGTCACACTTTTTAGTTTAGTTTCTCAGGTTGGATTTGTTTATGAAAATCAAGACATATACTTAAAGGGATAGCTCACCCCAAAATGAAAATTCTGTCATTATGTACTCACCCACATGTCGTTCCAAACCTGCATGAGTTCTGTTGAACACAAGATAATATATTTTGAAGAATGTTGGTAACCAAAGAGTTGATGGTAGCCATTGACTTACCTGGTATGGAAAAATATATATTCAAATCAGTGGCTACCAGCAACTGGTTTTGCTGTTCTTTGAATGTAAAAAAGGGTAAAAAGCTGTCAATGGGGCAGTAACCTCAGGTACAAAAGCTAAAAGGTACATCTTTGTATTTGTTTACCCCTAAAGGTACATATTAGTACCAGGGCCGGCTTAGCATGGGCAGGGGTGGGAAGCACATAAGCGATCAGTACATAAAGTGTATAGATTCTTGGTGCTTTTGAAAGTGAAGGTGTGGCCTGTTGCTGACACTTCTGTACCTATTTTCTTTGTATTGCTCTGAAAAAATGTGATTACAGGGCATAGGGGTAAGTTGTCACAATATAACCTATTTAAGATTTACACAGTAAACAAATTATGAAGCATAAAACAATTAATTAAACAGCGAATTGTAACAAAAATCAAACCATTTTAGGGAACAAATACTGTAACTAATAACTGGATAGATGTATAAAATATATTAGGCCTATTTATGTGACAACATCCCACAATAAGAAGGTAACATATTGCCTTAATGTGAACTTAAACCCTTGTCAGAAACGTAGAGATACAGCAATTCTGACAACTTCCCCCAGTGTCCTTTTCAGTGTACATTTTCTTTTTATCATGACTCTTGTTTTTATAAAATACGAAATGTTTGTAGTCGACATATTCTAGCGTCAGCATTAAAAGCGTCCCATAAACAGACTCTGCAAAGCCAGTTCGCACCAACAGTAAACAGGCACTGCAGAGTCTGTTTATTGTGCGACATTAATTACAACAGAGTTCAAGCTGCTTGCTGAACTTGAGCGTGTCGGCCGTCGCGAGCCCCCGCGCGTGGGCACCCTCCCTCAGCCGGGCAGCTTGTCGCTCCAGATCAGCGGTGCTCTCTGTCGCCAGTGGCGGTCCAGTGCGGAGCCGGAACGAGGGGCAGCACCACTCAGCAGCGGGATTCAAGGCAGTTTGTAGCAGTCGCTTCCACGAGGATGGATGCAGAGATGTGTAGTGGCTGCGCGTATTAACCTTCAGCAACGGGAGTTTGTCCTACTTTAGAGAGAGAGAGAGAGAGAGAGAGAGAGAGAGAGAGAGAGAGAGAGAGAGAGAGAGAGAGAGAGAGAGAGAGAGAGAGAGAGAGAGAGATCTGCGTGAACTTCACCAGTCTTTGGAAGCAGTGAAAATACCAGGACGCTTTCTTCAGAAGCGTTGGTTCTTTATGGACGGTATTGCTCAAGCGCTCTTCACGCAGTCAACGGTGAGTGACTGAAATATGCTTTGAAACTTTAGTGCTAGTTTGAGCCCACAGCGTTACTGATGCTTTATGTTTATTTTTTTATGTTTTGTTCATGGAAAGTAGTTTTAACGTGCATTGCTTACAAATAACTAGCCTTTTTGTTACTGTAGTATTTTTACTGTAGTATTTTTATTTACTAGTAATTAATCCTTCAGTATAGTCTTTTTTAGACTCAAACTATTCACTAGATGCTGGAATTTAATCATTAGATTAGTTAAAAGTGACTAGTATATTCATTAGTCAGTGGTAGACACTTGTTCCTTTGCTATTAGTCACTATCCCAACAGTGACAAGAGACTGTTGCATTACTGGTGGTGACAGATTACAGTTTTTGACATAGAATTGTATTTTTGTCACTAGTACCTTTTCCAGTTTTAAAATGATACTAGTATGAGAGATACAAGTATCTTACGTTGTTTACTGGTAAAAGATTTTTAGCATCAGTTGTTACTATTAAATAGCATCTCATTACAATTTAATGTGTAAAATGTGTTCAAAATCGTACTAGTAAGATTAAAAGTTAAATTGTATTATTTTAATTTCCTGTCTTCATGTGTAAAATGTTGTGTTCCAACATTTGTACTAGTGACACTGCAATTTGTCTTACTAAATTTTTGAATATAAAGTTCATCTTAGTTTCTTCTTTTGTGCTTATGCACTTTGTTTTTGCTGTTCGTTTGGCTGTGAGAGTGAAGTGACTGAGTGCTTTATCTTACAAAGGTCATAATTATATTGAATGTAGGCAGAGACCAATTTATCCCAGCAAAAGTAATTATGGCATCCCAGTGTCTTTTTTTAATTACAGCATATGGAGCGTCCCTCCTGCAGACACATTGTCTAAATAGTCTTTGTATTCATTCTCTGTGTATTTATTCTCACAAATCCCCGTAGTTCATTCTCAGTAGGTTCAGATCTCACCTTTGACTAGTGTTATGTACTCTATGATATTTGTGACTTGTTAATTACCCTTAACGATATTATCTGAGGATGAATGCAGTGTGTGTTTCACAAAACCGTTTGCTTTCAAAGGTTTTGTTGGGTTTAAGGATCTATATCTGTCACATTTTACACCTCTACCCCCACTTCAACCCACACCCTCCCCCCAAAAGAAGTCTGTTTACTAGATTTACATGCAAATACTGGAGTTATTTGGGAATTCCTGATTCTCAGTGATATTCTAGATATGTTTTGTGTGATTCACCCACTTACTGTAATGTTACTTCAGTACTGTAGCTTTCTTCATCCAGCTGTTGTAGTTTAAAACAGCATTTGTTTTATGTGCGATATGACAAGAGTTATGGTACATGTTGTGTTAATTGTAAGACAGTGTTTTTAGTGACACAAATTGTAAATCAGTTAAACATTCTATATTGCATTGAATCAACTTAAAATTGAAGAAAAAGACATTAAACACACTGTCATTTTAATGTAATGATTCAAGCGTTTGTCATGCTGGAAGACACTGCAGTGCTTAAAGATCTTATGAACTGAAAACACAAACTCCCTTATGACCAGACTCTAGAAACCCACTTGTGGTTCCCATCAGTGGAAGATGAAATATTAGACTAGATACGATTCTGCTGTTATAAAGACATTCTTCACACTGTCAGAAATGCCCCTCTCTGGAATTCCAGTCTTATTATGAGACACATTTATCAGTATTTTTGAGGGCTTTAAAAGCTACAATATGTGAAACAGGATATGCAGCACTCATGCACCACTATTACTTGTACTTGTAGCCATCTTTAAAATTTGGAGGCTCCTATGGCTGCTGACACTCTGATTTCTGGCACTGCACATGGTCCGCCATACCCAGCTGCTTTTAGGCATCCCATTGGAAGTATTAAGGATGGAAGTGGGTGGTTGAAAGTTATATTTCATATTTTATATACTCTCTATGCCTTGTGTTTATATGAAAATGCATGCTGGTTGTTTTAATAAGTCTCTGTATAGGAAACCATTTATTGATTGTATTTATCATCTTACAGTTGATATACTGCATAACAATATGAATGAGAGTTTACAAACTGTCCTGGCCGCTGTATTTAATTTCAAGGCTTTGAGTCTTTGAAGTATATAGCATATAGCTTTGGGAGTCGACTTGAAAGTTATTCTTGAAGATTTTCCAAAGAGAAAAATAAAATGTATATATTAGATATCCTTAATCCCTCTGCAAAAAAATTGTTTTCCTCCCAAGAGAAAACGGTTTTGCACGCTGTATATTCCTGGACTTGCATTGCACGTAGTTTTATAATTTCACAAGAGCAGGCAGTTTAATATCAACAGACTGCCTCTTATGAGTCAAGCCGAAAGGAATCACTCACATGAGCTGTCAGTGTGTTTATAGTGTTAAGAGAGGCAAGTCAATGTGCTGGAAGGCTAGTCACACTATGAAAGCCCAGCTGTTTCTAACAGTGTGTGGGAAATGGGAATCAGAGGTAAGCGCTCAATGATCACTGGGTCATGTGCCATACATTCCACGTAGCTCATATAACTTTTAACCAACTGCAGTGACAGTCTTACCGAACCAGGCATGTGAAGGTCTTTAGTGTCTGATTGACTAATATAGAGACTGATAAAATGAACAAAGCGTCTGTTTCAGAATGAATTTGGCTTCTGCTGCATGAATGAAGATAGAGTTTGTAATTTCAGAGGGTGTTGGATGGCTTTTGGCAGGCATTGCTTTGTAAACTTGCCTGGGATTTTTGTCTTGATTGGAAGTGCACGTCAATATACCGACATTCTAGGGCACTAAATTTACGAGGCTATCTCCGATATGGCCGGTGTGGGAAAAATTCAGCGCTGGCACAGAGAATACCGTAAATCTTTGATTTAGTTGCTGGAGTGGCTCTAACGTAGCCATTTATTAAATTCACCAAGACTTTGCTGTCTGAATTTTGAAAGAATAATGGTATTTTTACATGATTGGAGTCCTGACAGTTGATCTAGTGTTCTTGAGGTTGATTTGCTGAGATATGCATGTGTCTATTTATGGCTGTGTGTGTGTATTGAAGCAGTTGATCTGTATCCTGTTGGGGGAGGAGCCATCCATTAATATTCCTGAGAGAAAATCCATGTGCGCCACACTGCTTTCTTGGTTTTGTCTTTCACTTTCTGCTAATATATCACATGGATTAAGTTTATTGATGGATTTACAAATTGGAACAGTACAATCTGCATTGCTCGGCACAATTACAGGCCTCTTTTTGGCTGTCGATTTGAACCCTCAATCTCAATCTATCTCAAAGCACTGGGTCATTTTAGTTCAGACAGAATTTCACAGAATAAATGAATCAAACACAGTGCTTGAATGTTGTGATAATGAGAACCTCGATGAGCCATTATTCTGCTAAATCCATATAGTCAAGATGTCAGTGTAATGCTGACTGCTGTGATGTTAAGGACAAGCAAACCAAAGCCTCACTATACTGACCTCAGAAAGTGAAGTCAGCACAGTTGGGCTGCAACAAACGATTATTTTGATAATCGATTAATTATGGAAAGAATAATATTTTGGCCACCGATATTATCGTGAGGGAAGCGCACTCTGAACTAGCCCAGCGTCTCGTGCTTGGCCTGCTTTCCATTAGCCAGGAATCTGCCCTGTCAAAGGGCTCCGCAAATCTGCACACCCCCACACTGAGAAAGAATCATTATGAAAACACTGTCCTTTTTGTACGTCCCCTGATTTATAATCTTTGGCCTGGGATAGATGTAAAGCATGCAGCACTTTCTCTCCATCTCTATCTCCAAGCTGATGCAACGCAGGGGTCCTCAGCTCGCAACTGTTTCTACTGCACAGTGCGTCCCACGGCGATGTGAGTTATGATAGGAGACAAGCCGCCCGCTCGCTCTGACACTCACCTCTTTCTGCCGTGCTGCTGACTTGTCCAGTTCATCTCCCACTGCCTACAAACAAGCAAACCGTGCAACATGCCAGAGTTTCCTGCTTTACAACTGCTGACCGTGCCTGCGTTTTAACCTCTGATCTGTAATTAAGTGTGTAAACATTAGTTCAAGAGCGGAAGATGGTAGAGGAATGCCAAGTTTGCAGTCTGTTTTAGGAGAATCAGAGTCACTGAAGCTGTTTAAACCGTATGTCATCACCATTTATACAGAGCGGCTCTTTAATGCCTCTCTTGTATGTGTGTGGTCAACACCCACATCCAATCTACAGACCTCACACAAGACCAATCCAGCAGGGAAGGGATGAGGTTTAAATGGACGTAATTGTCAACAGTTGTTGTCACATTACATTTATGTTAGTTGCATGTGTTTTGTAGATGGTTTCTCTGTCTCTTTAGTACTTCTGCTTAATATAGTTGATTAATAAAACTGTAGTAAAACTGATTTGAGGGGGGAATCAGTAATGTGGCGCTAATTTTTATGTTCTCTATAATATTCTCTTTTTAATGTGTTTAAAAATAAATTAAAAGTTATTTCAGTATGTCCATGTGATCCTAGATTGAAATATGTTTTTAAATAAACATATTTATAAACATAATTTAAACAAAAAAATGAATTAATAAATAAAATAAATATTAAATCAATTTGATTCAAATTTTATTCTATATTTATCCTATTCTATTAATGTATTAATTTGTTTATTTATTTGTCTTTGAACTCATTCAAAGTTTTTCTTTGTTTTGTTATATATAGATCAGTCTTTTAATTTTTCTTAAATAGAAAAATAAGTACTCAAGCCTTTTTTTAGCCATTATCATAAATTGTTTTGAAAATAGTATACAATGATTCAATTAAAGGCTCTGGTCACACTTTAGTTTGGGGACCGATTCTCACTATTAACTAACTATTAAGGGACATGTCCCTCTATAAACTCCTATTAATAGTTATTAATAGTTAGGAAGGTAGTTGTTAAGTTTAGGCATGGGATAGGATCAAGGGATCTAAAATATGGTCTTGCAGAATTAGCAATTAATATGTGCTTTATAAGTACTAATAATCAGCCAATATACTAGTAATTTGCATGTTAATAAGAAACTAGTTAATAGTGAGAACTTCTCCTTAAACTAAAGTTTACCAAGAAAAAAGCTGCAAATTGACTCTTCTGAACATAAAGTTCACATAAAGTTCATGAGATGCCGTGAAGGAGAAATGCCATGTAGATAGCAATTCAATTACAGAGCTGATGAAATCCTATATTGACGTCCCCTCTGAAGGTTTTAACCGGCTATGTAAGATAATCCAGAAATCAATCTTTAGTGGAATTTGTCGCTTGTATAATTGATGGCTGCATGAGAACCTCCGGTTAAAAGATTGCAGATCTATAGTTTGAAATTCTGCATCTCTGTCTTTGATGCAGCGGGCTGCGTGAACCAGAGGGCTTATGCTCAGTCCAGTCATGCTGAACCATGACGGCAGTCTCTCAGGCATGTTTAAAGAGCCGTGTAGGTTTAGATTGCCCCGTCTTGTGAGGGGATTACCATCCACACAGCCTAGCACAGCAATCTAAACGGCTCTCATTTTGTGTCCTTAAACACCCTCATCCCACATGCAGGCCATCAGACAGACTTATTAGCCATCTAGAATATAGAGACCTGAGTCTGGAAGTCGCAGCTTTGTAGCGCACCGTGAAATTATGGCATGTGTTCACGCTTAATCTCCAAAAGCTTGGAGTGACTGCAGCAAGGTTGTTGACCTCTCTCAATGGTCTTGTTAACCTCTCTGCTGTTCCCATGTTGAGAGGCATCTGTGAATGTAATAAGATAAGGTCAGAGTGTCAAGAGATGGTCCAGAAGACACAATACTGTTTCAGTGCTGTCCATTATGACGGTGAGCGGGTAGCATCCACAACAGGCCAGTATTCAGCCTGTAACGTGTTGACCAATGTAGCAAGCATTTGGCAGGATGGCAGTGTTTAAAAGCAGAACTGAATGCCGAGAACCCACTAAACGAAGTACACATTTTTCTGACATTCCATTGGCTTGCACTGAGGCATTGTGTGTAGAAATAAAGACTTATCTGGGAAGTACTAAATTGGCACACAAACAAAGCCTGAATCCCCAGACATCTTGATTTGCTCGTTCTTCCATTTTTTAAGTGGAATTAGAGTATATGAGATTCTGCAGGCTGACATATGAATCTGGATGGAGTTGTACATGGAGCTGCTCAAATAACTAAACTCATTTTCAGTGATGATTATTTTTAGCCAAACGGATTAATTGGCCAAATTTCGGCCTTTTATAATGGCTTGGCCGGTTAACAGAAGCATTAGCTCCAATCCCCTTCTCTGTATTTATCCTCTGCTCTAATTTATTTCCTAATCTAGTTTTCTAATAAGCCTGACATTGACACTATGAATATTGTTGGTGAGTACATGATGACAAAACTTCCATTTTTTTGGCAGTGTTTCTGTGCTTGCAATAGATTGCTGCAATAAAACACAGAAATTAGTTAGATTTTTTTTTCATCTTCCCAAAAATGAATGGCTTTTTTGAAAGAGTTATTGGTTAAATTCCTGAAATAAGATCTGTGGTTAACTCAAGCTCCAAAAAATTAATGTTCAACATTAAACACAACCGGTAAACTCATCTACTTATTAGTCAGCTTCTTGCAAACTACTCTAACTCAGATTTTCCACCTTGTAGATTTTATATAAAGATTGAAAAAGTCGGGGGCTTAGGGACAGAAGTCATGTGAATGTTCTGTAGTTCTTTAAGCCTACATTTAACTTTTTGCTTCTGTGCTTCATTTATGCTTTAAAATTCATTAAATTGTTAATTTGTGACGATTATGAACAAAACGTGTAAGAATAAAACCTTTGTTGGTCACATAACCTATTTTCTGCATTTACCAAAAAGTCAATGCAAGAATCCTATTAGCTTCTTGTTGAGGAAACCAGGGTGATGCTAACTTCCAGGTTGGACTACAAAAATACATCATCCTTGCAGCACTCTGTACAAACCTTTCCATGCTTCTTTGAACTCTTAAGTTCTAAGCCTAAAAAATAGCACATTCAGGACATTGTGGTTCATAGGAACCATTTTCCAAAGGTAAAGGTTCCTGAACAGTTTAGTTTCTCATAGCCGGTGAAATCAAATGAACTTTAACAGAATTTATGTGTATGTGTGTTTGTGAAAGTTTGCACTTAGTGTAATTGTGGGAAGTGGGGTTACTGTGAGCTCCATGTGGATAGAGTTTAGTGAATGACTCTGCCAGATCACATGTGGTGCTGTTCCCTCTTCAGCCCACTCCTTTAGCTGACTCTCATCCACTCTTCCTCTCTCTCATGTCTTTTCACATTCCAAAATGAAAAGTCTTTTCACATTCCAAAATGAAAAGAAAATAGGGGTTACCGTGTGCACCATAAATTATGCCCATTTTACCATAATTGCAGACAGTTGGAAAATGAAGATTATTCAATAGTTGTTTTTTACTCATAATTGCAGACAGTTGGAAAATGAAGATAAATAGTTGTTTTTTCTCTCTGTGGTGTGGTGTCCACCCTCTGTCTCTCTCTCTCTCCTCCACCCCTTCTCTGGAGCCAGGAGATGAGGAATGGTCTCTTTGGCTGCTGTTGTTTTCGCAGCTCTGCCTGTGAGCTCTGGGGTTCAGATCAAGCCCCACAGTAATTTTATTACCCCTCTCCTCAACAACACAAACACTAAACCTCTACTCCCACCCCATAACTCTGATTTATGTCACTACAGCCACCTTGTCCAAAAACTTCCCTGACATTTCCAGGAGACTTTCTGAATCCCAGCATTCATGGCTGAAACGAGCTGTCATATAAAGCTGTGATGAGGGCAGACATATTTCCACGGAATACTTTTTGATTTAAATCCATGGTTGACTCATGCTGTATGAGCGCTCTGTCTTAACTTATTTTCAGGGACAGGTCTGATGCTGCTGCTCTGTTAATGGACTCCGTAATGTGTGTGTGTATTTGAGCCGAACAGTCTCTCATTTAGTACTCAAATCCACTAGAAAACATATAATATAATATTAATCAGTTAATTGACCAATAGTTATAATTAGTTTGTTTTTATTATTTAACAAAACATACACTACCATTCAACATTTTGGGTCAGTAGAAATGTTTAAATGCTTTTAAAATCTCTTATTCTTACCAAGGCGGCTTTTAAAAAAAAAATACAGTATAACAGTAATATTATACTGTTGAACTCTTAATGATGTTCAAATGATGTTCGATAGAAAAAGCCACAAAAGGTGAATAAACTTGGAATAAACCATTATATTCATGTGGATTTCTTTTAGGATGACTATGAACTTTTCAAAGTGGCAATGTTTTGTGTAATTAGACTAAAACTTGGACAGAAATCTCTCAGGTTTCAATAAAAATACCATTGGGTTTGGGTTTTGAAGAACAAAGTCTTATGGAATTGGAATGACATGAGAATGAGTAAATGATGAACTAATCCAAACCTGCTTTTGATGACCTTATCAGCATTCATTGCAAAATTAGGTTTTAGAACCTAATCATAATCAAAGGGATGATTTGTTTGACCTTTGTCATGTTGTATGACCTCCTCTTCATGTAGGCCAGATGCCTAAAGCAAGACTCTGTCCTAAATGTGTGAACTTTAGCCTGTTTGAAGCTCTCGGAGGAGAGTATGAGAAAATGAGTCGGGTTTCATTGAGCCTCACATGCTTGTCATTGAGGCAGCAGTATGGAGAGGTGAACAAAACCAAGACGGGACATCTGGGAGACCAGCCAGCGGGAGTGTGGTTGGTGTTCACCGGCCACTACAGGACACTATGTGTGTGTAGTACTGCTGCCAAATTAGTGCAGCATACTGAAGTTGTGTGTCAGTATTGATTTGAGAGGGCTTCACTTTATTTGGTGACTCAGCGTTTCCCTACAGAACCAAACGTACATAGAGGATTTGGATCTCAATATCACAGTTCTGAGATCAGCACATATGCTTGACATTTTAATCATATCAGGTGTTTTTCGGATTCTTCATGATTTATGTGGAAAATAAGACACAACACAAATTTGAGGGAAAATATTGAAGCAGTTTTGTTTGGCCATAAAATATTAGGCTGCCAGTCATTAACATTTGATCTGTATTAATCACACAGTTATAAATGCCGTTTCTGAGAAGCAGTAATTTGAGATGGATAGAAGCTGTTCTTCTGTTTTTGTGCTGCATAGCAAAAAGGATTAGAGTCAGTTACATAACTCCCCCAGAGCCTCTCCTCACGCATGGCCGTCTGGAGCAGAATATCTAAATAATGATTTGGGGTTAATTTACACAGTCCCTTTTGTTTATTAATGCATCTGCCTTCTTTTCATGTTTGATGAGCTAAAATGAGAGAGGGGAGCAGAGAAAGAGGTAGTGATGGGGTATTTATAGAGTATCCTGCTGTGGGGCTGGCCGGTCTGTCTCAGTAAAGCATTGCGTCCTGTCAGACCCCATCAGATCTCCATATGGACTCTAGCTCTCTCACATACAACACACACAGAGCACTACAACTACATCACACCTATTAAGACAATCAGCATTTTTAGTCAAAAACATTTTGTTTTTAAGAAGATAAAACTGTATCCAACTGTAAGATATAACTGTAAACTGTATCCAAAAATTTCAAAATAGTAAATGGACATAAAACATTCAGCGTGTAATAATGAACAATATAATTTACCATCATTTGAAATTATTTATTTGTAACAATTTAGATTAGGGAACACATATTCACTATAAGAGCTTTCCCTCAATAAACTCCTAATTTGCTTCTTATTAATAATAACTAGGTAGTTGTTAAGTTTAGGTATTGTGTATGATTAGGGATAAAGAATATGGTCTTGCAGTGCAGAATATGTGCTTTATAAGTACTAATAAACAGCCAATATGTTAATAATAGGCATGCTATTAAGCAACTAGTTAATAATGAGAATTGGTCTTTATAATAAAGTGTTACCGATTTATTTATTTATTGTATATTTTTATGTATTTACTCTTTTTATTAATTCATGATCCTAATATGTGTTTTGCATCTCTTTAAATATTATTTATATATTATTATAGTATTGTTTTGATTATTAAAGTATATATTTTAAATTAGCTTTTATCTAAAAAAAAAAAAATTATAGTGTAAGTTTTTGGTTATTTTATTTCATTTTATTTTTCAGTTTTAAAAAACAAAAAATATTTTTATTCAACAATACCAATAACAATATTGTTCTCAAGTTAGAATTTTGCTGGAAAACAATGCTTTTTTTTTTGCTTGGTCATGTGTACAGTATGCACTGAATATTTTAGGGTACATTTTTAAAGAAAAATCCTTATAAAAAAATAAATAATTGTAATTAAGCGTTATAAATAGTGTTGATAGCTGCATGAAAATATTAATTGAATATAAATATTGCTTTCTGCATACTGTTTAAATACAGTAGTGTGAATAATTAAAATGATTTGATATTTAATGTGATATGACATGCAAAACACTCCCTGAACACTCTTTCAGACTTCGTACTGACACTTATATGACTTGAACCAGCATCAGAATACAAATCTACAAAAATGTAAATGCAAACAAATGTTGTTGCCTTATATTCGTACATACAAAGGCTTCCTTATTTAATACAGTAAGCTCCCTTGTTTTATGAATGTGGATAAAACCCCAAAACAAAAGCTCTTTATCACTAACTCATTATCCTACTAAAGCGCTAAACATGCAGCCTTGCATATCCTGAGGGAATCCATGATCCCAGAGGGAAAAGATAGCAATATATGCTCCTTGGCCCATCTATTTCTCCTTGTGTTCCTCTTTAATCACCACTTTTTAAGCTTTCTGTTGAGTTCAACTAAGTGCTCCAAAGAGTCATTTTTATTGCTTCACCTGTGGATTCGCTTCATACTGTTGTATCATGCTGTTTTTTCTTAAGATCGCCTCATATATGCAAGTCATGAAGTCATTACTCTTGATTCTGTGACTAGTTTGGATGGCTGCACATCGTTGCATGTTTATACATGTCAGATCCTGTGTTTGACAGCAGTAACACAGCAATGTTATCATAGCTTTGATCTCGCAGAGCTGCCCATCTGTTACAGAGATTATACACTGAGAGAGATAAAGCTGACATCAATGTTTCATGCATTCAACTGAGCTTCACAATGCATCCTGTATCTCTCTGAAGTTTCATCAGCGGTGCTCCTATGGACTGCTGTCCTCTAATGCTTACTAAAGCAGTCTGTTTTAACCTTTGGCCTGTCAAACACACACACAGAAACACGCACGTTTTCCTCTCGCCCTGCTCTGTCAGGGATACTGAAGGCCTCCCTTATGGCGCTCAGGCAGATGACTTCATTGGCCTTGTTTGTTTTCTGCCCTTGGGGCTGGAGGAGAGGAGAGAGAGAACGCCAGTTCATCCTGACTCTCCAGCACAGGAAACAGTCTAGTCAGGGCTGGAAACATAACACTGGTAGTGTAGATACCTCCTTTATGTGACAGTTTTTGCATAAGCAAAAAAAATTTTTTGACAAATAAGGCCTATTCATACCACAAACAAAATGTACCGTGAAATGAAACACATGTAAAAGTCTGTTGACACCAAGAATGAAACGAAAAGTAATTTGCATACTTTACTGCAGAGCTAGTCAACTGGCAGCCCACCAATCATCTTCATCTGGCCCAAGAGAGAAGTACGCGTAGGTCGCACATATGCCTTGAATTGTTGTCCACAAGGTGGCAACACTGGCCCGGGCCATCCGAAAAAGAAAAGAAAGAGACGCAACAACAACAATCTACAGAGACCGCAACATCAATAGACGGCATCGTTGACAAGCGTTTATGAGGGAGATATGAGATATCCACTACACTAGTTTAACCGAGTATAAAGACAGTGTTATCGGTCATAACTTCTGGCGAGAAATAGCGCAAACACTGGACGAAAATTATTATCAAATGAAGTATAGTTTGAAAGGCTGCGCCTTGTACACACACGCTGAGACACTTCAGACTCCAGACAGTAGCGCTTCAACTGACAAAAAACACACAATTATGTCAGAATTCGCCGTTTTGGCGAGTTACCTTGTAAATGTAGTCTTAACTGAGTTACAAAGTCTTAAATGACCGTAAAGTAAAGAGTTTGGAGAAAATCGGATGTGTGTCAAATCCGCGTCATGTGTAAATCATGATGTAAGTCAAAGAACAAAAGAAAAAGAGAAATCACTCGACTGCTCTAGTCGCTGATGAACTTTTGTAGCTTGAATAAACATTAACCAATATAGTTTATGCATATACAATTTATAGTTTATGTGAAGATTGTTTTAAAATCACTTAAATTAAAAGTTATTATATTTCAGAGCCTATTAAATGTTAAAAATAATGGTTTTCTATTATACTGTAATGTTGAATGGCTATAATTGATAGGTCAAATTGAGGGGAAATGCATTTAATAGAGACTACTTATGCCATAAACACGTATTTAAAATATACTATCTTTATGTTGTTTCTACAATAATTTGGATTTTCAATGTGAAAATTATGACAATATAAATATATAAATCTGTGATTAATCCTGATTAATATGGGATTAATAATTGTTTTAATTGATTGACAGACATCACTCTGTTAAACTTGTATAGATCTTGGTGTTGGTAATATTAGTTCATTTTATTGCTGAATATGCATTTCAGTTACATTTTTTATTTATAGCCCCCCCCAGAAAGAGATTGGGATGTCCCCCACCCCCTTCAAATTTTCAGTTCTTTTATGCCGAGTGATCGCATGGTTTACATTTTTCGACAAATGGATGTACTTATACTTATAGTAGTTGTTTCATTTGTTATTATTATTAGTTAGATAATTCAAGTTGTTATCTGATGATATTGAGACATTGAAAACATCTAATGTTGATGTTTACCTCAAACATTTTTGAAAAATGATTGTTAATATCATGCACTCATGCAGTATTTAGTTTGTGTTTGTGTTGACTAAATTCCACTGTGTTTCTGCACAGTCTGCACAGTGTGTTTCATCATGGTCCAATGGCAGTCATTTTTCAGGAGTACGCCAACAGGGACACAGTCGAGGATTTACGAGTTATATATTGCTTTTAGGGTTATTTAAAAAAAGCTTATCTCTCCCCTCCCTTAATGTACTGTAATCTTGTTTCAGTCTTGGCTGATGCACAGTTCTGCTTTCTGATGGGAGGATGTGATGCTTATTTGGCTTTTGGAGGCACTTAGATCTAGACTGTGTTATTCAAACGAAGACCAAGGTCACTAAGTGAGAGGTCTGACAGACTGCATTTCAAATAAAATGTCTAATTATAAGATACTTGGCTGCCAAAGATGCCAAATTGTGGCCGTTCCAATCAAATGTCCATTAATATTGTAAATGGAGTCAGTTGGGCGGTTATGAAGTCTCATTACAGTGAATGTGGATTATACAAGGTCTGACTGTTCAGTTTTGGAAGGCAAAGTTAGAATAACAAACCCACTGTACAAAGCCCAAACAACTCAGAGCCCAGTTCAGTTCAGCAGTGCTGTCCTGTCTGTTCTTTTACTTTGTGCCCAGACAAATACTGCTCATTTTCTGCTCCAGATGGGAAGTCAAAACTGATGTATGGGCTGAGTCCTCTCTGATGTGATCTCAAAGCAAACCAGGGGTGATTTTGAACGGGAAAATGAATGAACGTGATTTATCATTACATATAGAGTACGAACTTAATGTAATATTGAAATACTGTACTGCATATGCTGCTCTCATCTGTCCCTATCTGTGTGACTCAATCCTACAACAACAAATTCTTAAATTCCAGCAAACTATTGAATAGCAGCACGAATATCCAATCTGAGATCTGTGTAACTGGTCCTTGGTCCTGTTTGCTCGCTCTCTCTTCCTTTCAGCAAAATGAGAGAAAGAAGGAATTTAAGAGAGCTGGATGGAGAGAGTGAGAATGGAGAAGCAGATGGAATTTTATTATCTTAGGTTTATTCGACAGGCAGAGATGTTAAGAGAAGCTGCTCTTTTTTAACATTGAGCTTTGTTCCCTCATCAAGAATGATGTTGAAGGCTAACTGATGAATTTTTGGAGCATCTTAGAGGAAAAATCCTCCTAAACTGTGCACTATTTTTCCACACATTTTTTTATAAAACTTTATGTGCTCTCATAATCCATCTTTTAGAGCTGTCAGTATTCTTACATTGAAATTGTTTGATCCTTATTATCAATGTTTCCACAGATAAATACATTACCACTGATCTTTACCTCGTAAGTTCTAGTCTCTTGTTCTCAGTTGTGTTCCCTCTTGTGGTCTGAGGCTGAACTGCTCTTTTTCTGCTATTTTAGAACCTGAATCCCTTTGGAGTGCTAATGAAGGGGAGAGGTACTGAGTAAATCTAAAAGTACTAATTTATGATCATTTGTACTGAATATTTATATTCCTAAGCTATTACATTTCAAAGGAAAAGTAGCATCTGTGAGTCTTAGAGCCTACATTGTCAAGACACTTGTTTTAATTAAACAAGTGCTTTGCAGGGTTTGTGCAGCAAAGATACTTTAAATGAGAAAGTCTTTTTTCTTGATTTTTTTTTGCTCTCAAGCTACCTTTTAGTTCTTGAGTACAATTAAATGAGAAAACTATTTTGTTTCATTCAGAGTTATTAACTAAAACTAAAGCCAAACACATAAAATATTTTCATTACTTAAAATAAAATAAACTTCACCTGAAATAAAATAAAATATTAAAAAAACTTATACCTACTTATAAAGGCAATATTTATCATTTTCATCTTGGTCAACTTTCATTTAGTTTATCTTTAACTACTAAAATAATTACAAGTAAAACTGAAATAAAAATGTATTAATATATATATATATATATATATATAATACTGTATATATAGGCATATTTTACAAAACACATAAACAAACAAAACCAAAAAAACCTAGAACTAAAACAATCAAAACACACAACAAAATTACTGCAACAAACAAATAAAAATAAAAATGGAAATAAATAAAAACACTATTTCAAAGTATTGATAAAAACTGTAATAGTATCTCAATGATTCTAAAATACCTAATTTCAGGCTAAATTTGATTTGTAATCGAGTCAAATTTTTATGCTGTACTAATAAATAACAAGCATATTTTATACTATATAGTACAGTCATGTCCAAAAATATTGGCACCCTTGATAAGTATGATCAAAAAAGGCTGTGAAAATTAATCTGCATTGTTAATCCTTTTGATCTTTTATTTAAAAAAATCACAAAAATCTAACCTTTCATTGGAAATTAACAATTTAAAATGGGGGAAATATCACTATGAAATAAATGTTTTTCTCTATTACAAGTTGGACACAATTATTGACACCCCTAGAAATTCTTATGAGTAAAATATCTCAGAAGTATATTCCCATTCATATTCACAATTTTGAGCACCCCAGGGTGATTATGAACATTCCAGCCATGGCTTCCTGTTTCACCATTCATCATCCATCACAATGGGCAATAATTAGCTTCACAAATTAGAATTTCTAGAGCAGTCAACCATCAGAATAATTAAGAATTTCCAATCGAAACGAACTGCCTCGAAGAGGACGTGTGTCTATATCGTCCTAATGCACGGTGAGAAGGAGAGGTCCAAGGACCACAGCTGGAGAATTGCAGAAAATAGTTGAGTCTCGGGGTCAGAAAACCTTAAAAAAAATCAAACAGCACCTACATCACCACATGTTGTTTGGGAGGGTTTCAAGAAAAATTATCCTAGCTCATCCAAAAACAAACTCCAGCATATTCAGTTGTCAGACACGACTGGAACTTCAAATGGGACTGGCTTCTATGGTCAGATGAAACCAAAAAAAAATTAGCTTTTTAGCAGCAAACACTCAAGATGGGTTTGGTGAACACAGGGATAAAAAGTACCCCATGTGTACAATGAAATATACTGCTGTATTTTTGATGTTGTGGGCCTATATTTCTGCTGGAGGTCCTGGACATCTTGTTTAGACACATGGCATCATGGATTCTATCAAATACCAACAGATAAAAAATCAATAAGTGACTGACTCTGTTAGAAATCTTATAATGGGCCATGTTTGGATCTTCCAACCGTACAATAATCCAAACACAAACCTCAAAAACAACACAAAAATGGGTCACTGAGCACAAAACCAAGCTTCTGCTATGGCCATTCCAGTCCTCTGACCTGAACCCTGTAGAAAATGAGTGGGTGAACTGAAGAGAAGAAGCACCGTCATGGAGCTGTGAATCTAAAGGATCTGGAGTGATTCTGGATGAAGGAATGGTCTCTGATCTCTTGTCATGTGTTCTCTAACCTCATCAGGCGTTATAGGAGAACATTTAGAGCTGTTAAACTGACAAATGGAGGTTTCAAAAAGTATTGAAAAGGGTGCCGTTAATTGTGGCCAATGTGTATTATAGAAAACATTTATTTCATAATGATATTTCCCCCCATTTTCCATTCTTACTATCCAATGAAAGGTTTAGATTTTAGTTAATTTTTTTAATAAAAGATCAAAAGGATTAACAATTCAGATTAATTTTCACAGCCTTATTTGATCATATTTACCAAGGGAGCCAATATTTTTGGACATAACTATGTCATGATGATTATGTAATATATTGTCAACACTGTTTTATTTGTCATATTGATGTTTTCTGTTCTTTTGTGTCCTGTTATCCATTGTAAATATATGTCTTGTGTGTATTTGCCTTATGTTTTTTGTGAAAGTCAGCACTTCAAGATCCATAAAATATAATCACTTAGTGTTCTTCTTGCTGTTATATATTTAATCTGTGCAATTCTTAAAACACATTGTTCTCTCACAGGGAGAACGTGAGCTTTGTGGGGTTGTTCTAGCTCGAGTGCTGTCTGCCACCAAAGCAAACTGAAAAAATCTGAAAACTGAAGCAACAAATCATCTTTTATGTATATGTGCTTGCACAATGAACACAGTGGAAACTAGGACAGACAGCGGAGCATTAGGACAACAAAGCTGCTTTTACTTTCCTGGAAAACAATTCTAGACACAAAATAAAGAAAATCTGAGATTTACTATTTTTACTTATCATGCAGGATATAGGGTTACAAATGCATTACGAATTACTGAGATATTTTTATTCTTGTTGTTTTGAGACTACAAATAGTCCTGAGTGAGCAGAACAGAGAGAAGAGAAATCTCTCAGTTGGTGTTATAAGACTGTTATGTAACACTCTCTCAGACAGCTGTGTCCTTCATGCTTAAATCGTGGCTGTCTTGGGACTTAATGTGAGGTGTCTCTGCAGTGATCATGTTAAAAATGAAAAGACCGAGACAGAAGACAGGAAAGTACTATGGTGGATGCCTCCATGGTCACACTACTACACGCAGTCCCTTAGGAACTGAAGTATAACTGCAGATATACAGCAGTGAGAAACAGCGTTTGAAGTTGTCAGCACACTTACATTGAGAGTCATATTAGAGGTTTGCAAGCATCTTAAATACAGAAACGGCAGATGTGCGCTTGAGCGCTGAGCATCACTCACATCAGAGCTGAACACTTGTGTGTCCTTGAGTCGTCTCTGAGATGATTGAAGACGCTGTGTGACTTTGACACCACTGTGCTGCTGTTAGACCCATTACAGCTGCCTAATGACACAGCTGTGGAGATTAACGGCATTGATCAACTGCAGTGGGCTGTTCGGTTACTGACACTGATAATCTAAAGTACGTCTGTAGAAAAGAGTAGACTACAGCTTGCTGCTGTCACAATCCAGAGTTTTTTTTTAGTAGAAAAATACTATATCATTCCTGTGATATCAAAGATGAATTTATTTATGGAATATTAACGCTGAATCATTACTTTCATGGGGTGGGTGATATGACCAACATCTTATATCACAATATGAGTAATTTTATTTTAAGGTAACGATATATATCTCGATCTGGCCATTTTTGCTTTAAATAAGGGCTTTATGATATCAATTTTTTTGAGACCATAGAAATGTAAAAATTCTTTTTTTTTACCAGTGTCAGTATCACAAAAAACTACTACTAGCCTAAAAAAAAAAACTCAAGTGCATTGAAGACAGGTAAACAGTCAGTTATTAAATACGAATAAGAAACTAATTAAAAGCAATGGGACAAAAAACTACAGTTGAACAAATAAATAAAAATTGCTACATTGTAAAAAGTAATCAAATGTATAAAAAAACCTGCTTATTCTCCACTCTGTAAATTAAATATATATATTTCTTCTTATTTTAGTTACTAAGATGATTTAGTCAAGAGCAGTGGGAGATTTTCTCTTTTGTTGTTTGATTAACATGAATGATAGGCAGTAGGAATATTAGACTGCTGTCACTTTAAGAGCTGACCGGATCTAATATAGTGTTACACTTGTTTTCTTTCTCAGCTGTTTGCTTTCTCTTAACACTTGACGAGCATTTTGACACATACAGTGTGTGTATTTAACCATTCAAGGCCTATAAAGCAGCAAAAATAACTCCCATGCTCTGTGAGCTCCATACAGAATACAGGATACAGACAGGAGGCAAAGCAGGTGAATTGGAATGGGTTCAGACTCTTTTAAGCCTATGAAAGCATCCTGTCCCTGAACCAAATTGCAAGGCTGCAGTCAGAGGTCAGCAAATGTGGCTCAGTTGTTAGTTTTATGAAAATTAAAATGCTAATGCCACCCCAAAGCTCAGAAGCAGTGCGAGTTGGACAGTAATCCGATTCTCTGTGACAGAAATAACAAACAGCACAAATCCACCGTTGAGTTTTTCCTCATACCTGAAATAAGTTCTATGTTCGATCTTTCTCTTACTAGGGAATATAAACATTTGCCACACACATACCGTGCTTAAAATTCTTCTGTTTTGCATTATTTTCTAATTTAAGAATATATTATATTTTAATAATACATTAATTCTCTTTTGGACCCCTGGTTTATGTCATATTTTCCTATATGCTACACTATCGTTCAAAAGTTTAGGGTCAGTATGTATGCATGTAGGTATTTATTTATTTGTTTGTTTGTTTATGGTTAAGAAACGATATTCTCTTGTATTGATGCTGAAAATTCAGCTTTGTATCACAGGAATAAATTACATTTTAAAATATTGTAAAATAGAAAATGGTTATTTTAAATTATAATATTTCACAGTATTACTTTTTACTGTATTTAACCGCTTTTTTACTTAATAACGGAAGAAAGTTTTATATCTAGTGGCAGTCTGGACTCATTAGAGTTCATAATCCTCAGATCAGCATTAATTGAGGCCAGTCTGTGACCCCAGGCCTCGTCTCTCCATGTGGAGGTGCCCCATAACACCTCACCGCTCCCAGTCCATGAATTAAGAGGTCAAAGCGAGTCAGTCAGCATCTGTGTTGTGGTGCACGCCTGCACGGCTGGCGTTGTATTGTCCTGCTGTGTATCCTTATGCGTGGTTCTCAAGGATGGGAACATGATGGGAGAGATGGAGCTGTGTCCTAGTCTGGAAGGAGGGATGAAGGGGTCAGAGAGGAGGTGGTGGTGGTGGAGGAGTGAAGTGGATTGATGCTGTTTCGTCCTCGAGTCCCTGACGCTTAGCCCTCACCATCTGTCACCCTGCAGGCTCTCTCTCTTTCTCGCTGGGCCCAGAATGGGTCAGATACACATTTAACTCCTCTAACAGTACATTTGCCTACGGGAGCAGGTGAGGAACAGCCAGACACTGTAAGGTTAATAGGGAGAATGTAAAGAGGATAGTTCACCCACAATTGAAAATTGTCTTCATTTTCATATGTTATAGTGAAACACATAATACTTTTCTTTGCATTGAACTCTCAAGTTCTCTACAGCAGCTAAATTTCCACTATTTTACATATAATAAAAGTGGACAGCGACCAGTATTCTTGAATGACAAAAGCCTCTATTGTACCATCTGCTGTTTGCGATACATTAACAGTATTTGCATGCAGCAGGAAATGTAGAAAACTCATATTCAGGACAGAAAAAAGGAGAGATCTGTATCTTGAATGTGCTAGAAAAAATAGGGCAGAAGGCAAGATTTTTAGTGAATAATATTTTAGATTTCATTCTTTGCAGTGGAAAACTAATGGTAAATTATACAGATGAGTTGGAATTTGGTGCACAAGTTTTTTACTTTTACGTTTTTTGTCCTTTTTGGAGCTTGACAGCTTTATTGAAAATATGAAAACATTTTTGCATACTTATTAGAGAATTTGTTACAAAAATAATATACTTTAAAAAAAGTACACTGTATTTAAGTGTGAACTGAGTGTAATGTTTTAAGACACTTAATTGTTTGTTAATGAAAATTAAATGAAAATGTAATTTAAATTTATTTTAATTGCAGTTATTTGAACTTAGTGATTTTTGAGCCACTTAAAGACATATTTTTTATCGAATTTCTTTATTCTATTGTCTATGAAATATGGTTAAAGTGTCCTGATGAATGTACTAATAAGCATTTATGGTAAACTGAAATACACTGATGTAATTTCTTTTGAAACTTGTATGTGAAATATTTACATATATTTATATATGTATAATATTTGTAATTATTGTGCATTTGTAATGATAAACTTGCACTTAAATACATTTAAAATGTATTATCTTTAAATGTAATATTGAATAACACTAGAGTTAAAACTATAATCAAGTACATTACATGTGCTTTAGTCACATCAAAATAAATGTATTTCTCAAAAGCATAACAAAGGAATATTATAATGATTATTTAAAATTTACTTTTAATCTGATATTATTACAAAGAAACATGAAAGTGACTTGCTGTTAGTGTCATTTTATTTAATTCATATTGAATCTGCAAGTACAGGTTTTGGAAAATATACTTTTAAGATATGAGCACATTCAGTTTAATTAAGTGCTCTTTTTCACAGGGATTGAGCGCCACAATGTCACCATTGCACCACAGCTCTGATGAGAGTCTGACCTTTGTTAAACTGTCTCCTGTCAGTCAAATCCTCTGTGTCTTGTATCAGTTCAGGAAGTCATTTTATTGTCAAGAACTAGAGCCTGTTTTTCAGATGGAAATGAATCTGCTTGAACGATAGCAGAGCAACTTGACACCAAAGAGCTGGTCCAATTAACAGGCGTACATTTATCTCCGACAGGCCAGTTGAGGTCATGGCAAAATCAATGGGCCATATTGTATCAGTTTGCAGACATGGCTCAGTGATTAATTACTGCACAATGTGTTTATGTCTCTGTGTGGCCGATAAGAGAGCAGGAGCATATGAGTCAGAATGAAAGCCATTTAAGAATCCATTAAACATAATAGTGTGCTGTACAGAAACATTTCAGTAGCACGACAGTGGTTCAGTTGTGTTGCGCACACAAATAATCAAACACACACTCTCCTCAACTGTTCTCTGAATGTGTTAAGGTCTTATTTTGTTATAGCAAAATACTTAGTTATCAAAGTTATTCATATGCTTTTTTAAGTTTTGAAATAGTGATTATATGTTACAGTTCAGAAGTTTGGGGTCAGTACGTTTTTTTATACTTTTAGTCAGCAATGTTGCATTACATTTATTAAATGACACATTTAATGTAATTAAAATGCTACTAAAGATCTTTATTGCAAACACATACTGTTATTTTGAACTCTCTATTCATCAAAGAATCCTGAAAAAAATATCACCATTTCCACAAAAATATTAAGCAGCATAATAGTTTACAACTCATAATAAGAAATGTTTCTTGAGCAGGAAATCAGCATATTAGAATGATTTCTGAAGGATCATGTGACACTGAAGACTGGAGTAATGATGCTGAAAATTCAGCTTTGCATCACAGAAACACATTTTTACTGTATATTTAATCAAGCAATGCCACCAGTTAGCATAAGAGACTTATTTTAAACATGATTTGTAAATATAATCTTATAGTTATATATTTAATCCATATATAAGCAAGAGTATTAATTATCAGTACAGCTGTAAGTCCACAGTTGTTTCATATATTTCTTATAATATTGCCCCTTCAGTACCTTCAGGATAGTTAGCTACTTGTGTTAGTAGCTTGTAATGTAGCTAACAAACTTCATGTAACTTGGAAAGCTGCGATCTAAAAATAGTTTCCACACCAGTGTTGTTTTTGTTATGTTTAACTGTCTTAACCTCTTTATTTTCCCAGTCGCTCCCCCTTTCTGTGAAGCAGACAGGCTCAGGCACGTGTGATCCACCGTCTCCCCTCTCCTCTTCACGTGTCTCGTAGTTAGTGTGTGTTTGTGCATGGCTGGCAGCCCATGTAGATGTGACCCACTTTAGCAGGGGTAGCACACACTAAATGAGACTGTCGATAACTGAAGAGAAGAGATAACCACAGACACATTCCTCTCTAATCTCCACTTCATTCTTCACTGGTTTTATTAAAACCAGAGTAAACAGTAACTAGCATTCCTGCCTAAGTGTATAAGGGTAGAGAGAGGACAGTCCCTGCAGATTTAACAATAGAGGACTATGGGTTAACCCAGTGGTGATATCTCATATCCCTCTGTGCAGTTATGTGCAGGTATTGTGGATGTAGTTTTTTATTTAGTTTGTACATGAGTGTGCAGCAGGTTTGAAACACTTTTTACTCCAGTGTGTTGAGTTTGTACACTGGAATACTATATGGATATGGTGTGGTATGGTATATGGATATGGGATACCATTCAAATGTTTGGGGTTGGGAAATTTTCAAAATGAAATAGGTTTTACAAAGGCTGTATTTATTTAATAAAAAATAGAGTAAAATCTGCAATATTGTGAAATATTATTTCAAATTAAAATAACTGTTTTATATTTTAATATATTTTAAAATGTAATTTATTCCAGTGATGCAAAGCTGAATTTTTTAGCATTACTCGATCTTCAGTGTCACGTGATCCTTCAGAAATCATTCTTTTATATTCTGATTTGCTGCTGAAAAAAAAAAATGCATTTGTGTGAACCATCATATTGTTTTCAGTATTTTTTTTATATAAAGTTTAAAAAAGAGCATCATTTATTTAAATGTATTTTTTATATTATTTAAATGTGTCTTTACTGTCACTTTTTGTTAATTTAATGCGTACTTCCTGAATAAAGTACTGATTTCTTTCAAAAACAGCAACACAAAAGATCTGTAAAGTAAAAGTAGTGTACCCTAGTCTTTCAGATTTTGCACACTTATAAAACATTACATTAGACGTTTTGTTTCATCGATACACTTACATGACATGGCAGAGCAGAAACACTCTATGCATAGATGTTTGTCTCATATGATACAACACACTGAAACTCATTTCTTCCAAATTAATTTACATCCAAATTCAGGATGTCTAAAAAGTTATTATGGTTTGTCACACCGAGGTAGTGTTGGTTGGTATCCAGTGGGGGGCAGTGTGCTCTTCCACTCCTCTCAGAAATAACATGTACTGAGCAGATATTTCAGTTTGAGCAACTTGAAACTTTCACAGATTTTACTGTACCTGACAAAATGCAATCCCTTCTGACTTTATGTCCACTGAGACCCATGTGAACTCACTGTCTGACGGCCAAATACAAAGAAAGAAAAACTACTGGCCCCTCAGAAAGCCATGACCTCATCATGCTTTCATGGTAACATAATAACAGGCTTTTCACCTTGACCCCCTGCAACTAATACTCCATAGCAGGTGTGTGACGTATAGTATGCATACTTGAACTCAGTCGTATCGCTTGTAGAGATGAACAGATGATAGAGGCTCTCTAGATGTTCTCTAATGCTTTATTATTGTTTTTACTAGACGTATGGAACTTTTTAATAGTAATTATTAAATTTCCCTCAGCTTTCCTCTGGCGAATGTGTTTTGCATGCTCCAGATCTTGACCTGACCCTGTGTATGTGTGTGTGTGTATCCCTGCAGGAGTGTGTGTGAGCGGAGTTGGACGCTGCTGTGGGACTCTGGGGATGTGTAAAGTCTCCATCCGTCCTGGATCTCTGCAGCTTTTTAGGAGCTTCTCTCTGGGCCTTTGTGCAAGGTAAGACAAAAGTATGTCTCTCTTTCCTTGCTGTCAGTTCTTGAGAAACAGACATGACATATGGAATTGATTTCCATCATTCATTTAGCCCAGCCATACAGAACAAGCAGGCTTTAATGGACCCTGCATCAGTGTCATAACTTTTACCTCTCACCGTGTTCGTTTTAATTAGGCTCAGTTAATTAAAGAAACTAAAAGCTAATGATCTGTAAAGCATGATGAAAATGCACTCAGAGTTGCCTTGGATCTGAAAAGGTAAGGAAATGCATTATAAATCTTATCACCCTTCTCATGAATATTAATTAGGTGATGCAACATTTGACAGTAGTCACACAGGGTAGCCCCGCCCATACTAACATCTCCATGGAGCACAGTACACCTCTTCATGTATATTCAATATACTCATGTTTATTAAACATCAAACATGGATGAGGACTGGTTGTGGAAGGTAAGAAACATATATTACAGATTCCACAGTGAAAACCATAAAAAGCAAGTCGTTTGGAGAGGTGTCAAGAAAGTTATGAAAATACAAGGTATATGTTTATCCAGTATGAACCCCTGTACATGACATGCAGACAAAAAATCCAAGATACCATGGCCACAATTTAAGTTGTTTAATGTTTCTGTGACCTATTTATTTGTTTAAGCCTTGGTGTACTAACTTGTTTCCTAATTTTAGTTAATTATTTGTGTCATCGATTAAACAAAATCTAAATAAGGGAACAAAGTAGTACAACTTAGCAAATTATTATACTCTTTTTACACTGTATAAAAATAGTTGAGCCAACTTATACATTTAAGGCAAGCAGCTTCAGCAGATTTTTGAGTTTTCACATCTTGTTGTTTTAAGTTTATACAACAAAAACTTGAGAATCTCCTACAAAACAAGTTGAGAGAACTCAAAAATCTGCTGAAGCTGCTTGCCTTAAATGTATAAGTTGGCTCAACTTTTTTTTTTTTTTACAGTGTATATAATTGTGGCAATATTTAACTAAATGAATGTGAGGGAACAAATTAGTACATTGTGTGTGTGAATTAGTACAATTTGTTCCCTTGTTTTAGCTCAGTCATGATTTAAGTAAAATACAAGGGAACAAATTAGTAAAATGTGGCCACAAAAAGTGCTAAAAAGAGAACAAACTGTTGGCACCAATGGTCTCTAAGATCTAGGTTTAGCTGTGCAGTGACGGATGTGAAACAAGGCTTTTCAGAACTTTTGAATCAAGTGAACCAATTCCTTAGCAAAATGATTCACTTGAAGTTCTCCAGTTTCCACACTGAGGAACTCTGCTGGCCTGTAAATATAATGAGAACACTTGCAATTGTTTAGAAGAACATGTCGTTAAACATGCATTTACAATGTTTAATGACATGTTCTTCAAAACAATTGCAAGTGTTTACATTTAAAGGTGGGGTAAGCAATTACTGGTAGCCAATGTTGATATTTGAAATCACCAAAACAAACATGCCCCTACCCCAGGGTCTCGCCCCTATTTTGATAGCTCTGCCCCACACATAAGTACGCAACCCAGGCAACGATAAGTTCTGTGAAACAAAAAAAAAACATGTTACTCGCCTATCGAGAAGAAACAAAGCAACCTCGACGTCCAATCGCAGGCCTTCCTGCTCCTTGAGTTCTCTCCAGCCCTGGAAAACTGGTCTGATACATGGGTCCTACTTCTTGCCTTATCGTAACACTGTGTCTACACCAGACAAAATAATATAGAACTCATTATAATCAGTGATGCTGTCTACACTGGATGGGACACAACAAATCCCCGACAGTAAACTGCTGCCGCGTTCTATTTATGACGCATTGACACAAATTTCAAATGGTTTTCAACAGACGCATTGTCGTCCAGTGTAGACAGACTTTAGCTGTTGTGGTGCTGCGCGGCGTCCGTTGTACACATGGTGTAAGCCTACTTTTGTTCCGCAGACGTTTGCCTCTTTTGATTTTTATCCACCATCTCTATCTTTCTGTCGTCGCTCGGCTCGGCTAATGTCCGTTATATGCACTAATTAGCACTCTCTCTTCTCCGGAGTCCGGATTATGAGAAGACACGCCTCTTACTGCTGATTGGCTACAAGTTTGTTTTGGAACTGGGCCCAACTCAGTTTTCTGAAGCGTTTTTGAAAAAATACAGACCCCACATTTAGGGGTATTACAGTGTAATCTATGATATTGGTAACTTCCATATTTACTAATCTATGATATTAGTAAATTCCATATTTACTAATCTATGACATTAGTAAATATTTAGGCACTCTGAAATGGTGTGTAAAGGAGCCTTGTTTGCTGAAATGATATACCAGTTCAAGGGATATTTCACCCCAAAATGAAAATTCTGTCATTAATTACTCATCCTCATGCCGTTCCAAACCTGTTCATCTTGGGAACACAAATTAAGATATTTTTGATGAACTCTATTTTCAGACAGAAATGTAGTAAGGACATCTGTAAAACAGTCCATGTGACATCAGTGGTTCAACTTTAGTTTTGCGAAGCTACGAGAATACTTTTGTGCCCAAAGAAATTCATTAATTTAACAGTTCTTCTCCCCCAGTAAAACCACTGAAAAAGTGAGCGACTGCTTTAAATCTGCTGAAACTCAACTGACTAAGATAAACTGAATAATCTGCTAAATTTGTGTTGATGTCAATTTTACAGGCATCAGCAGAGTTGTACTCAGTGGGGACAAGCATTTCCTCGCTGTCACAGCTGATTATCGCTACTGTGGGAGCCTGGACATTGATTCATGGTGTGAATATGTGTCTGGCTGAGTTTTTACCCAACTGGGAAATTTCAATAAAGGTCCCATCCAGCACTTTGAAGTGTATTTTGTACGGGGGTCAGGTTCTTGATGGATGACCAGTGTGACAGTGGCATGGATACTGGCTGAGCGGTGTCTAGATAGGAGGGACTATAAGGGTCAGAGGGCAGGGTTTGGAGGATGGGAATTATTATTCACAAGAGATTTTTGAACAAGGCATTAGTAATACCATGTTTTTGATGCACTACCATGGTTGTGGTGAAATCACAACCAGAAGATTTGGCTCCACTCATCTGGTTAGTATGCAGTTTGAGCACATGACTGGCAGTTCTTCAGGACTTTGTGTTTCGTGTGTGTGTGTGTGTGTGTGTGTGTGTGTGTGTGTGTGTGTGTGTGTGTGTGTGTGTGTGTGTGTGTGTGGTGTGTGTGTGTGTGTGTGTGTGTGTGTGTGTGTGTGTGGTGTGTGTGTGTGTGTGTGTGTGTGTGTGTGTGTGTGGGGCATGTTTATGTGGTTATGAGACACAAATTTGTATAATGACATGGGTATGACATAGGTATTAATGGAGAAGGTGATTTATGAGGACATTTCAGTGTCCCCATAATTTAAAATGCTTATAAATCATACAGAGTGAGTTTTTTTGAGGGAAAATAGAAATGCACCGTCTCCTGTGAGGCTAAGTTTCGGTGTAGGGTAGTGTAGGGCAATAGCACATACGGTTTGTACAGTATAAAAACCATTATGCCTATGGAAAGTCCCGTAAACCATAAAAACCAACATGTGTGTGTGTGTGTGTGTGTGTGTGTGTGTGTGTGTGTGTGTGTGTGTGTGTGTGTGTGTGTGTGTGTGTGTGTGTGTGTGTGTGTGTGTGTGTGTGTGTGTGTGTGTGTGTGTGTGTGTGTGTGTGTGTGTGTGTGGTCTAAACAGCTGCTCCGCCCCTGCATCTTCAATCTATGCTCACACTCATCTTAACAGCTGTCTGTTTCCTTCAGGAGACCGACCTTTCTTCCTCTCTGCGGTAGAAATGGCATCAGAAGCTTAGTTACTGACCAGACTTTGTGTTTTTAATGGATTATACAGTATTTTATAAGAATATTTCCAGAGATACACAAATGGTTTCTTATTGGTACAGAGGAGAATAAATGATATGAACATACAGTATAACAAATATTTATTTATTTTAGCTTATGAAACCTCTTGATTTTAGAGCCAGTAAAAGTTTTTGTATTATGACAGCCATCCTCAAATCTGACCCACTCCTGCAGAGTTTAGCTCTAACCTAATAAAACACCTGAGCATGCTAATCAGAGTCTTCAGGATCATTAGAAGATCACAGGTAGTGAGTTTGATCAGGGTTGGAGCTAAACTGCAGCAGATTGGCCCTCCAGGGAAAGATTTGAGGAACCCTGCATTATGACATTATTACTGTAACACCTTTTTTAAAAGAAGCACACCAAGACTGCATTTATTTGAAACTTTTAAAATACAATAACTAATTTATAAAACAGTAAAAATAATAATGTGAAAGAATATTACAGTTTAAAATAACTGTTGTCTATTTTGAATATATTTATTAAAATTCAGAATTTTCAGCATCATTACTCCAGTCTTCAGTGTCACACGATCCTTCAGAAATCATTATAATATGCTGACTCGCTGACCAAGAATGATTTCTTATTAATATCAATGTTTAAATGTTTTATCTGTGTAATATTCTTCTTGAAACCATGATACTTTGATTAATAGAAAGCATTTATTTGAAATAGAAATCTTTTGTTACAATTAAAAGCCACTTTTGATAAACTTAATGCGTTTTTGCTCCGTAAAAGTATAGTAATAATCGCTTTCAAACAATTGTCAAGATTTTGTAAAATATTTCATGTAATTTTTGGGTGAAATGTTACACGGACATGTTCGCCAGAGATATTCTCATACAATCAATGTGTGTTTCATCAAACCATGTCACTCTCATTGTATTTTACACTGGGAGACGCTGCTGTGTTGGCAGGGCTGGTCTGACCCTCCCTACACGCCAGTGGAACATAAACAGTGAGCATGCTGGGAGTTAATGGGAAATGAATGAAAAGACAGGCAGAGTAAAGAGTCTCTGACACATTGCCTGCTCCCACCTCTCTCCTGCTAAGATTTACTGAGAGAGCGGAGGGCAGGCCTGAGATTTGAGTGTGCACACTGCACAGCTTAAAAGATGTCACACGTTACCCCTTTTTCCTCTGTCCTATAAAACCAGAGCAGTGATATTGTGCCCCTCAGTGATTTGTAACCTTTTTCCTGAATGACACGAGAGGCTTCAGATGTCTAACTGCCCTCTCTTCCTTCCCCCCCTCCCCTCTCTCTCTCTCTCTCTTTCTCTCCATAGACTGATGAATCACTTTTGTTTAGTTATGGGAAATAACTGTCTGTGTAAAACATCTTTCAGTGCTTATGTTAGCAGCTCTCCCATAGCAAAGATGACTAACTCTGCGATAGACGATCTGTAGCGGTTATATTCTTTTGAAGAAATCTATTATTCTTTCCATACACTGTTAAAATGTGCTGAGGCTTGTCAACCCTATGTTGGCATTGACTCACCGCACTGAACTGATCAGCAGATGAAAGCCTTTGACTCTGCAAAAATGTTTTCATGATTCGAAGACATTATCTAATTTGTCAGTGTGACCTTTGCTGATTGTGATGCTATGTTTGGTGTTTCCACCTGAGGTCAGGTCGTAGCTGAGACCACAGACTCATGAACTATTTTAAAACCCTGGTCTTTCGACCTTTGATCCTCACTTGACCCTTTACGCCCATAAAACAGCATTGGCAGCTCTCAGGTTTTTACAGCCGGTGTCAGGAACAGGTGTGTTTCTGATATCTGTCTTTATATTTATCCCCTTATTTAATTTTCTTTGACAGCAGTGGCCAAAATAAAATATTGCTCAGAGGTTACTCCTTCATTGCTAAGGAAACTTAATAGAGTTCTTAGTTACTGTATAATTTAATTATCAACTTTGTGCAATAATAAAACATTATAATTATAAGGATGATAATAATGCATACACTATTATTCTTATAAATAAGATAAAAAGTAATGTGTTTTTTATTTTATTATTAATAACAACAAAAGCACTATAAACTACTACTACTACTACTTATTATTATTATTTTATAAATATTATCGTCTTTTAGATTTTGATGAAAAAATATTTGATATTTTTTATAAATATGATTTAGGGATAATAATAATAATAACATGTATAAAGTTTAAAATAATGTTTAATATTATTTAAATATTATATATACAATAATAATAATTGTATTATTACCAGTGATTGTTGTGATGATGGATACCAGGTATTACACACCTCTTTGGTATTAGTCCTAAGCCTTGTTTTCTGTCTTTGTACATGCACTGTAGAGCCGACCATCACTCATGGGGATTCTAAGAATAGAAACTCTCTTAAAAGGAAAAAAATAGTCAGCTTTCCAAATACCCTGTAAACTCTTAGTGCATTTTCATTTTAGAGGAACATCATGCCCATATGTCCTCCACTCCACGCCCAAGCTTTTTTTTGTTTTTACATTACGTTATGTACACTCCCACTCAACAATGCACAAAAGGACACAGAGCTCCCTCTCATCCTTCTCTCCTCTCCACATCACCTCAGTGGTCTTATTACTTTTCCATGGCAGAGAGCAGAGCAGTAAATGTAGATTGGTTTCAGTGCTCAGACCTGCTGGCAGCTTCACACATACAGTTTCAGTACACACCATTCATTACAGCAGCTCAGACCAGGGCTCTGTATAGGTTTATGAAGTCTGCTTGTGTGTCTATGTGACATTGCTGGCGCTGTAAGTGTTGTACTGTATGAATATGTGTTTCTGTCACTGATGGTGTGTATGTGGAGAGTGTATGGGATGTGTTATGACAGCAGATGTGTTTGGCATACGCTCAGTGCTTTGTGATGGAGGTCTGTGATTCTGGGGGGTCTGAGCTCAGGGCTAGAGGTGTATATACACAATCCCAGATTTGATGTCCTTCTCTGAACCCATGATTTTGTTATGTAATCTGCCTCAAGTAGAAAGTTAATCAAAGATTAGTCTGCATTCCACACTGCAATCTTTGATCATGTAGATGGTAAACATGTTTTCCTTCGGCTTGGAGTTGATTTTGTCGGCATACTCCTCTCATGCCCCTCAGGGCTGAAGAGGAAAGATTCATGGGCATCATGCACTGATCCAACATACATTTTGTAATTTGTTCCTCATAAAGCCCTAAATTCAATGCAGATTTTTTTAAAACATTTGTATGCTCATTTAAAGGGCAACAATCTGTAGGATTACTGTATTTAGAGAGTGAACATGAAACTTCATATTTTTGAAAGAAGTTTCTTCTAATATTACAGTAATATTGTGAAATATTATTGCATTTAAAGTGACTGCTTTCTATTGTAATATATTTTAAATGTAATTAATTCCTGTGATGGCGAAGCAAAATGTTCAGCATAATTTCTCCAGTCAATATATGTGTGGAAACAATAAGTATTTTTGATGGATAGTTTATTTTTATTTAGAAAGAACAGTGTTTATTTGAAATGGAAATATTTTGTAACATTATACATGTTGTTACTGTCACTTTTGTTCAATTAAATGCATCCTTGCTCAATAAAAGTACTAATTTCTTTAAAAAAAGAAGTGTATATTCAGACAAACATGCTGATTTTAGGGGATGAAATTCACTTATTAATGGGGAAAGTCAACATGAAACGTCATCTGCAACCTATTTTACTTCCTTAATGTGATATATTTTAGACTATACAACAAGAAAAAATGCTGGGCAGGTTTTTATATTTGCTTGTGAAATGTGGTTTAAGTGTGTCAAGTGGGTGGAGGGGGAGGGTTAAAAAAGTGACGCCATGGTTTGAGACCAAGCATGTTAATACATTCTTATCAAAGATTACAAAGACTGTTTTAGGAATAAAATGCACTGATGAATCATGTCCAATGAGTGCTTTTAGAAAATAAACAGTTTCATGTTGACTTTAAACATCATAAAGTGTGTTAAAACAGAGCTGTCTAATTGGCAACTGAAAACATAATCAAACTGAACTAAATATTTATTGAATGAACACGCAAAGGGTGTGGAATATGTCAAATTTTCTGGTGATGTGCATCTGAATCTGCAGATTTGAGCCGTAGTCTGTGGCTCCTGCTGTGTGTGTGTGTGTGTGTGTGTGTGTGTGTGTGTGTCGTGTGTGTGTGTGTGTGTGTGCTGTCTGTGTGTGTGTGTGTGTGTGTCGTGTGTTGTCTGTGTTGTTTGTGTCTCTCTCTGTGTGTGTAGTGTGTGTGTGGTGTGTGTGTGTTGTGTGTTGTGTGTGTGCTGTGTGTGTGTGTGTGTGTGTGTTGTGTGTGTGTGTGTGTGTGTGTGGTGTGTCTGTGTGTGTGTGTGTGTGTGTGTGTGTGTCTGGTCTGTCTCTGTCTGTGTCTGTGTGTGTGTGTGTGTGTGTGTGTGTGTGTGTGTGTGTGTTGTGTGTGGTGTGTGTGTGTGTGTGTGTGTGTGTGTGTGTGTGTGTGGTGTGTGTGTGTGTGTGTGGTGTGGGTGTGGTGGGGGTGGGAAGGTGGGGGGGGGGATTAGGTTCTTGTTCAGTCTTTTGTCCCTCACTATCATTAATTTTCTCTCTCTTTTCTAACCAACTCGATTCCGTTCCATTTCTTCCCCTCTGAGTTGAATAGAGAAAGCAGGACTGGGAAGTTTGGGGGGACTGAGAATTCCCCTTCCTCCATTCATACTTAATCAAGCTGTTCATTACCCCGCTAACAACAGCTTTAACCAGTAGAGTACTGGAAGAAACAAAGTTTGCATGTCCATAGTGTTCTGAAAGCAGTTCTTTGCAGATTACTAACAAATTGTTGTCCATTACTGAATACAAATTACATTATGAAAATTGTAGTTAATAACATTTTCTATTACATTACACATTTGAAGTAATCTACTGTAATTTGACTACTTTTAGATTACTTTTGACCTTTTTACTTTGACCTATTTTACTTTTAACTTGTTGACCACATTGGTTTATAAAATGTACCATATCGAAAAAAAAATCTAAAGAAAAAGAAAATATATTCCATTATTTGTTATCAACAACATGCAGCGCAATAAGCTTTACATTATCAGGGTTTCCCAAACTCGGGATTGGGAAAGAACTGCAGGGTGTCTGAAAATTGACGAAAAGCTGGTAATGAAATTCTAAAATGTTTAAATAAAAATCTATTCTTAATTTTAAAATAAAAACAATCAGAATACAACAGTTTAAAGATTACATGTTTGATTTGTTTATGCTATGTGGCCTCTCAATTTTACATGTAATTATAAGACACAATTCCACAAAACTGGAGTTTCCAAACTTATGTAAGCAATAGGCTTTCTCAGAAAGTAACATTTAAAAGATAAAATACTAGAAAAAGAGGAGAATCAACGAATTATTAATTAATTCATGAATAATTTACTGCCGTTTGGTGAATATTCGGTTATCATGAAATCAATAAAAAAGTAACTGTAGTCTGATTATGAGTATTTTAAAATGTAAAATAATTTGATTACAAGTTTTCTTTTCTATTTTGTTGTAATCTGATTATATAATACAGATTACAAATAATACATTCTTACCCATCAGTGTGTGTAAGCATTGGTGCCTATGTTGAGAGTGCAGTTGGCCGGATGTACTTTGAGATATGTGTGTGCACTGTTGAGAGTATCATTGTGAGTTAAGTCTCCCTAGTAAGTATATGTGGAGTGTATGTTCATATGATAACTTCCCTAGAGGGCAAGTGTCCATTAATCACTCGGATGCTCATCTGTTCCTAACGCTTCATTAGCTCTCTTTCCTCTGTCTCTCACTCTCTCTCTCTATCTGTTTTTCTCTACCCCTCTCGTTCCACTTTTTCACTTCACTTGAGAGTCCCACACTCACTCAGGATCTCTGTATTTACTGTTCCTTGTGAATGCAGGTTAGGGATATATCACGTCATGCATCCTTGCTTTTGTTTGGGAATGGCCAGTAAATGAGTGGAGTGGAGTGGTAAATGATTGAAAGGAGAGAACGAGTGAATGAAGCCTGTTGAAAGACAAAACGTTAGATAATTGGCTGATTCTTCAAATACAGCACTTCTCTGTCCCGGGGATTGGTTTGTAAGTGTCACAGTGTCGCATGATTCTTCTAATATGTTCATATGCTCATTACTATTGGTGCTTAATTATTAATTATGGTACTTATTATTATTAATTCTGAAAACATTTGTGCTACTTAATATTTTTCTGGAAACCATGAAACTGTTTCCAGACCTTAGAAGTTCAACAGTAAAAATGAAAATAAAGTATTAACAAAAAACAAAAATCGTACTGCCCCCAAACTTTTGGATAGAACTGTATATATTTTCTTGAAACCTTGTCCCGGATCCAGACTTTTTAATATTATTTTTATACATATAAAATATGAAAAAGAAACATAAAACAATACATATTTTAATGATTTTTAAAACAAAAATATAAAGATAGGGTAAAATAAATATAAAAATAATTTTGGTGTAAGTGTGAAATTAATATAATTTTTTTTGCAAGAATTGTATTCAAATTAAGTGTAAAACTGTTCCACAAATGTGCTGTCATTTTCACCACAACGATTTTACTCCTTGTTAAGTTTTTGTTCAACTTTAGTGAACGTGGCTATTAAGGAGATAACAGTGTCAATGAAGACATATTGTGTGAAGAAAACAAGACAAATCAAGGTAGTGATATAATAGTTCTGTTATTTCAAATGAAAAATGTGTGAAAGTATTATTTCATTGGTGGTCTTTATGCTCAGTTTCCCCACACTTTCCACACACATTGTAGTGGAAAGAGATGAAGAAAAGAAAAAGGTAGAAGAAAGACCAGGGAAAAGAGAGGGAGTGAGCATGAGGAGGGATTAAATGTGCGTGAGGATGGGGGTGGTGGAGGAGCAAGGGGCCACAGACAAAGTGAGAGAGGGAGGAGGGGGCGGTGCTGTGGCGGCAAACAGCAGGGAAAGAGAGGAGAGGACAGGACAGAGAGGAAGGGGGTTTCTACCAGAGAAAAGAGAGCAAACTTTGGCATGAGGAGGAGGAGCAGAAAGAATGAGCGTGTGAGAGAGAAGGAAAGAGATAGAAGGAGTGTGTGCAAGACTGAGAGGAGAGTACAGTGAGCAGACTGGGATTGTACCTCCAGGACAGACTGGGGAGACGCGAGGAGGCAGCCATGCAGAGCACTATGGGTATGTCAGCAGCACGACTATTTATTACACCCTCCGAATGCACGAGAGTTCAGATTACCACTGCAGCTCACAAGAGCTTTGAAGTGATGTGAAATGAATCATAGACTTTCTTAAAGCTGATAGCACTGGGTGAGAAGAAGCTCTTTGAAGTTTAGCAGCACTGTTAGGAGAGATCTGTGGGAGAAAGATTGCAGGGCCCAAGTTAATGACAATGGTGTTTTTTTGACGATAAAGCAAGTTGGTGACTACTCAGAGGATTTGTATTGTTCTGTCAGAGTACAACATGTCTAAAAAAGACATAACAGAGATCTAATTTATGCTTCATTTAAGTATAAACTTTGTCTCAGATGTTTCTTCTGAAATTCCTAGTCTTTGGAGAAATAAAAATAGGCAACATGAAATTATTGTTGATATACAGTAAAAGCAAAGATCTATAAAATGAATGTGAAAACTCAGATCATTTGATCTTGGAAGAAGTTGATGAGAAATGTTTGAGTTCATATTGAGATCTCTGACTTTTGGTATCTTGTCAAATCTGAGAATAGCTTGAAACGATGAGATCTTTTCTGGAACTCAGGAGGAGACACGTGAGATTACTGGGGCTTTTCCCACAGAAGAAACATCTAAGATGCATAAAGCTTAAATCTAATTCTTCAATTATTCTCCTTTTAATGTAATTGTTATAGGGGACACACTGTAAGTGTGATATCTTTTGTGTTTTTTGTTTCATACACTCTTAAAAATAAAGGTTCTTTATTGGCATCTATGGTTCCATGAAGATTCATGGAACTTTTCCATTCCACAAAAGTTCTGAATAGAAGAAAAAGGGTCTTTAGATTTTTTAAATGGTTTACTTTAGGAAATGAAAGGTTCTTTGAAGAACCAAAAAAATTTTTCTTTTATGACACCACTGTAAAAACCTCCTTTGGAACCTTTATTTTTAAGAGTGTGTAGGAATGTATATCTGTTGTAAAGAGTGTGTGTTGAGCTGTACGGTTTTTGTAGCTGGTTTGTTTGTGTGTGAGCAGGGCCTTGTGAATGGATTGATTTACAGGACTCCGTTGAGCTGTTTGATTTTTTGTTTTGTGAAGACTGTGTTTTTGGAAGTACACTCTTAAACATAAAGGTTCTTTATTAGCATCTACAGCTTCATGAAGAACCATCAATGAAACCTTTCCATTGCACAGAATGTTCTTTATGGTGGAAAAGGTTTCTTTAGATTATTAAAATGTTCTTCACACTGAGCAAAATGGTTCTTTTAAGAACAGTTCACTGAAAATGTTTCTTTTGGAACCTTTATTTTAATAGTGAATACGGAGTAAAAAGTTGGCGTATGAACAACTGGCTTGGATTGGAGCGTCTAATGTCCCGCACACACTCCAATCGCTCCTCGCCCAGTGCTTACACAAAGCTTCTTCAAACTAGTCAAACACCACTAAGCTTCCTGCCCAGCATGCGGCCTGATCTATTGACATTTCGTTCTCGAAACGGATGAAGTTTAGATTGAAACGCCCCAAAGTATACTGAGAATCCCATTTGTGTTTAAAGTGGATGTGACTCAGCTCATGTCACATTCTTATACAGTACAAGCCTGAAATAGTGCGGCCCGTTACTGCGTGTCAGCAGCGTCCAGACTCGGCTCCAGATGAGATCACCTGGGGGGGTGGAAAGGTGCTTGCGTCAGTGAGTCGGAAAATAATAGATGAGTTAAATCACTCTCATATGTTACAGGGCGCTGAAATACAGCCTTAGTAAATGCGGTCAGCTTCTTTGTCTCCGTAAGGACAGTGTGTGCTTCACTGTCTCACATTGTCTCACAGGTTTAGGTTCTCCAAAACACCTCGTTCTTCCTCTCCTTACTTTACTGGTTCCATTTATGAGATGCTTTTATGTGCCAAGTATTTATGTAAGGCTGTAGCTTCCTGCAGACGTATATACAGAGGGAGAGCTCATTAACGTCGACTCAGTCTCAGCTGACTGCACTGATTCACAGCTTTCCATGCCACTCTGTTCCTCTCCGTCTGAGCTTGGCTGTAATCTGTTGGGACAGTGTCTGTATGTCCACATCCTCTTGCGGCTGGACCCGCTGCATATTTGCAACTTTTCATGACCAGCTCCAAGGTTGTCTTTTTTTCTGTTTGCGGTTCCTGCGTGGTACACCATCTCTGCACTTTTAAGATGAATTACATATTCATGCTGGCATAGTTTGTCTGAGGCCATGTTGGTTATGTAAGCGCTGCTGTGGAATTAATTTACCGGTATGTGCGTTGTGCCACTTTTCTCCCCGACTGCAGTGCATTTCCTCACTGTGATTTCAGTTTGATCATGAGACTGATGATTATGGCTTGTCAGAAACACAGCAAGATTATTTATTTGTCTCTTTCTGCTGATGCTTGGTTCAGAAAGCTTCGAGAGGAGGCAGAGAAGCCATTTTGAGAAGATCAATGGCCACAGCCAGTATAGAAATGCTTTGACTAGAGGAATTCAGAGAGGCTGCACATAAAAGTTATCTGCGGTCTATTTAAAGAAAGACCAGAGTACCAATCTTCCCCATGAGACAGTATCAAAACACATCTTTCTGTCTCTAACATTGCTCATTTTCATTTATAAAAAATACCTTATTAAACCCTATTGAATTTAATATACTTGATCTACCAAAATCTTAAGAATCATAATCAGAGAATCAGAGTTCATCGTAAGAGGTCTGTTCATAAAACATGGGCAATACTCCTGTAGAGGCGGTGCACAGGGTCATACATACAAAGACAAAACACCATCTAGGTAACACTACACCAAAGTAATGCAATAAACATGAACTAAATACCAACATGTAACACAAAACACCCTAATGGATACTGTCTAAAAAATTAAGAAACAAAACTAATTAAATAAAACATAATAATGTGATGCCACACAGGGACCTTAGTATTTTCCTGAAATGTAATATTTTTTCTTCCAAAAACATAATTCTGAAAGTAAAATGTCATTTAATATGTGACCCTGGACCACAAATCTTAAGTCGCTGGGGTATATTTGTAGCAATAGCCAAAAATATATTGTATGTGTCAAAATTATACATTTTTCTTTTATGCCAAAAAAATCATTAGGATATTAAGTAAAGATCATGTTCCATGAATATATTGTGTAAATGTCCTACTGTAAATATATCAAAACTTAATTTTTGATATGTAATATGCTAAGAACCTTATTTGGACAACTTTAAAGGCAATTTTCTCAATATTTAGTGTTTTTTTTTTACACCCTCAGATTCCAGATTTTCAAATAGTTGTATCTCGGCCAAATATTGTCAGCTTATTTATTTAGCTTTCAGATGATGTATAAATCTCAATTTTGAAAAATTGACCCTTGTGACTGGTTTTGTGGTCCAGGGTCACATATGATGTTAAATAATTAACATTTTCACTGTATGGTAAAGTGACAGTCAAATAGTTAAGAAGTTGTTTTTCCTTTAAAAAATAAATAAATATTATTATTAATTTATAATAAATAAATGAATAAAAATACGGTATATGTTTTGTTTCCCATATTCTAGTTAAAAAGTTCCATGGTATTTCCACAGATTTTTTGACATTGATTTATCTGATAGTACCATGTAAAAAATATGACACTAAAGCATTTTATATTAAACATTTTATTTTGAGCCTTTGTAAAACACAATCAGGCTACATTATGTACTGTGATTTATTCAGCTAAGTCTGGATGAGTATTTGAGAGGATCTTTTTTATACCAAGAATTTGAAGAAACATTGGCTAGCAGTCATTTCTGCTGGGAAGTAGCTTGTCCTGATATGCTCTTCAGTAACCCAACTGTCTGTCCTCTCCCCCGTTCATAACTGAGTCTGGGTTTCACTCAGGACCATACTCAGTACATTAGAAATACTTTATCACTTTATTACCATCCTATCAGTGGCATCTCCTCAAAATGGCCACTCTCACAGTAATAACAGTGCGGTGGAGCCACAGCTCCTCTCCGTTCTGCTGTTATTCCAAGTGTCTGTTTCTGACCACTGGATTGAACTGAATAATCATTAGTGGTTGGAAATACCTACCGTGGAAAAGAGCAGCTCAATCAGAAGCAACTGGCTCCTGGATACATGGCCATTCCAACGCTGGACGCTTTTCTACTGCTCGCAACAGCCCAGAATTGCAATGGGTCAAACTGACCAAATATGGTTGACTACAGAGTGATAGACGACTAGTCTCGCAGAGCCAGACGTTCAGCATAACATCTGATCTGTTTTGCATACTTCAACAGGAAGATGCCTTTTGACCGTCATATATATCAACCAGTCACACAGTTCATATTGTTTTTATATTCTGTTTTTTTTTTTGGTAAGTCCAGTGAATAGTTATTTCTTATAAACCCTCATTGAACTGTATCTCAATCCAGTATGCAGCAGTTTTAACCTGAATTAGTCAATAAAACGTTTATTTAACAAAAATCATGGTCTAAATTTTGCATTAATCATTAGTGTTTTTGAAGGATTAACATTACAAATTAATCTCAAATCAAAACTCAGTTTGTAACAATTTTCAAAAATCATGTTTTTTTATTGTGCATTACAATTAATCTCAATCAAACTGCAGTTGGGTTATTTTGATTAGGTAAAAAAATACAGCTAACTAACACAATAAAACACAATACAAACATGATAACATAATAAAAAACATGATTTTTGAAAATGTAAAAAAAAAAACAACTTTTTTTGCAAATAAACTCTTCAAATATAACATTGCAACTTGAAATAATTGATTAATGTAACTAATGTCTTTTATAGTAATTAAATATGCTATTATACTGTATTCGGTACTCTAAACAGCTATTTATGAACTTCCAAAACGCCACCCTTCTATGTGTACTAAAAAAACGACTTTGTTTAGATCACACATCTCCTGAGATGCTTTCACTCGATGTACTTTATAGCAGTCAGGTCAAGGGAGGTTGTTCCCGCTGGCAGATGCTCAGTAATGGGCACCATGGCTGGCGTCTGGGTCGGTGCCAGCGGACTCAGCGCTGCACACTGGGTGAAACAAAATGTCCGCGGTTGATTGGCAGGTAGTGTCAGTCCAGATGGCAGCAGCTCCTGTGTGGTATTGTGCAAATAACATCACCCGCTGCATCTCATTCTGGAGTTTGAGCCAGCCGGCTCCTTTCTGAAAGCCTCGGGGAGGCTCGGACAGTGAGACAGGAGAGATTGTCTTCGGGAGGTTTGTGAGGCGGCTCGGGCCCCTGTTCAAGGGGGCCTTTAATAGAGCCCATATGCTTTGAGATGCTAAAGAGCCGACCAGCCCCCTGCCTTCCCTAAACTTTAAGTTGAGTTTCCCTCTCTCACTCATTCTTTTATGGGTTCCTCTACTTCACTCTGTTGTTCTCCTGCCTGCGATTGATTTATGTAACACTCCACCTGCTCAGGTTTGAATTTGCCTTTCTCTTATGCTCTATCGTTCTCTTTCCTCTCTTCTAGGGGGATATCTCCCTCTGTTTTTGTTGCAAACTCCGGCTCCCTCCCCCTCTCGCTCTCTTTCACCCCAGGCAGTGCACATGTAGGCCTCAAGTGTCATGGCAACAGCCCCAAACAGAGCCAAAAGCCAAAAGCCTGCAACAGCAACAGGTTGGCAGTGAAACTAACAGGGCCAATAATGCTTCTTCTACAGGCAGTGTTTCCCTGACGCTTTTAATTCGATCCAGCGTTTCAACAAAGAAGCATACAATAATTGAGTTGAGGTGGAGAGCTACAGGGATTTACCATGAAAAATGAGTCGCTTTACATGGAGAGTTTAACAGCGGCCATGTGGTCTCTGGGAAACGCTGTTGTAGTGTCATTGTATGAGACGTTTGAAATGTGAGTGAATTATTTAGGGCCAAAATTAATTTTCAAACTTTGAAACTCTTGTGTTGTTGTGTCGTGTTTCATAATTCTCGTCCCATTATATAAAAAAACACATTAAATAGATAATGGATTGTTTAATTCTATTTTAATTGATTTAATAACTTTTTTCTATTCCCTCTATGAAATAATAGTACATTATTTCATTTCTGATTTTCTATAGAATTGTCATTTTCCATTTTTTTTATATTCATGAGCATGAGAACCATGACACATTCAAATAAGTATTGTAAACTTAGGTTGAGACATTACCTAAGACATCAAATTAAGAAGGTTAAGAAGACTCATCCACCTTATCAATAAATCATACACACACTCCCTGTGGTCTCATTCTGCCTTGTTTTCCTGACAGAGAATTTTACACACACAATTAATGACAACACACTTAGTGTTTTTGTATGTGTGCCAGAAAGAATTATCCTCATTCCCAGACAGCATGTCTGTGAAAGTGTGATCAGTGAATCACTGTCATCATTCAGAATGAAACTCCTGACTGAGAAATGAAGGGATGAAAGAGGAGACTGCAATGTTTATTTCAGTCCATCAGAGCATTTTAGCACACACTGAGGAGGATATTTGGGTCCATGACGGCAATGACTCCCTCTCTCTTGCTCCATTGACTCTATTATTGCAAATGCGTCATTCATGACTAAACTCTGTTTCTCCAGATTTGGGCGCCGGTGGACTTTTCAGACTGGATTACAGCGTAATTCAATTTATCAAATCTGTAACTGATTCATTTGAGCCGGTCTTGCACATTAGCTAATAAGGACAAAAGAGGATGTATTTAAAAAGACTGAAGCTGAATCCTACTTTTTCTATGCACTAAAAGCATGTACTGTGCTGGTGATAGGGAAAGTGCATACTTTCTAGTATGCAGAAACACTGTACACTGATATTGTGTACTTAAGCATGTGTATTTAAGTGTTCACTTGCAGTGGGGAAAAAATAAATTATTTGATCCCCTGCTGATTTTGTACGTTTGCCCACTTTCGAAGAAATTATCAGTCTATAATTTTAATGGTCGGTTTATTTGAACAGACAGAATAACAAGAAAAATCCAGAAAAAACGCATTTGAAAAGGTTATAAATTGATTTGCATTTTAATGATCGAAATAAGTATTTGATACCCTATTACTCAGCAAGATTTCTGGCTCCCAGGTGTCCTTTATACAGGTAAGGAGCTGAGATTAGGAGCACTCTCTTAAAGGGAGTGCTCCTAATCTCAGTTTGTTACCTGTATAAAAGACAACCTGTCCACAGAAGCAATCAATCAATTAATCAGATTCTAAACTCTCCACCATGGCCAAGACCAAAGAGCTGTCCAAGGATGTCAGGGACAAGATTGTAGACCTACACAAGGCTGGAATGGGCTACAAGACCATCGCCAAACAGCTTGGTGAGAAGGTGACAACAGTTGGTGTGATTATTCACAAATGCAAGAAACACAAAATAACTGTCAATCTCCCTCGGACTGGGGCTCCATGCAAGATTTCACCTCAGTTTCAATGGTAATGAGAACGGTGAGGAATCAGCCCAGAACTACACGGGATGATCTTGTCAATGATCTCAAGGTAGCTGGGACCATAGTCACTAAGAAAACAACTGGTAACACACTACACCGTGAAGGACTGAAATCCTGCAGTGCCGGCTGCTCAAGAAAGCACATGTACAGGCCTGTCTGAAGTTAGCCAATGATTCAGAGGAGAACTGGGTGAAAGTGTTGTTAGTCAGATGAGACCAACATCCAGCTCTTTGGCATCAACTCAACTCGCCGTGTTTGGAGGAGGAATGCTGCCTATAACCCAATAACACCATCCCCACCTCATGTTTGGAGGTGGAACCAATATGCTTTGGGGGTGTTTTTCTACTAAGGGGACAGGACAATGGGACAATAAACAGGGCCAGGGCATTGAAAATGGGTCGTGGATGGTATTCCAGCATGACAATGACCCAAAACACATGACCAAGGCAACAAAGGAGTGGCTCAAGAAGAAGCACATTAAGGTCCTGGAGTGGCCTAGCCAGTCTCCAGACCTTAATCCCATAGAAAATCTGTGGAGGGAGCTGAAGGTTCGAGTTGCCAAACATCAGCCTCAAAACATTATTGACTTGGAGAGGATCTGTAAAGTGGAGTGGGACAAAATCCCTCCTGAGATGTGTGCAAACCTGGTGGCCAACTACAAAACATCTGACCTCTGTGATTGCCATCAAGGGTTTTGCCACCAAGTACTATGTCATGTTTTGCAAATGGGTCAAATACTTATTTCACTCTTTAAACTACAAATCAATTTATAACTTTTTTGAAATGCATTTTTCTGGATTTGTTGTTGTTGTTGTTGTTATTCTGTCTGTTCAAATAAACCTACCATTAAAATTATAGACTGATAATTTCTTTGTCAGTGGGCAAATGAATAAAATCAGGAGGAGATCAAATAATTTGTTTCCTACTGTAGCTAAATTATTTCTACAGCTGTAAATGCATGTACAGAGATCTGTCACAAACTCTTCGTTGGGGTTGTGGATCGCGTTAGTCCAAGTAGCATGAATACACACTTCAAAAATCAACTGGAAAAGATATGCCATTCAGGCTCCTTTGACATACTGTTCATTTTTACTATAATTTTGGACACTAATCCTAATCCTGAAAACCAGATAGGATGGATAGAATGCAAATTGGGATTTAGTCTGAAATGGGACCAGTAGCTTATCTAATTATTGTTAGCATTGCAATGCTAGCATGCAGGGCCATGGTATTTAATATAATTTATACACTTCTGAATCAAGATCATTCCTAGAATCATCAGATCAAACAAAACTCACTAAATCAAAGGCATAGTTCATAATTCTGTAATCATTTACTCATCCTCATGCCCCAAACGTGACTTTCTTCTACCTGAACACAAAAGAAGAAATGTTAAAGAAAGTTTGTAACCAGTTTTGGTTCTTCCATTTTATATATATATATATATATATATATACATAAATACAGTATCTCACAAAAGTGAGTACACCCCTCACATGTTTGTAAATATTTTATTATATCTTGTCATGTGACAACACTGAAGAAATGACACTTCGCTACAATATAAAGTAGTGAGTGTACAACTTGTATAACAGTGTAAATTTGCTGTCCCCTCAAAATAACTCAACACACAGCCATTAATGTCTAAACTGCTAGCCACAAAAGTGAGTACACCCCTAACTGAAAATGTCCAAATTGGGCCCAAGGTGTCAATATTTTGTGTGCCCACCATTATTTTCCAGCACTGCCTTAACCCTCTTGGGCATGGAGTTCACCAGAGCTTCACAGGTTGCCACTGGAGTCCTCTTCCACTCCTCCATGACGACATCACGGAGCTGGTGGATGTTAGAGACCTTGCACTCCTCCTCCTTCCGTTTGAGGATGCCCCACAGATGCTCAATAGGGTTTAGGTCTGGAGACATGCTTGGCCAGTCCATCACCTTTACCCTCAGCTTCTTTAGCAAGGCAGTAGTTGTTATCATGTTGGAATACTGCCCTGCGGCCCAGTCTCCGAAGGGAGGGGATCATGCTCTGCTTCAGTATGTCACAGTACATGTTGGCATTCATGGTTCCCTCAATTAACTGTAGCTCTCCAGTGCCGGCAGCACTCATGTAGCCTCAGACCATGACACTCCCACCACCATGCTTGGCTGTAGGCAAGACACACTTGTCTTTGGACTCCTCACCTGGTTGCCGCCACACACGCTTGACACCTTCTGAATCAAATAAGTTTATCTTGATCTCATCAGACCACAGGGCATGGTTCCAGTAATCCATGTCCTTAGTCTGCTTGTTTTTGTGTGCGGCTTTCTTGTGCATCATCTTTAGAAGAGGCTTCCTTCTTGGATGACAGCCATGCAGACCAATTTGATGCAGTGTGCGGCATATGGTCTGAGCACTGACAGGCTGACCCCCCACCCCTTCAACCTCTGCAGCAATGCTGGCAGCACTCATACGTCTATTTCCCAAACACAATATATATATATTGGCCAAAGTCAAACTGTGTGGAAAACATTATTCATTCTTTGCTGTTCAGCAGAAGAAGGACAGTCATATAGCTCTGGATGACAGAATATTCCTTTTTGGATGAACTATTCCTTTAACACTTTATGACAAAAATGCTGAGATCTCATAGTTTGTAGTTGTAGTGGCATTCATTACTAAACTAATTTATAGCAGTCTGGATCCCATTGGCATCTCCAGTTAGGACAGTTTTTCTCACCTTAATGGAGGCACAGGTGCCATTTTAAGGCAGTCAGATACTCGAAGAATAAAAGCAAAGTGAAATTCTTTTTTTATTTATTGACTGAATTTATATGAACCTTTAAATGTATGACAGCTAAGGCTAACTGATTGTGCCATTTGGCTTTTTGTAGTAACTGTAAATTGCTAATTTCCCTCATCCTAAATAACAAAGACTCTGTTAATTAAGCCTAATTACTGCTACAATCACTCTTCATGGCATATATGAATAATTCATGAGCACACAGCACACCTTGTAATTGCAGCAACCTAATGTTTTTCAAAGTAGGTCCTCAGGTCACTAACAGTATGTTTAGTTTTCTGCTGCGGTCACATGATCGTGGTCTTTTTTTCAGTGTGTTTGTGAATGTAACCGAGTGTTTTCGTATCACTGTGTGTGTGTTATCTGATAAAGGGGACAATAACAGTGCAGCTGGCAGGAAGTCTCGGAGCAGGGCCGCAGGCTGCAGAGCCGGTCAGAGCTCTCTGGGGGGTCTGAACGTGTGACTGGAACAGGACACTGATTCATATCTATAATTCACACTTATATATGTTTAAATGTGGGAGAAATGGGATCTAGTGCTAGATGATGAGGGGACACAATTGTGACCCGAATAGGTGAGTAAAACCAAAGGAATTAGTAAACAGTGTAAAAGCACTTAAATTAATTTAATTGATTTAAAAAGTCAAAATCTCAATTTTTTTTGTGGTGAGACTACTACTGTGGGCAGACAAATGTTTTATTGACTGACATTAGTGTTGTTATTGTTAGCTAAAAAAAATGTTTTCTGTGAATGAAATAAAAGCAGAAATCAAATAAAACATAAATATCGGATGAAAAACTTAAACTTACTTTTTTTTTAAATACATTGCAAATTAGAACTCATAAATAAATTAAATAATTTGGAGTACTAAAATAGCTAACATTGAAAATAAAAAATTATTACATTTATATAAAAATATTTTACAAAATTGTAAAAATGACAAAAGCACATAACAAAATAATTACAACTTTAACAAAAACAAAAAACGTATGCAAAGAACACAAAGGAAACAAAAAGTCTGTCAAACTACCCACAGTTCCATACAAACAAGAAAATTATGTACCTTCCTTCTTAATATCCATTGTGCAAAATGTACCAGGTTTACAGGCAACATTATGCAACAAATGCTGTAGATAAGGTGAAATGAACCCGGGACATTCCTTTACGGAATGAAAATGAGCAGGGAGAGCAAGAAGGTAGAAGAATGATTAAAAGAAACTAAAGGAATGGATAGAGTGACTAATGAGAAAGACTAGAAGGTCATCAGGGCACAGAGATCCTTAAGAATGTAAATAAACACAGTTGACTGCTTCAGTCCTCAGATGTTCCTGTTCCGCCGGAGGCCTCATAATCAGTAAACACAATATCATGAGTTTCAATGATCACTTTAAGGTTATCACTTGAGTGCACACTGCACAGAGACTATGCAGCTCTCACTTTTCCGTATTTAGAGCACAAGAAGTCATTATTGTGGATTAATTGTCTACTTTTCATGGGCCATATTTATCCAAGCATGTACTTTTGCCCTCTCTATTTTTGGGGAGCACACACAGAGTTAATGAGCATGTGGTCTTGCATCTGCAACAGTCAGATGAGCTAGTAGATGAGGTCAGCATTTCCTTTGTGCTGCTTCCACTTCTCTTTAGTTTCCTGTGTTTCTCTGGATGTTCATGTGCCTGCGAGGGTTATGTAACGTAATGTTTATTATGTTTTGTCTGGGGTACTTTGACAATGGTCTTGTTTTGACATATTCGCATGACAAAAAAAATCTTAAATTAGCTAATTCACTTGGCCTCTTCTGGTGAAGTGAGTTAAGGGAAAAAGCCTGCCGTTATCAGAACAAAGGCTTTGGTGTTGGATGCCACAATGTCATGTCTAACGTCTCCATGGGAAGAGGCTTTGATCGGGATCTTCACACACATCAAATATCCTACCCCTGCAGCTACACTTGAACCAAACAGAGACCAAATGTGATTAAAGGTTTAGGGATTTCTGCCCGGAGATTTGGAGCTCTGCTGGGTTCCAGGCTCAATGCTGGCATTCCATCCTATTCTGCTTCAGACTCCACAGAGAAGCTCCGTGATTCCCAGGGCATTCACACCTCGCCGCTAATCCTTTCCGGCGGCAGAGGCGCTATTAAGACTTATCATAACGAGATTTCAGCCACCAGCCACCTCACTGTGGAATTTGATTAGAAACACCTGCAGCAGAGAGTGTCGAGACTGGAGAGATCAAAGACTGAGCGAGAGTGAGAGGGATGCTTGCGTTTGGATATTATTATATTATATTATATTATATTATGTATTGTATTATATAATATATTATATATCATTATATTAATTAAAAAACAAGACATTTCTTGGCTGAAATAAGTTTGTTAAAATACTAAAATGACTAAAATTAAAACTGACATTTAAAAAAAATAATGCTTCATAGAAAAAAGCATTGCTTTTTAAGAAAAAACTTACAAAGATTACAAAATTACATTACGTAAAAATGACTAAAACTAAAATGAAAACCGAAAATATAAAAAAGTCGATTCAAAATATTATTAAATACTGTAATATTACTGTATTATTTAAATAATACTAAAATAACACTGCCTGTATCTGGTAAATAATTCATGTAAAAATACATAAAAACATAATTAAAAATGTATAATAAAATATGATGTATAAATAATATAATTAAATACATAATATAAAATAGGTATTTACAGAATTTGACAGTGTTGTGCTGCTTTCTAAAGGCTAGTCAGAAATCATTATCAATCACAATTATTAATTTTTTTAACAGCCAGTTTTATTTTACTATCAATTCTAATTGTGGGAAGAAAAAATGTCTTAATAGAAACAAAATATTTTCCAGATAATATTCATGCATGAAAATATATAGTTGCATATATTCATGCTTTTTTTTAGAAAGGTGGTATGTCATAAATTATATTTTTCATTGAATTAGATAAAATATCAAAGTGGCATTTTTAAAGACGAGCAGAATAAACATATTTTTTATTAAATTATTTCACAAAATTATGTTTAAGTTTCAACAGATTAGACGACAATATATAACAAAACAAATCCAAAGTGAATAGTTTTCACACATGGCTTGTTAGGGGTTGGAGGGAGTTTATATGGAAGAGGAATTTCAGTAACCTTAGCAGAGATGGAGGAGTGTAACATAATTAGCCTTTGAGATCCCATACTGCAATGAGGAGGCACTGAGGAGAGATATCTGGGGGTCATTCAGCAGGGGACGGGTCTCTGACCAGCTGGTTTGAAGTTCACAGGGTTGAAAGGGGCTGATCCTGAGGGGATCGTTTCATTATATCATCGCAGGCTTTGGGAGAATGTCCAGGGTTCTGTTTGGGTTAGTGTGTTTGTATGAGGTGCAGGATGTGCTGAGGCTTTGTGAGTGCTTTGGAGGCCATGCTGCTTATTTTGGGGTAACTTTAGGGTAACAGTTGGAATCTGGGTGGGAATGGTGTAGGTTGGGTTTAACAAAGGGGAAGGACTGGCTTTGAGGCGGGGGTGGAATTAAGTTGAAGACAGTTTAAAAAGAGTGAAATGATCCATGATGATTCCAGCACAATATGACCGTGTCTTTTTCTGCTCTTGAACACACTCTTAAGATTGCAGCCCAAATCGTTTTCCCATCAAGAGACAGATTTATTGTTGAGTGAACAGCTAAAATCACTCTGAATCTGACATTTTAAATTCAGAAAAATGGAAATGGATGTGTGTCAAGATTTTTATTTTTATTTTTTTGTGCAATTTGACTTCAGTTTGAAAAGTCAGGTTGACATTTGGGCAATTTTATGTCATTTAGGTATGAAACAACAGAAAATCAGTGTTATAAAAACCACAGTCACACAAGAAATTCAGATTTGAGCACATAATTATAATTGTGCGCAATGCCTCTCAGAGTAAGTTGAGCCTGAATGTCCTCAAACACTTGACCAGAATAAACACTTTTGTACAATTAGTTGCTTGTTGTTTTTTTTGGTCATAGTTGGTGTTTGTTTGCATTAAGGACTGATTGTTGTGCCCTGCAGCAGAGCCACAGTGCAGTTGGAGATCTGGACTGGCTGCAGGAACAAACTTTATAAGAAGCGCTGAAGCAGAAATACCTGATAGCCACGTTAGTGGAACCATGTGCGTAAGCACTCGCAGAGAGCCGCCCTGGAAACTGTTACTCTCAGGGAGTCACGCTATCCCTCTTTCTCAAACTTTCTGTTTAATCTCATTCACAGCGCTATTTTATCCAAGTACTCTGCTATTAATATTAATATCTACATTCTCAGCTGTGTCGGAGAAATTCCTGTTGCCATGTCAATATGCACCTGGATTTAATTTAGAGGAATGGAGCAGAATCTACCCTCCAAGCTTTTAGACAATAAGTGTCTATCCTGAAGAGCATTCAAGGTACTCCAGTGGTGTTTATATTCATGGTGAATATATGCAACATAAAATACATTTTTACTTTTTTTATGTCAAGTTCCCGGATAACGCCTTCATACCCTTCCCCTGGAGCCGGGAGCGGCCACACGATCCACTGTCTTTACATTTTACTTTTTTAAATTGATATGATATTATATTATATTATTTGGACCACATACTAATATAAAAGAAGACAACCGGTCAGCATACAGGTCAACGCCTTCAATACTGTTTAAAAAGCATCACAGGATGAACCTCATGCAGTTGGTTGAGTAGATATCCAAAGGAAAAATGAGGATTGTTTCTTCAGCTGCTTCTTGAAAGAAGTGATCTCAGCAGTGGAGGCTGGCAGCTCATTTTACCAGAGAGGAACAGATAGGGTGAAAGTTTTGGAGAGTGCCTTTGTGCTTGATTGTGAAGGAACAACAAGGCATATCTTATTAAGTTGCTGGCAGGAGAGAGTATACACTTGTAGGAGTGAATTAGGGTAGGGATGTACAATTCCAGTAGTGAGAAAAATATTAATAATAAGGGTTAAATAGGTCCATATTGATTTATTTAGGCCATAAGACCATCAGGTATTCACCCAAATATGAATTCTTCCTCACAGAAGGTAAAGGTACATGGTACAATGGTATGATGGACAGGAAGGGAAGGTTAAGTCAACAGAAACATTGTCCTCCCATGCTTAAGTCTGCTACTTTGACTTCATCAGAATTCAAACCTCAGCTATAATGGCATGTGGGGGGCTGCATGTGGAAGTTTGACTCTTTGCCTGTCTGTCCCGGTGGCAGAGAGGTCACTGGGATGGGAGTGCAGTTGGGCGGTCTGATCTCTCCTGGCGACTCGAGACTGTGTGTTCCTCCTGCATGTGGCTCTTTGAAGTGCATTGGGAGTGTGCTCTGAAGTGCATTGAGGGTGTGTGTAATTGATTGGACTGGCAGGCTCTTTGCAGATTATTTCACATGGCCAGACTGCTCTTAGCACACTGCAGCAGGCTAAATATATATCCCTCAAAGCCCATCCGAGAATTAAACTCTAACACTGACTCACAAACTCATAACTCACTGCTAATGCTTGCTTATCTGTTTTTAATTGAGCGGTTACATTGCTCATTCATTTTATGCTGTTATAACTAAGGGCTGTACAGTTATGGCATGTAATAGTAAGGAAAAGTGTCTTTGGTGAGATGGAAAAGTATGTTAATGCCCACTAGTTCCAAAACTTAAAGGATGTTTTTCAATCCCCGCAAAGGGCACATTATCATTTTGTCCTTGTAAGCATTTTTGTAATTTATTATATTTACATAATAATTACATAATAATAATAATACATGAACAGCCCTAGGATCTGTAATTAGCAAATTTCTATGTAAACAGAAAACTGGCCTTTCATTTACTAACTACCAAAACGATAAAAAAAATCCTACTACAAATGTTTTTTTAAATCCAATAACAACATGCAGTTCAAATGGGAAAAAGAGTAGAAATGGCAGTTATTGTGACGCATTGATATATATATATATATATATATATATATATATATATATATATATACTCACCGGCCACTTTATTAGGTACACCTTGCTAGTACCGGGTTGGACCCCTTTTGCCTTCAGAACTGCCTTAATTCTTCGTGGCATAGATTCAACAAGGTGTTGGAAACATTCCTCAGAGATTTTGGTCCATATTGACATGATAGCATCACGCAGTTGCTGCAGATTTGTCGGCTGCACATCCATGATGCGAATCTCCCGTTCCACCACATCCCAAAGGTGCTCTATTGGATTGAGATCTGGTGACTGTGGAGGCCATTTGAGTAAAGTGAACTCATTGTCATGTTCAAGAAACCAGTCTGAGATGATTTGAGCTTTGTGACATGGTGCATTATCCTGCTGGAAGTAGCCATCAGAAGATGGGTACACTGTAGTCATAAAGGGATGGACATGGTCAGCAACAATACTCAGGTAGGCTGTGGCGTTTAAACAATGCTCAATTGGTACTAGGGGCCCAAAGTGTGCCAAGAAGTTGAGACAAGGCATGCAAGGATGGATCCATGCTTTCATGTTCTTTACGCCAAATTCAGACCCTACCATCTGAATGTCGCAGCAGAAATTGAGACTCAGACCAGGCAATGTTTTTAAAATCTTCTAATCTTCTGGCACCAACAACCATTCCATGTTCAAAGTCACTTAAATCCCCTTTCTTCCCCATTCTGATGCTCGGTTTGAACTTCAGCAAGTCGTTTTCACCACATCTAGATGCCTAAATGCATTGAGTTGCTGCCATGTGATTGGCTGATTAACAATTTGTGTTACCAAGCAATTGAACATGTGTACCTAATAAAGTGGCCAGTGAGTGTGTGTGTGTGTGTGTGTGTATCATTGATAACTAATTAGTAATTATATACTAATAATATATTAGATGACATTGATAAAAAAAAAATATTTACAGTCTTATATCGTTTTTATTTTATATATACAGTCTACAATATAGATGGTCTCAAAGAAAACAGATATTGACTAAACGCTACAGAAGTTGAATTTTGACTTTAACCACAGATTGCTGTAATAACTCGACACTTAACCTCAATAACCTGTAATAAGACCATGATCTCCTTCTGTGGCAATATTGTGTAAAGTTACAGGGAAAAATTGCACCACTTTGGTCAAGTGGCCATGTCTAAATTTTCAAGATTCTTTTGTGTTTGAAATCAAAAACTGTGCAATTATATGACCTAAAATTATATGATCCATTTTAAAGGTTACATGACATTCACCCCATTTAGACTGTAAACTTAATTCCTTGTCTTCCTGTTTTTCTCTCCACAGAGTGTGTGTCCTGGGGGTGTTTTTGCCATGGCTCTAGTTCAGGCACTGCCTGTGCCCACTGATCACGCTAAACCCAGTGCTGACATCCAGCATTGCTGCTCAGTGTCTCACTCCCCCACCATAGCTGCGGCAGGCACCATGGGCTCCGTCAGCAGCCTCATCTCTGGACGTACCTACCAGGAGCGTCACTGCCGAGCTGCCAGCGACTTTGGCGCCAAGTATCGCAAACCCACACCAGCTATGAGCTGCTTCAGACAGCAAGAGGACACGCTGCGCAGTGCCAGCTCACAGGAGCAGCTTCTCACCAGCCAGCCTCCTCTACCAGCTAAGAACAGGTCCTCTGCCCTCATCTCTGCTGGCAATGGCAACTATGGCTATTTGAGTGACGAGACAGTGGGAGACTGGAATGATAATCATGTGACCACATGCAGCCGGTCCAGTGATACCGAAGAGCCTCCTGATAACAGAGGCATGAATGGTAACATTGGTGGTCCTCCTCCCAAACTCGTCCCAGTGTCAGGCAGGCTGGAAAAGGTGAGTCTGGGGGTGTTTGGGAGCTAAACATAAAATAAAAAACCTTACAGCTCAAACAAGAATAAGCCTACAAGTGCGTTAAAAGTAGTACAAGCTACACATTTGTTGTTTTTAACTAGACCATTTCTTTTAGCAACCAATTCAAAATTCTACCCATATTGTCAAGGTCTCATTCATTTGTTTTACTGTAAAGAACAGTAGTTTCTCTGATGCTCATTACACACAGTGGGTAGTACATCTAATTGTCTATTCATTTCTATTGATTTAAAAGAGCCTTTAATCACTGCAATATGTCAGTATGCCATCACTTACTGTATTTAATCAAGGCAATCTCAGTTACACTTTCTACCAAAATAGTGGTTGCTGTTGATGCTTCATGCTTTAGCCATTTATTTTGTCGATACACTACCATTCAAAAGTTTGGGGTCAGCAAGATTTTTTATTTAATAAAAATAATTATTCAGCAAAGACACATTAAGGACAGTCAAGACATGTATAATGTTACAAAAAAGTTTAATTTAACTTTATATTCAACAATAATTCTTAAAATTTTAATCATGGTTTCTACAAAGATATTGATAATAACATTGATAATAATAAGAAATGTTTCTTGAGCATCAAATCGTCCTATTAGAATGATTTCTAAAGGATCATGTGACACTAAATGCTGGAGTAATGGTTACTAAAAAATATTTTCCATCACAGGAATAAATTATGTTTTAAAATATATTAAAATACAAAATAGTTATATTGTAATAATATCTCACAATATTGCTGTTTTCTGTATTTTTGATCAAATAAATGCAGTCTTGGTAAGCATATTCTTCATAAAAAATAAAAAATCTTTCCAACCCCAAAATTTTGAACAGCAGTGTAGTTAGCGTTTTAGTTCAAATGCATATATATTTATTTAAAATACCATTTACTTTTGTTCACAGAGTATGGAGAAGATACTCATCCGTCCCACTGCCTTTAAGCCTGTCGTGCCCAAGAATCGTAACTCTGTGCAGTACCTGTCTCCACGGTCAGGGGGCAGTCTGTCTGAAAGCCAGGGCAGCCTCAACCTCTTACTTCCTGGCACTGGAGCAGGGTTGGGCTGTACGGAGAAGCGTAACTCATACAGTGGGGGGCGCAACGCACGGAGTAGCCAGTCCTGCACTATGTCTGACTCAGGTCGGAACTCACTGTCCAGCCTACCCACCAACAGCAGCACAGGGTATAGCCTGGCACAGAACGAGGTACCCGCCGGGCACATGGAAACCACACGCTCCGGCGGTGGCCACGGACACTCTAACTCTGACAGTGGTCGGTCATCTTCCAGTAAGAGCACGGGGTCTTTAAGTGGCCGTGGCCAGCCCCTCTCAGACAGTGGATCGTGTGGCCGCTCCCCGGCTCCAGGGGAAGGGTATGAAGGCGTTATCCGGGAACTTGAGGAGAAGCTGAGGGAAAGAGACCTGGAGCTGCAGCAACTCAAGGACAACCTGGATGAGAACGAGGCAGCCATCTGTCAGGTGAAAATCACAGTTTTCTACCAGCTATTAGTGCCATTTGACAGGGAATTGTTAGATACGGTGGATACAGCGCAAGTAAAATAATGTGTCTTTTCCATGCAGGTGTTTGAGGAGAAACAGAAGCGTTGTGAGCAAGAGTTGGAGGACCTTCGGCAGAGCTGTGCATTGAAAATGAAGCAGGTGCAGCTGAAGGCACAGCGGGCGCAACAGGTCCTGCAGTTGCAGGTGTTTCAGCTGCAGCAGGAGAAGAAGAAATTGCAAGAGGACTTCTCCCAACTGCTGCAGGAACGGGAGGCATTGGAGAAGAGATGTGCCTCTTTTGAGAAGGAGCAGACTCAGCTAGGTCCTCGTCTGGAAGAGACAAAGTGGGAGGTGAGACCTCGTAGCCATTTAGATCTAGCAATGAGCAATAATTACATTCAATGAACTTGAATGCCTCTGTATTGCAGGTCTGTCAGAAGTCAGGTGAGATTTCTCTGCTGAAGCAGCAGCTGAAGGATGTACAGGCTGATCTTGGCCAGAAGGCCAGCGAGATTATTGCTTTGAAGGCCCAGTTGAGAGAGGCTCGTTCTGAGCTTCAAGCTGGCCAGGTTCGTTCGCAGGAAGCCCACGCCACAGCTCGCACTCGTACACTCGAACTTGAGGTTTGCGAGAATGAGCTGCAGCGTCGTAAAAGCGAAGCGGAGCTCTTGCGGGAGAAGGTGGGCCGTTTGGAGGAAGAGTCCCTCCGTCTTAAAGAGGCCCTGGCAGTGCCCCAGTCCCAAACTCTTCCTTCTAAGGGCCAATGCATGAGTTTGCCCCTTCCCCAAATCCGTGGAGGAATTGCACACGGGATTAGCCCTGCTTTCCGGGACAACGGCAGTGAAGAGCAGTTTCTAGCATACGAGAGCGATGAAGCGAAGGTGCAGCGTCAGAGCGTGGATGTGCTTCGCGGTTTCCGTCATCAGGTGGACCGACTGCGGGCTGAGCTAATGTATGAGAGGAGGCGGAGTGAGGACCAGCTGGGGGCCTTTGAGGATGAACGCAGGGTGTGGCAGGAAGAGAAAGACAAGGTGATCCATTACCAGAAGCAGCTGCAGCAAAACTACATCCAGATGTACCGCAGAAACCGAGACCTAGAACATGTGATGAGGGAACTTAGTCTTGAGCTGGAGAACAGGGACATGGAGGAGTTTGACATGCGTAGCAATGAGATCAATTTCGAGGAGATCACTGCCACTGAAATCTAACCCACATCTCACTCCAAATCCACAATGAATTTCCACTGTGCTTGTGTGAGGAGCACTGGCCTTCACTGCAGTGACATTTGGCATGCGTCTCCACACTATTTCAGAAAGACTTATGTCCAAGGCAAGTTATTATTGTGATGTCCACAGTGGCCAATAAAACATGGAACATTTGTATTTAGACATCTTTATGATCACTTCCGTCCTCGGAAACCTGTGAGGGACTTCAAATGAATGTACAATGACTGTGAACAGCAGTTAATAGATGCCACTGGTGAAGGAAAGGATGTCCTCAAAGATGGTGCTTTGTTCCTGACAAACCCCTATAGTACAACTAGGGCTGTAATTTAGCTTCTTTCTGAAAAATAAGTCATGCAAAAAATATTGCATTTAATCCCTGTTGACCTGAAACCTGAATTCTGTTACACACGACATTCACAAAAGACTTGTTTTTCCATTCAAAAGCATCTACGCAGTGGTGCAGAATGCAGGGCTCTCAAGATGTTATTTTCAAAGTGAGTACTTTGAAGTGTAAGATGTTGACATAAACAGCAAGATGCAACTTAATGGCCAAAGACATTTGTAGCATAGAACGATTGTCCTTTGTGAGCTACCTTGGGCAGATTGACAAATCCAATTTCTAAATGGGTTGATGTGAACTACAGACCAATGATGGGCTTATGTTTAATGATATCAAAATAAAAAATGACGAATGTCCGTTCAATACTTTACATGCCTGCTATCATATTTGGATTTTTTTTCTCAACAAATATTGATGTATGCAGTTATTTGAGATTCATTTGATTACTTAAATTACTTAATTGGCAGCTTCAATTAGTTTAATTTACACACAATCAGAAAAGACTGTCCCTGCAATGAAATATACTGAAATGGCCATGAGATTGAAGAACCGATGGGAAGAAATACAGCATGTAGGCATAATAGTTTCATGGAGTTTCTCATATCCTATATAGTACAGAGCACACTACTGCCTCGCCCATTGTACCAGCATTAACACTGATGGGAAGAGACTTGCAGGCACTCTATTGAGCATCTCATGTTAAGTCACAGAACCTGCAGTTTTGTTGCATTCATTCTTGGTGTTCTAGTTGTGCTGGTGTTAAAGTCCTCAATAACATTGTATCATATCTTCTCAGCTATACGGCACTATGCAGCAAGAACTGTCACCTCTCATCTCACTGCCCTGCTGCTTACGCTACATTTGATACTAATCACTGATGTAGAAGTGTTATTTTTATAATTAGATGAAATATTCGCAGATATAACTAGCAAATATAGAGGCAAATATATATTTTTTTCTTTTCTTTGGGAGTATTGCCATGCACACTGTACAGAGTGAATAGCATGTGTGCATGACACCGTAGCATTTGTGTGGCCAGAAAGTCTGGCGTCGAGTCACGCTTATGGCATCACACAGGTCAACTGGCTGGTTTTTCCCAACCAGTTCTGCTCTGTTATGACATAGTTGATGAATGCTTAGATATTATGTTAGATTTGCATACAATCTGAGAAATACTAATCAAATGTTTGTGGTCATTTTGTTAAAGGGATATATACTATATAAACTTGTTGTTTTTACAGAACAGATTCTTTAAAAAAGAGAGGAACAATTATATATATATATAAATGATGAATATTTTATATATAGCACCTCAAGCTATTTTGTGGTAACACAGGTAATTTTGTGGGTTTAATAAATATGAATTGCATATTTCACACCTTTTTGTCCAGAGGGATTATTTACCATAACATGTTCATAGGGAGCTCTGACGGTATTTCATACATTAGTTAGTTCTTTCATATTCTCTTGGAGTATTTAGTATGTCCTTCTCTGATCATAGCATGCAGTATTATTACAGAAATGTTGAGCATGTTGTAGAAAAGTGTCAAGAACATTGCCTGAAAAAAGGCCATGCTTGAGACTCTAGCTTTTTTGACATCAGGGAAGACAGATGAAACTTAATAGCAAAAAAAATTATGAAATGAGGAACTCTCAATGCAAAATCTAATTTGTTATCCATCGCAACCAAAGATAATCTGTTGTGTATTCTCCATATTATCTTTATCGGCTTATAGTTACACACATGTACACATTTTTCACTCAGTGCTTCCTTTAAAAAAAAAAACTGTGTAATATACTCTCAATGATCCTGCAGTAAAACAGAGACACTTTATTTATGTGATAATGATCGTTAAGTTTTTCATTCAAAGACAAATTATTCATTTCAGTATTGGTCAGAATGGTTCACTGTTTATGATTAGTCTAGTCTTGTATCGCTTCTGTTCATTTTTATCTACAGTCATAATTGACTACCTGAGAATCAGAAGATATGATGCCATTTTTTCTCACTCTGCTCAGATTATCATTCCTCTTGTTATCAGGTTCATCTCTGTAGCACAGATATATTATTAGTGTACGAAAAGAGCTCTCTTACCCCTGGACAATGTCCTGTGCATTTCTTCCTGACATGTCAATCACTCCCCTGAAAAATACATCTGTAAATATTCCTCATATTGTAATATTATTGACATATTCAATATATTTGTTTTTACACACACAAAATATCTTGGTGTAACCACTGTGATTAGACCAAAGCAAATTAACGTTTAATCTTTTTGCCCTCATGTATGTGCTTGTGTATGTTTCCTTTGTCAATCTGTAGTCTTTGTAGTCGTGTATGTATATTTTCCTGTTGTATATTTCTTGTAAAAATGTGTTTTTAATTAAATAAAGTTGCCTCGTTTTTAGTCTGGTGTTTGTAGATTTCTGGAGTTTCAGTCATTCCTCCATGCGTGTTTTCATCAAATAAATGTAAACCGGTGGCTACTTTTGGTGGAAGCTGTAGCTTGAAACTACAACAAATAAACCTTTAACTGAAAAGAGTTTGCAAAAAAAAGGGAAAGCGACAGTGTGTGTAATAAAACATGAATCAACACCAGCTTTAGTTTGGAAAGCATCACATCTGCTGAGCATTGACTGGGTTCACCAAACAATGTTTGTAAATGCTGGGAACAATGCCAAACTCCAAACCAGTTACTAATAGTACTTTTTACTAGTACTACTAGTATGTTTGTACGGTGGCCGAGAGAGCTCAACACGCTGCAACTTCTCAAAACACATGATAATAGAAAAAGCACCAGCAAATCAAGAAAACATCATCGATTTGACAGCAGGTGCTGCAAATGCTCACAACAAAAAAATAAAGCATTTTATTTGCACAGTGTTTCATTGTTTGGCTGTGTTGTGAGCATTTGCAGCGCATGTGTTGTAAAATCGACGAAGTAGTTTTTTTTTCATTTGCAGGTGTTTTTTCTATTTGCAGCGAGTTGAGCTCTCTCGGCCACTGTAAGTTTGTCTATAAATAGCCTACTAGCCGAGTTAAAACGTTTTTTTTTCCTGAACTGATACGAAATCTCGATGGTTAATTTCAATGTAATGTAATGTTGTTTTTAAAACAAATATATTTGTTGTTTTTGTCATATATCCCTCTTTCTTTCATCATTTATTGATTCGATCAGGCACACGTGTACGATTCAAACAGTCAGATTCATTCGCGTAGAATAGCCAAAGCACAACTCGCGTAATCAAAACAATGTTCCTCCGCATTAACATGTAGTTCTATGCTTCAACCACTAGAGGTGTTACAATAAGTTACAATAGCGTGTCTTTAATAATTCGAATTGTATCATTTAGAATCAGTATTTGAGTTGAAAGACCTTACACAATGGAAACTGTCAATATTTAACCGTTTTATTTAATCACACAATGACTTTTGTAATAAAACAAATTGCAAAAATTCAGACCAGATGCTTTTCAAATGCGTACAGAGAAAACCGTTCTGTATATAACACTGATCCTACAATCATCACAACGTTTAGATCTTAATTGCACAGTCCATATGTGCAGCTTTAAGGCACAAATATAAAAAATGCTAAGTATAAGCATAAGTTGCCAAAAATAGAAATTCTCTTAGAGCACAGGATGTGAACTGAGACAGGGATCCTCATTTGTAATAATCCCCCAGACATTCACTAAACCAAACCAGCAATTTAACAGAAAAAAGACCTAATCTCAATCCATACTGTGGCTGTGTGTAATCTCGCTCAGGCATGACTGTAACCGGATGGATGGGTAGAGTTATGACTTATGATTATCAGCATGTCAAGCCAGTGCGCTCTTATCTAGCTCCAGGCTTAAACCACAACTAAAAATAGAAATCCTTAATATATCATGTTTATGACGAGTTGTGACTGTTTTATTCGATTTTATAGAATTGATTGAAAATAGAAAAGGAATAGATTCAAAAGAAAATAACTTTCAACAGGAAGGGAAAAGGTCAGCATCTGTGAATGGCCAATAGCACGCTCTGGAAGCCCATTTTTGAATTCTTGCTTAGGGGTTTGCCTCGACCCCCACCGGACATGATGGCATGATTTCTCTTTCAAACCAAGCATGTGTTCACCATTCATACCCTGCAGCACTAAGGCCCCGATATACTTCAATCAAAATTCAAGAACTGGTGTAATGTCATTTTGAACAAAATCAGGCCAAAAGTTAGAGTTCAAAGTAGCTTGACAGAAAAGTTTGCTTCGGCTGTAAACACCTTCAAACTACACTGTAAAAAATTTGAAGCAGTTTCAACTAATTATTATTTAGTAACTAGTTCCACAGAAATTTTACGTTCAGTCAATTTCTGACTTCAAAGTGTTGCCTGAATTGTTATTTTTTGTTGGCTCAACCTTTACTGAAGTTTTATAGTGCACGTGCACGTTCTTTTTTTAGTTTAGTCAACATTAGCATAGCTGATTGTTGACTGGATTTGAAAATAACCATTCATTCAATATTTTTCAAAAATATTTGTGTACACATAATATGTCCTCTCAACTAAAGCAAAGCAATAAAATTAGCTCAACTAAATATTTTTGCCCTTCCAACATTTTTTTTATTCGATTTTCTTACAGTGTACATTGGTCCATGGCGTTTATGTAAGTGTGCTCTGGGGCTTCTTCTTCTGTTCAGGCTGTCGAGATCAGAGTTAAAAACATGAACACACCGGAGAGCTGAAGTTGCAATTCTAATTGAAAGTGACACTGATACTGTTTATTTCATGTTTAGTACTAGAAATATGCTTGCTTTATCTATTGTATAAAGCTATATAAATGTGTATAACATGACTGGAGTGCCAAATTGCAGAGCTTGTGAAAACATCCAGTTCGCTATGATCAGATGCTTTCTCAAAGAACGTGTTCACCCAAAGATGCAGAAAATTTGCTTATAATTTACTAACCTTCATACTATCCAAGTCGTGTAGGTTACTTGAGGATTATTGTGATGTTTTTATCGGTTGTTTGGACTCTCATTCTGACGGCACCCATTCACTGCAGAGAATCCATTGATGAGCAAGTGATGTAATGCTAAATTTCTCCAAATGTATTTCAATTAAGAAACAAACTCAGCTTCATCTTAGATGGCTTGAGGGTAAATCTGAAGCTAAACGAGTAAATCTTGAGCAAATTTTCACTTTTGGGTAAACTTTTCCTTTAATTGCTGTTTTCTTACCGCTGTCATTTTTGTACTGTTTATTTTGTTATTGAGAGAAGAGTGTGCTGTACATATTTACATATTCATCTCATCTCTGTTCTCAGCATGATGTTCACAAACAGTTTACCACTGCTCATGTATTTCAAACTTCTTTTTACTCAAGTGAAGCATGAGAGAGAACTTTGCCATAAGTATATCGAGGCCTTTACTGCAAACTCATTGAGTTTCAGGCTGCTTTCAGTCAGTCTCTCGGGTTCTTGGGAACTTTGATGATAAACTCCATGGGGTCTTTGGCCTTGTTGCTGAAAGCCCTTCGAATGGCATCCACTGCGTGCGGATGTGTAACACCTTGGAGGGACTCTCCGTCTACTGACACCAGCTCGAATCCAGCCTACACACACACACACACACACACACACAAAGAGAGATTTCTAGAAACGTTCAGGTGTAGGACTTGATCATTAACGCAGATGTCTGTTTTCTTGACACATCCCGGAGTATTTCTGGCAGAGTGCAGACAAGCGTGGGCTGTCTGAATGGCAGGAAAAAGCAGACGCTGTAGGCACAGGATGCCACTCGTTTCCTTTGTTCTCCTTCCCTAATACCTGGAGTGATCTCATCTGGCCTGTTTCAGACTGTGTGCGAGTGTGTGTGCCAGTGGATGACATCAGCTTATTATACTTCAGAAATGGATGTTTTTCTCTGTGATTGTAACCACTGGCAGACCAGAAGCACAGATGTTTGAGTCTTTCAGGTCAAAAACACATGGCATATCCATCAGCTCTCATCCAAACTCATCTCTGACACCACTAACAGCATAAAACTAAGTTACATATAAGAGTGAAACAGAGAAATCAGAGTGAGCAGAACCAAATTATGTATACCAGTCTCTAGGTGTGCATAGCCCAAAAGTTAAACACTCACACAGATGCAGGAGCGTGTCTTTGGAATTATGTCTTTCCTGCCAGGAAAAAAGTACAAAGTACAGCTGCGCTCACAAACGAACTTTCGTTCAAAGTAGGCACATTTCCTCAGTCACGATCTCTTACCAGGATGCACCTGTTTAGTGAACTCTCTACACCCATCCTTAGCGGTCAGGGTCTGTTTTCATGTTCTTCATTGGTCAGAACAAACATTGTTGTCCTCATATAGAGACATTATATTTCTCTGTTCATGCTCACCTAGAACTGGAAAACATTTATTATTTTGGCTCATTATTTTCAGCTAAGAGTGTGATTTCTTCTGCGAAACACAAAAGATGATATTTTGAAGAATGTTGTTGATCACTGACTTCCGAATATATGGACACTCCGCACACACACACACACACACACACACATATCTTAAAATGTGACATTTCTCAAAATACTTTCTTTTGTAATCGACAGAAGAAAGAATGTCATTCAGGTTTGGAACTACATAAAGGTGAGTAAATGATCAAATAATTATCATGTCTGGATCTCTTTAAAGGGGTCATGAACTGAGGAATCAAAATTCCAAGGGATCTTTTGAAAAGTTTCAGAACTCAAAACTTTCTCATTAGTCTAAAAACAGCTCAATTGAAGCCAATCTGCCAAAACGACAGCTTGTGGAGTGTACAACTCTATGATATAATAGTGTGGCTCAACACCGCTTCCTCAGAAGAAGATCAACATCTGCTTCTACATCACTGCCTGTTTAGCCCCGCCCACCAATTCACGCATGTAGTGTAAATAACAAAAGAACTTGGTCCATTATTCACTTCATTTTATCACGAATTCATTTACAAGCAAGGCACAATTCCATGCAGGATTTTCAGAACGATTGAAACTAAAAGACAATGCTGTGCCAACTACATTGGATCAGACACTAATATCACACCACTGTGTTTAACTGTTTTTATTTAGTGCTTTATCTGTTATTACAGATTGTTTGATATGTTCTGAGTATTTATGCGATAACCTAAAACAGCATCCATCAATGAAGGATGTAGGCTGTGAAACATACACAACTATTAGCCAATCACAGTAGTGGGCGTTTACTTCAGAGTCTAAAAGCGCCACGCCTATTCAAACAGAGCCTTCTGATGAGGGGCGTTAAAACTGGACAGAAAATAAATAACCGATTACTTTTGTTAATTAATTATGTTTTTGTTGTAAAAATCTTGATAACATTATAAGTGGACCTCAGAGAACAGTACAAAACAATAAAAAAGGATCAAGTTCATGTTCCCTTTTAAATTCTAAGGATAATCACATCTTGGCTTCAGTTCCTCAGGCTTACAAGGCCAGCAGGCTCTCTGAGGAGGTGCGACTTCTGATTGACAGGATCCCGATGCAGTATTGACTGCTCCCTAAGCACAGGATATCTGTTGAAGTGGACTTCATCTGACAATCACTCATTTGCAACGCCCTATAATGTCCTCGAAGAAAGGCAATGACAGGGTCACGCAGATTATGATATAACATTAAACAATTTTGTAATTTATTTAACTTTAAAATGTAAATACATATACAAATATTTATCTAATAAATATTGTCCAAGTTTATGTTTAGACTGTTAACAGATTGTAGTGGTTTCATCTCGTGCGCTTTCTTTCCTACTCGCAGCCTTATATTTAACTCTCCTGTGGTAAATAAAAAATAACAGAGCCTCAGCTGTTTCTCAGTGGTTTTACTTTGTTTCACCTATTCATACAATACAATATGCAAATGTAACATTCCTCACCATAACCATTCATAAATACTATGAATGCTACTAAATACTATAAATAATTTGTATAATAATAGCAACATTTATTGCAACCGCTCCATTGCAGAGCCTTTAAAAAGCTCCATTGTTAGTTCTAACTGGTGACGCGGTGTGCAATGACAGTTGGGTGATTTTCCTTCTCCACTTCCTGTGAAGTGATGTATCGATGTGCTCTTTTTCCCTGTGCAGTTTGCAGTGCCCTTCGAACTGAACATGTACGCTCCCTTCGGATTGGAATAACCAGTGAAGTCCACTTCGCAGTCCACTTTTGGTCGAATGGAACGCACCTCTGCTCTGGCCATACATTTAGGTAAATTTAGGCCGATTCTGGGTGGTAACGCTAGTTTATAATAAACTCAAGAAAGCTTATAGTCTTTATAGTCTAATCGACATGCACACTCACTTTGATTGACAGGCTCAAAGTACTGTACACACACATAGAATGCTATTGAATTATTGCCTTGATATTGTCTCCATGTGTTGATTGAGAATGTTACAAGTAGTAGAATTAAGTGAGGAAACAAATATCATGTCTCATCTCAAATCAAACACAACAGAACTATATAAAGGCTTTTCAATTGAGCACATTTAAACTAAAAGATAAACTCTTTTATTAATTTAAAACACTTAAAACATTTTATGTGCTTGCGATGAATTTTAATATATCCCGCACACTTTATGACTTAAAATTGTCAAGAAAATTCAGAAAATATTTGTTGCAGAATGCTGAACACATTTATAGTTTATTATTTATTCAGTTTATATAGAGGTCTATGTTTTGGGTGAATATTTTGTTGGGGCTCTGCCCAACCTGCCCTTACAGACACCCATCTATGCATGGCTAAAACTATTCCAGTCATGGTGAGCGAACCCAAAACTGGAACACAAGAACTACTTAAGAGCATTATTAAGAGTATTTCAAAACATTACACACTCTGTTTGTGTCCCTTTATGGCCATTTGGGGGCCTAAGATTTGTTTAAGCTGACATTCTCTTCAAACAGCACTTACATTAAGGAGACCGCAGGGACATCAGTCTTTTTTGTATGCCATCTGCCTTTTTGACTACAAACAAATCACCAAAGCATTCTATGGTTTCAGAGGGCAAGTGGAGTCATTTATCAGCGGATAGCAGAGTATGTCACTGTGAGCATGAAGAGAGAGAGAAAGAAGATGACTCAGGGAAGCATAAAAATTTATGTGTTGGGCGCTCATATAGCAGAATAGAAACATATTTTCAAATATTTCATGGCTTATGAATGCACAAATTTGGGTCAGACAGCGCTGGTAAAAATGTAGTTTATATATATATATATATATATATATATATATATATATCATAGTAGCACCCTCTCAACCCTAGTAATGGCTTAGCAAAATGGGAACGTTATCAAGCCCCCTTGTGGTGGAAAGTTTTGCACAGACAAAAGTCCCTTGAAATGTTCTCCAGAAAATGCCCAAATATAGTTAAATATGTTATTAAACTGAAGCCCTCTGTATTTCTAAACTGAAGAATGACTATCAAGATCAACACAACAGACTATAATCAAGATGAAAAAGAGAGAGCTGGACTAATTACACATGAGCCGAAAGAGCAGACTCTATGGAGCCCCAACACATACACAACACCTGACCTCCGTCTGCCATGTGTGTCAACAACTTTTGATAAGAGGGATGTGACTGCAGACAATGTGTGACAGAAACCCGACCTCCATGCTGCCGCTCAGATAATACAGTTAGTTAGACAACAGGAACAGGAAGCATGTCAACAGGGCGCTCCACACTTTCCCTATTCAGGCCTGTTAATCTGGAGAGCTCAGTGAAGATAGCCGGTCTGAAGAGCCTCTCACGGCTTCAGGGTGAGACAACAAGTGAATTGAGTGGAATGTAAATTAGTCAGCCTTTGGTATGAATGGAAATACCCACTAGTCTTTCACACCAAGTCCAGGTAGAGGCCAGAGATGAGTGGATGTTCTTGGCAACTGAGGGGTTTTGAGCCTGACACCAGATCTCCTGAGTGTGGCAACACAAGCCTCTCATAGCAGGCCAGGGAAGTGCTGTCACCTGATAGGCTGTAATCGACAAGGATGCGGCTTCTCTTGACAAACACACACACAAGCGCACATACACACATGGGATTCCAGGGTTTTAACCTTTTATGCTGGGTCACAGAGTATCGTTGATATCGTGCCCTCAACTTCTGTGACCTTTTGCCCTCATTCTGCCTAATTTCTTACAGATGCAAGACCTGGATGTCGTGTAGACATGGTGGTACATAAAGTGTGTGTACACTAGCTGAAATGACTAGCATGACAACCAGCTTCGTGCTTGATCTACCAGCTCCATCATGGTCTATCAGCAAGTCCAGCTCCAAACTAGAACTAACCAGAGGATACCAGCCTGGACCAAGCTGGTCTTTCCAATAGAGATGTGCAGCATGTGTTCTTATGTGCAGAAAGCTTCCTTAAAAAGAAGCAGCTGACTCAAATATTGTGTTTTCTGGTCTGGTTGATGTAATTAATCAATGATGAATGAGTTGCACCACTTAAGCATATAACAAATGCCTCTGCGCTCAGCTAACATAACTGAGTGCTAGTTGTAACCAAAACAGAAATCACAGGGCCAGCAGCCGTTGATCAGTACCAGACCTTCCTAAAAATGATTGGGTGTCAAACACACTATTCATCAACTAATAATGCTAGGATGAATCTTACCAGCAATATCCATATACATTATTTGCAGCAATGGTTCAGTTACCTTCAGAACATTACTAGTAGATGCCGCTCCTCCTGGAAAGATCTTCTCTATCTTCACCATTGGCTGCACCTTTGACTCAATCCCACCTGAGATGCTTATTCCTGCAAAAAGAGTAATGAGAATCATATAGACATCCACATGTTAATGATGACTTCAACTCTCTATATATGCATGAAACAAACACTGTGTAACCAATTCATCTACATTATTTATATTCTTATATTGTAGGCCTTTTATTCGGATGGATGTGGAAAACTGAGCTTTTAATTGTGCCATGAATGTAACAGATGCTGATTCCAGTCCAGATTAAACATATTAGAGTTGTCAGCAGATGTCCACCAGCTGAGCAACTGTCATTAAGATGAACAGAAATAATCATGTTTAGCTTTCTCCAGTCTAGGACCATTATAAACCTTCTTGAATGGGAGTGCACTCTATTACTGGTGGGTTACTGGTTGCACTGGGCAATTCACTGAAGGAGAATCTCTTCTTTAATACTAATCTATCAGTGATTGTATGGTCTTTTCTCCACAAAGTTCTTATTTTGTCAGTGTATGCTACATACTCCATAACTGGGGCAGTACCTTTTCAGAAAGTACACTTTTGTACCTTATTAACCTCTAAAGGTGCATATTAGTACCTTTAAGGTACATACTGTACTAGTACCAAAATTGTACATATTAGTATCTTTTTAAAGGCCTTTTTTGTGCCTTTTTTCATTGTGGGTTTAGAATGAATCACATGCTCTGCAAATCTACTGTATTAATAGGCTTTACTCGTACTATTACTCATATTCACAAACAGAGATCCTTATCCAGCACTGTTTATATTACCGGCAATAATTGGCCTTCTGAGGAGAGATGACTTTTCTAAGTGATCAAATGGATCATATGTCCCTGGTGAATTATATAAATGTCATGATTCACAATGAAGGAGGGACCTAAACCATGTCTATGGATCAAAATATAATAGAAGCTGGAGTGTGGGAACTTGAAAACCACAGCAACCCAGAACACTCTATAATCCACATAGCAACATGATTGAAAAAACTGCAGAGCAACCTGGCAACCACCAAAAACACCCTAGTTTGTGGGGGCAACTTTTGCATAGGCAAGCTGTATTTACATTTCATAAATATATAATCATGTTATTTTGAAACGTTGCCACAAAGCCAGAATACAGGGACTCCGAGTAACTCACCAAGGGACTGTTTAGTCTTAGAGATAGTAACTGTTGGTTAGTTCATACTCCTGCTCTGGTGGGCTTTCTTGGCTGTCTGAGTGTCCATTCACTGGTACTTTCCAGTCCTGATCTGAGCCGGGCGCAAAAACCTGGGTCAGTGGTGTCCTACTCCGGCGATGTGCACTCATTACGGTATGCTTTACCTCTTTACCATTCTGGGATTTGTCTGTTTTCATTCTATGCCCATTCCTATAAGGGGATCTCCCTCGCTCTGGGACAGAATCACCTCTGCTGGATAAAGAGTCAAGGTGTGATGTCCTGGGGAAACCATTGTCTCTTCTCTGGGGGGAGCGTCCGATGCGTTCCATGCCGTGAGGAGACACTGAGTGCGTCCAGCTGGGCCGAGCAGGACTCAGTGAACGATTACGGAGCGAGTCTGTGATGTAAGTGTCCACTGGTACATCCAAGAGAGGTGTGAAAGCTCGAGGAGGAGGAAGTCGTCCAGTCGGTAAACCTGCCAAACGCAGCCGTTCCAGATCTACAACGAGCTGCCGTTCTCTCTCCAGATCCTGCACCGGCTGAAGGTGGAATCCACCACGGTAATCTGTGATACAAGAGGATATTAAAAACATTTCTCACACATTCTAAGCTTAATCCCAGGTTATCATCGCTCTAAACCCCACTTTTAAAGGGTAAAGGAACGTTAGACAGTTGTAATTTAAGCCTGGAATGCACTACACGGTTTTGCCTTGATTTACAGCCAGGAGAAGTTGATGCTAGTTGCCAAAACTCAAACCAGTCTGCACACTTGAGCTGACTGATTTCATAGAAAATCACAAAATGTGTGATGGTCACAGACTAATAGCTTCAGATTCCATCCAGTCAGAGGATATCAAACATGTCTGATATTTTGAGCTGATTTTAGAACATAGTGTTTAAACAAGAGTTTAGTATTGATTTCATTTATCATACCTGTACATCACCTAGATACAAGGCCCACATTTCTGCGCGTGTTTGTTGTGATCACAAAGATTTTAAAGTCTGGTAGTGTATTACAAAGTTGATAATTAGATGATGCCTAGTGCTTAAAATATGTTCAGATTTTTAAAGTCGTGTACTGTATTCCAGCCTTTAGTAGCGGCAGAGCTGAGTAGATCACTTAGTCCATAACTGATTACAAATTACATGATGAAAACTTACTAACGTGATCTAGGTCACTAATTTTAGGTAATGTATTTTGACTACTTTTTAGATTACTAACTTGCTTTAATCTTGCCATACCATAAACATACCATATTGATACAAAACCGCAGAGAGAGAAAATACACTCAAATCTTTTATATCAACATCATACAATGTATTAAACATTACATTAAACCAGGGTTTCCCAAACTGGGCTTAATGTAAGCACTGCAGTGGGTCTGTGAGTTTATAAAAAGTAAATCATAAAAATGTAAAATAAACTATTTAAACTTTTGTACATTAAAAATAGGAATATTGTCGCCGCCAATAGCCCATCTCAATAAAAAGTCATAGAAATAACTTAAAAAATAGGAATATTTAACTTGTTTACCTGCACGACACGTCAATTAAGCAACATCGACCTGTAAATATGCGAATGTGTTAAATTATAAAAAATATTACCTTCCTGAGAGATATATCAAGTAAGTATTTCATGTCAAAGGGGTTTGGCTGAAAAAAAATGTTTGGGAATCTCTTTGTTTCGTACATGGACTAATTGCTTGAGAGGTTCAGAAGCATGGATCACAAAATTATTTTTATGACTATTCAATATTGTGAATTTAGTCAAAGCTAAATAGCATGACAAACAGTATGATTTTTTGAAAGGAAAATGTAAAAGACAACGAAGAATTAGGGAGAATAAATAAATTATGAATACATTACTGCCATTGTGTGCATAATATGTAATCGTGTAATCCATAAAAAGGAACTATAATCTGATTATGAGCATATACACTAATTACAAGTACTTGACTTTTTAAATCTGATTACATAATCCAGATTACACTTAATCCGTTACTACCCAGCTCTGTGTAGTGGTGTTAGCACTTTTACTTCAAATTATGAAACCCGTCTCTTGTGAAGGTTAGCACCACTTTTGCGCCGCTGAAATATTACAGCTAGATGACATCAAATCACATCCCTCATATTTGAGTTAAGAAGAGACCGATTTGTTCCTACAATTTTAGTCCGAACAGTGCATTCAGAGCAATGTATAGGCTTCTGTTTACCCGGGGTTTAGAATGACCCAGGGGCAACTATTTCAAGTGTGAAAAGCCCTTTTTACCCTAACTGCGTAAGTGTGGCTAAAATGTCCAAATATTTTTTGGGGCTGCTGGATGTCTAGGAACATAGTATTGCCATCTGATATAATTATTGTAACATAGGACCATATAGGCAAAATTATAGATATATAAAAACAACTGAGAATTCAGAATCAAAGAGTTCCTCCTCCCACGAAATACATATAAATGGTATAAAAGCTGAATTTATTTACATCTCCTTAAATCAGTGCAGATGTTACGAAACCTCACACACACTTTCCCTTTCATCCAGAAATGGGAGCGATAATCACACATTCATATCCATTGAGTAAGCAGCGGTGTGGCGTTGCATACACGCACATCTCGCTCAGATTTCAGGGGCCTCTAGCACAGAGTGAGAGTTTTGAATTACTCCTCTGTGGACATTACAAAGGAGCTGCATTAAGTCTCAGACCTGCGTGGGTGGACGCTTGAAGGTTAAACAATGCAAGGCGCCTTTCTTGCATTTCAGAAACGACTTCTATTCAAAAGTCAGAGGCACACTACAGCCCGACACTGTGAACAATGACAGCGGGCACTGTGCACTCCAAGGTTAGAGGTTAGGAGGTCATGCAGTGTCAGCAGCAGAAAGAAACAGACAGGCTATCTGGCAATAAGAGACTAATTATTTTATTTTGGCAGTGATGCATGTTGGGCATCCTGCAAATTATGCATTTGTGTCCTAAATGGCAGCTTACAATGAAGAAAACTGCATAGGGCTTGTTATTAAACAGCGATGGTAGTGTACAGTAACAAGGGTTTTAGCATGAGAGGGATTGTGTGTGTGGACTAAATATCAGCAAAAGGATATTTGTAGTATATGTGTGTGTCAGACATTCATTTCAGGATATTAAATGGCTGGTGCAGAGGAGCGTTTGTGTCTTCTGGTTATATAATTTCCTTCAGGGATCAGTTTGAGGACATTGCACAGCACTGAAAAATGAATGAGTAAACTCAAGAAATGGAATAGAATAGAATAGGACATTCCAGTTAAAACCAGAAATAGGTTACCTGGGATGGGAGTTATTAGATGGCGACGGGGTGTCCCACCATGACGAGGAGAACGCAGGACAGGAGACTTTACTGGGGAACCACAAAAAAAACACAATGAACGGTTCACATTAACTGGACTCAAATTAAAATCCTGATTTTTCACCATCAAGTGCTCAACATATATGAAGTTGTTTAGACTGTTAAAATCACAGTTAAAAGACTGTTATGAAGCAAAGCTAAAGTGTTATTTTGATTTGGGGTTTATTTGGTCCCATTTATGGAAAACATTAATAATACAAAATTAGTAGGTATCTAAAGTTTTGACTGTTAGTGTATAAGTAATACTCAAACATGGCAGCTAAAATTTTAAAAGCTGAAACTTTTTCTTACCAGAGCGGTTTTTAAGTATGTCATAGGCTTCAAGCTCAAAGGGCAAAACCATACTGTCAAAACGGCCCAGATCTGTGGGAGGGATGATCATTCTATATAAAAGAAAGTGAATGTTAAATTGAAACATTCCACGCAAAGTACAGTATGTGGCTGCATGATTAGTGCAAACGCAGGAGATATATGAATAGATTGAAACACTCCTTACCTAACCTCCCTCAGCATCAGAAGCTTCTCAGGCTTGTCCAAGATGGCCAGCAGGGGGCGCACCAGATCCTCAACCACACGCTCAACTAGAAACTAAAGAACAGAAGGAGATGCCCTAGTTCAGCGATTTACTCCTGATAATGGGAACTAGTCACAAGCACTGGGTTTATAGTCTAAATCTTACCAAATTTGTGTAAAGCACGAAACATGCTTGAAATTTAGGGCTCACAAGCTGTCAATAAAGGACTACACAATTTTGTAGTAATGAAGTAATAATGAAGTCGGCTAATATTTCCCAAGCATTATCCGGATAACTGTGGCATTGTCTACACTGGAAAAAGTTTGGTGTAAAAACTATTTTTACTAGCAATTACTAAAAGTAATTACAAGTAATTTCACAAATAATTAGAAAGAATCTGAAAGTAATGCAGTAAATGTGAATTTATTTTTAAATAGTAAGACTGAGGTATTCTCTTGTAAAACATGCTTCAGTAATTTTTGTTTTAATTACAACTACAATGTTTTACTCTGTGGAGTTCTGTATGATTTGGACTTGATCTCAATCATAAATGGCAAGGCAAATCCTTCTTTTGTAAGCATAACCAGCATGCACATTGATTAGTCAGAAATATGCAAGACAACAGAGACTTTTCTATTAACCTCGATAAACCTGTATAAAGTCATAAATGAGACATTTTTTCAACCCAGCAGACTTTTAGATGACTCACCCTTTTACAGTGTCTCATGACAGCCGCCACCTCATCCTCGTTGAGCAGCTTGCGGGCCATATCCTCTAACATGGCCATGGTCTCCGGGCTGGGGATGGGGCTGTGCTCCCTCATACCAGCACGAGTCTCTCTGGGAGAACTCAACAGGTTAATTATGGTCGACCCCGCTCTTTACCTGAGGACACAGGGGCTGGAGTCAGTCTACTACAAGCTCTGATGACAGCAAGTCATATTTAAAGATTTATGGTTTTGGCATCTTTGGTTCAATGAAGAATACATTGAAGCTTTCCATTGCACAGCAGTTTTTTTATAGTGGAATAAGGTTCTTTAGAATGTTCTTCACAGAAGAAAAAAAAAAATTCTTTACTGTTCATTGTGAGGTTATTTAGGGGTCCAAAAATAGCTCCAATCCTGCTCCTGGAGGGCCAGCGTCCTGCAGATTTCAGCTCCAACCATCTCCAACACACTTGCCTAGAAGTTTCTAGTGAGTCTGTTAGCTGATCCAGGTGTGTTTAACTAAAGTTGAAGCTAAACTTTGCAGGACAGTGGCCCTCCAGGAACAGGTTTGGACACCCCTGTTCTATGGCATTACTGCAAAAAGCCATTTTTTAAGAGTGAACTAATTGCAATTATGTACAGACAAAAGACTGGCAAATGTGACTGGCTGACAAGCTGTGATTAGCTTGGAGTTTTCAATGTGTTTCTAAGTTTTGCTGCAGTATGCACTGTAGAGAAGGAACCTATGCAATTCATCATTAGCTGAGTAAAACCACAGGGGTCGGACTCAAGGCCACTCCAAGGGAATTACTGCAGAACAGTGTACAGTAAAGCAGCTCTCTGATTTAGGCTCTTTAAAAAGTCATTATGCTGCTTTCTGGCTTTTCAAGTGCAAACATCTTCCTCAGCAACTCCCTGGTATCCACAGAAAGTGATCCTCATCAAAATATGTTAAACCACATGTGGACTCACCCGGTTCGTTATCTAAATGTTTTGGGGATTTGGATCTTCCTCTGTGTCCTTCCCCTGTCCCTTTGTCCTTCTTGTCTCTAGAGGACGACCTTTCCCTTCTGCGTCCGCTTTTAAAGAGCAAGCTGACAAAGGTTTTGGAGCGCTGCAGGGTGCTTCTCTCCGTCTCTACCTTGTCCTTTTGATGCTTCCTTTTCTTCTGCTTGTCCTCTGATCAACATTCAAGCAGAAACATGTCAAAGAGTGACCTCCAGGCAACAAAAAAAGTACTGAATAAATAAATGTTCACAAGGAAAACTTGAACATGCTCAAGTGATAAAATACATGTATTATAGGTGGAAAAAGTTCCAAGTTCAGCCCTGAGCAATGGTGACCCATAAACTGGAGAGTCACTGAGATCACAATCCTGTGTCATCACTACTGTGTCCTCGAGAAAGTCATTTAACCCCAGGTCAATGCAGGACGAGAGCACTTTTTGGTTGAAAAACAGTGACTCTGAATTCTCACAATGCCTGGAGATATATATATACACACACACACATCACCTACTTTTAGGACCTAAAATGTTCTTATAAAGTTTTTTGAATTCATTAAATTTATTTTCATTTTAATTACTGTAAAATATTATAATAAAACAAACAAGCAAAAAATATGAAATTAAAATCAGGATACATTAATGAGGGAACTGTACAGAGCCCCACATATGACATGCTGGGGAAAAAAATCTAGATGTTGTGACCAATTTGTTCCCACAATTTGTTAATTGGTTCTTCTTAAATTGGGTTTTTAAATCGACAATTTTATTAAATTAAAACAAGAAAACATCAGCGCAACATGAACACCATTTAACTACAATGAGGGAACAAATAAATCATAACTGAATTAATATGGGAACTAATTCTTAATTTGTGGCCATGATATCTATTTTTCTTCTTCATGTTAATAAAAAAGTGCAAAAAAGTTAACGGTCTTCTATTTTTGATTTGGGGTGAAATATGACCTGGACATGTTTCTGTGCGATTCATCGAAGAAGAGCTTGTTATATTAAGTTGTGATTGAAGGTATTTGTTAAAGGCCACTTTATCTCCACAGTGTGAGGCATTACGCCTGGCAAATAAAACCGGATGATATACACTTTGCTGTGTGGATTTTGAACATACATTCCTCAAGGCATCAGCTTCTCCAGTCTGAACCGTTAATCTTTCATGGGAAGATCCCATGCAGTAATGCTGATGTATTATGCATTCAACCGAGTTCATTTAAATGCAGAGATACAATGGCAACACACTGCTATATATTTGACAAACAGACGTAGCAATGTGACTCTAAAGGTCCATTGCTGGTTTTCGACAACACATTTTCTATTCTGAGCGGAGCTTTCACAGCGTGGTGTGTGTATCAAATAACCCAAGATCCTCATCACTGATCTGGTTGTGACCTTGGGCCCCGGCACTACAACTGAGATATGAGTTACATCAAACACAGGACGGCCCTGTGCAGCTCAACTCATTTTGATTCACAGCCTTCTGACAGACTGTTTTTTATCTCTTTAAACCAGCCCTACTGTACCTGACACAGTGATGTGACTCTGGGACCGGCGGATGGCTTTGCGAGGCTTGCTGAGAGCCATCAGGACTGCTGTTTTAGGAGAGTCCAAAGTCTCTTTATCCCCAGCAGAGAAGGTCCTTGTCCGAGTTTTGGCAGTCCCACTGCGTATTACTGTGTCTTTTAACAGGACAGTTTCGCCAACCGTTCGGCTGGTTTCTGTGCTTAAGACCCTACTAGATCTTGATGTGGCGTCTGGCTCCGGTGGGTCCGTCTGCATGGCGGTCTCTATCCGTTCAGAGCGGTCCTCGGTGGAGATACAGACATCCACCAACTGTGAGCCGAATAAAGGAGGGAACATGACCTGCGAGAGGCCGCTGAGAGAGCTGACCGGCGTCCCGGAGGAGAGAGAGGAAGTGGAGGAGTAGGAGTCTGAACCCTGGGAGGAAGAGGGCTGGCCTCCATTAGCCACTAGGGGGGAAAAGTAGAGACATTCATTGATTATTTTTAGAGATAAAAAGTTGGATCACTCAGTGCACTGGAGGTCGTCCACTTCAATAAACTTAAATGCACCGTACTGTCTACATCAAAACTTATATTTAATAACTTCACACAATTATTTCAAGTAAAACATCTGTCTGCCTAAAATGCTGTGGCAGAAATCATCATAATTATCATCTTACATATATCAAAGAACCATTAAGATATTAAGCTGTTTTTTTTTTTTTTAGGTCAAGTGTCATCTCGCTCTACATTAAAAAAAAGGTAATGTAAAGGTAAAGTAAAAAGGCAAGGTAAATTAACAGATTTTACTCCAGGCCACAATATGATTTAACTTATTTATTTGCATTTAGATTTTTTTAATAGATTTATTTTAGATATTGTACTATTTATTTATTATTCTATCTAAATACCATTCATTATTCTATCCACCTAAATACATTCATTTATATAAACAAAATACATTTGTATGCATTAAATCAGATATAAATAGCTTTTTTGGATAACAACTGCATTAAATTAAAATTAAATTAAACTTAAGCCTTTATGTATAATGTATTATTAAAGCAGTTTTAATGCATTAATTTTGCCCTGTAATGCATTTTACAATCTCATGAGTAAGTGTAACCACAGTTAATACATTACAACACATATCAATTCATTGTTAAACTATGCATTTTAAACTTGGTTATAATTATTTACGTTAGGTAGGATATAATGTATTACAATGCACATTATGAATAATTATAATGCATTACACCTTTTAATAACCTGTTATAATGCCTTATACACAAAGGCTTGAATAAATGTTACCAATAAAACAAAATAATAAAATAAAAAAATAAAATAAAAAATCTTAAAAATAAAGCAACAGACATGGTGTCTAAAAGCCTCATAAATATTAAAGTTCTGATGTACTTTTACATCTGAATGAACAATATATCAGTGTTACTAATGTTAAATATGGAGCAGAATTACATGAGCTTCTGTAATGCAACCTAAATACCCCTGAATCACCTTGATGTTACAAACATGCACAATCCTGGACGACTTATCTGAATGTGAACATTACGATCTAATCTGTGGCTATTTTCAGACACTGCCATCCATGTTAAATGGAAAACAGAGAATCAGAGAGCAATGAAAAAATCTGGCTTGACATGTTGGCGTTCAGCTTTAATCTGGAGATGGGCCGTCCCAGTGCACACCATCAATTTAATTATGAAAATTGCATTTATATAAGATACAAGTGCAAATGAGTGGGTCACACATAGTGATGTTTGCAGGTAACGGTTACGTACATTTATCAAGCCAGCTGTACTCTGCCACCATCTCCTTGTAAGCAGGATATCGGCCAGCCTCCTAGGACAGGATATTACACAAGACATAATCACAGTGAGAAAAGGAGCTACAGCCATAATTACATTGCATGCAAGTTCAAAAGTCCTTGGGTTTAGTTCATTGTGCAAATTAAGTCTAAACAGCCAAAAAATGACTTCAAAGAGCATTTTCCACCAGTGAAGTCAGGAGGATATGACCTCATTTCTGATGCCCCAGGTGTACGCTGACCTCACCACAGGCTCTCATGAAGTCACAGTTAGTTTGTTACTCCATAAACATAAAACAAGCTTGAACATCGTTAGGATGATGGTAGGAGGCAGCCTGATCTGCCTTGTAGGAGAGTAAGCCGCTGTGAGGGGAGTGACGTCATGCAGGAGCTAGATTCAAACAGACTGCAGCAAAGTTCAAAAAACATCCCTATCTCCTTTTGTTTTGACCCTTGTCTGACATTTTCTCACACTGTCACTTCACTTATCACCAGCAGAGCTCGTACTTACCACCACGAAGTGGCATCAATAGCTAACAAAGCAGGCATTTAGCAGCCCTATATACTTATAACACCACTGCAGGTTTGATAGAGCCTTGCCATGGGGCAACGAGAAAAGGCCATAAAACGAGGCTTTCTGCTGATTATAACTTGATCCCTAAGGCCTGGTGAATAATGCACACCCGCTGGCTGTTTTTCACAGGTGGAACCTGAGCTCTGCCTGCGTAAAGCGAGCAACCAGGAATGTGACGGCTAAATGCCAGCTGTCTGCTTTGCTATGCATTCTCACTCCCAGACGCAATAAGAGGCAGTGTTGTTTAACATGCTGTGGTGGCAATTAATATGCCAAAGCACTTTGGAAATCATTTGTCTTGCTAAACTAAAAACTAACATTTTCCTGATAAACTAAGATGTATGCATCGATGTACCTTTTTAATGCTGTTATTAAAAAAGGACACTCTATAATTTATTCGTAAAATGGGGTGGGTGCTATTTCCATAAATAAGACTGTTGGTTTTAATGCTGATAATCTCAAAATGGTCAAATATCAGGTCTATTGCTAAAGTGTTGGTTATTCTCACCTTAATGGTCAGCATCACGTGAGTGTGACTCTTTAGCACTTCTACTGCATTGTTGTGCGTGATATCCTCAAAACTCACTCCATTGGCTGCCAGAATCTGATCCCCCATTTTAATTCCATTTTGCTCTGCCAGGCCACCAGGGTCCAGCCTCATCACAAAATTAAACAAATCATCCCATTAATAAAGTTCAACAATTAACCATAGCATTTAGGCAACAGTTGTCATGAAGTTGTCAGACATTGAAATGTATCCCTTTAACCCTGGGAATTTTGTCTTACTTTGAGACATAGATGCCCAGGCCAAACTCTTTGCCGCCGCGGATGTTGAAGCCCAGGCAGTAGTCATCTGAGGTTGTGTAAAGGTGCACTATTCTGCGCAGGGCTCCATCTGAACTGGCCTCTGAAGGTGTGCGACCACTTTCTTCCACCACCATCCTTCGGTGGATCAGATCTACCCTGCACACATACGTACATATATGTTTACAAGCAATAAACAAATAAGTGATACAATAATTTAAGTCATTCTACAAAAAAAAAAAAAAAACAAAAACACATGTTCAGGGTCCTTAAAATTTTTTTTTTAAATAAGGGTTAGTTCACCCAAAATCTAAATTCTGTCATTAATTACCCTCATGTCGTTCCAAACCTGTAAGGCCTTCCGTTTTTGATGAAATACGAGAGCTTGCTGACCCTCCATAGACAGCAATGCAACTGACAATGCCTTCAAGGCCCAGGAAGGTAGTAAGGGCAGCTTCATAAAATTACGGTTGAACCACTGATGGCACATGGACTATTTTAACAATGTCCTTACTACCTTTCTGGGCCTTGAACATGTCAGTTGTGTTGCCATCAATGGAGGGTCAGAAAGCTTAAAAATATCTTAATTTGTGCTCCGAAGATGAATGAAGGTCTTACGGGTTTGGAATGACATGAGGGTGAGTAATTAATGACTGAATTTTAATTTTTGGGTGAACTATCCATTAAAATTTATCAAAGGTGGCAGTAAAGACTTTTTACATTGTTATGAGAGATTTATATTTCAAATAAATGTTATTCTTGAACTTTTTATTCATATAAGAATCTTGAAAAAGAAGAATACATTTTTTCTAAATAGTACTATTTTTATGGAGTTTTGATCAAATGAATGCAGCCTTAATCAGTATAAGAGACATCTTTAACAAACAATAAAACGTTTTTGAAGAGTAATTACAAAGTTTATTATAAAAGCTGAAATGTGTCATTTCTGCACAACTAGTGTTACCAAACAGAATTGTCCCACTCTTTCACTGGACAGACAAACTAAAAACCCCACCCCACACTTAAGCCACTGGTTCCATGTTGCTGTATTGAGCCAGTCAGGATGATCAAAAAAGCAGAAACATTTTTTTAATATTTACAGCGTGTACACTTTGAGAAAATCTAAGTGTTTTTATATAAATAATTATACATGTCACTTTTAAGTAAAATCCTGTATTACACACACACACACACACACACACACACACACACACACACACACACACACACACTCTTCAGGTGAACACACTTCTGTAATAAACTTGCTCACTCTATTATCAGTTAATGAAATGGCTGAGAAGACCACTAAGGTAACTCTACCACTGCTGTATGCTGAAACAGAAGCTGAAGGAAAAGATAACAAGTAAAAGCCAAGAGTCACAGGGTTTCCACCCCGTTAGTCAAGGCAGGGGGAGAAAGAGCCCATCACTACACTCTGCTTATATTCTCAGTTCAGTTAGTCTAATTAAACCTCAGAGAATCTGCAACAGCCTAAAAATACAGTCTTACAAACACTAAAAGAACCTCTAAATGTTCAAGGGCAAAACACACTCTTCTAAGTTGTCAAAGAGTATTTGGACAACCTCCAGGAGGCAAGCTTGTGGGAGACAGGTCAAGCTGCCATACAAACAGCAACTTTTCTTGCATAATACTAAAGGACATGTTGATGCATTTCATTACTTTTTTGTATAACTATGAAAATAAAAATAATTGCATTTTTAAAACTTTTAAATGCACAGATACACAATATCTCATGCAATATATACTGTAATATCTGAAAAACTGACACCGTGTTTGATACAGACTTGATGATGCATCAGTGTAATAGTTCTCAACCAAGGAACTTCAAGAAAAAGCCCACAAGATGACTTAAAATTATTTAATAATTTACAATAAAAAATACATTTAAACATAAGAATAGTAGGAATACTAAGAATAGTATTTTACCTTTTAATAACTATTGTTTTTATTGAAGAGCATGAATCAGAATATTTAATATTCTGGAATGACAAAATAAATCGTGATGAATTCATTTATCAACACTCAACAGGAAAAGTTTGAAAACAAGCAATGTTATCATGATTTGAACAGAAATAGCAAAGAAAATATTTTAGTCAACATGGGATTCAAAAAATGGTCCAGAAATAACATTATAAATGACGTTCAGCCTGATGTGTGCTTAGCCTAATATAAAAACATACCAAATAGTACATCATGTTCAAGTGATGACATAAAAGCTCAACTTACCATGTAGTCTTCTCTTTCGAATAGCGGATACCTGGCACCTTCCCCACACGTCTTACCACCATGCGCAGACGATTATTTCCTGTCAGGACTTTTACGGCACTGCTCATGGTGATGCTCTCCAGACTTATGCCATTCACCTCGACCAGCTTATCCCCGACACACAGGCCTGCCAACTCTGTAGTGTGGAATGAGGAAACAAAATCACATTAATATGAAACTCACCAATAGCTTATACATGCATACCTTGTTGTAATAAATCTCAAATCTCAGTCCTGTGTCCTCATCAGTTGTAACCCCCTCTGTGTACCTGCAGAGCTCTCATCCTCCACTTTGCTGACAAAGATTCCCAGGCCGTGTTCAGAGCCTCCCCGCACACTGAAGCCCAGCCTGCCATCCTCACTTTTGTCCACAGTAATTGTGTGGATGTCTTCACAGTCATCTCCACCTACAGTGCACCAACATCAAAGACAAAGAGAAAGTTCCTCTGAAATAAATATAACTCACAAGTATAGTGATGGGTTTCGTCAGTGTTTTTGATCCTTAGTAAAAGATTCTTTCTTATATAATATAATATAACGTATGTGCGATTTTTCAATGTAAGACTTTCTTTAAAAACTAAGCAATTTTTAAGCTTTATTACATGATTTTGAATGCAAAAAGCCAACATTTTTATTGCATTTAGCAACTCCTTCAATCACAGGATCCTGTTTGTGTTATTTTCGTAGTTTGATAACACTGTACTGCTATTGTCCCAGGAATGCATGATATCCCAATTTATAGAGATGGATCTGGTTGATACCCAAGCAGATGATAATTTTCATGTTATAGCCGATAACAGATAAATGGCAGATATCAAAATTGTAACCTATACATATTAGAATCTAAAAAATACTAAAAATATATTAGTAAATAAATTAACCATTTTAAAAGTATGCAATATTGACTGAATACTAATTAAGACAAAACTCTAATATTAGTCAATAACCAATATAGTTCTATTATATTTTAATCCATACGTGGACATAAACATACTTTAGAAAATATCACCTCAACCTGATCTCTTGAGAAATTGTTATAGAATTGTTGAGATTTTGTATCTGGTTTCTTGATATATTTGTTGTGATTTGATTTTGTTCTTTTTGTGTGTCATTGATTGTGTGTGAAGATGACACGAAGGTACAAGCAAGCTAGAACAACATAAAAAAGACAGACAATGCTACTGCATCAATGATACTGACTGTCCAGATGGTTACTTTGTAGATCAAGCAGTTGGGACACTGCCATCGAACCCATGGACAGGTATAACGCATTCCATAGAGCCCTCCTCAGGTGGAGAGGCGATTCTCACCGTGGCGAGAGCTAGGGAACTGCCATGCCTGCATCTAGATCAAGCTCTTGTGCTTACCATCGGGTGCCCCTGCCCATAGGAGAGGATCTGGCGATAGCGTGCCCGAGGACCCTGGCTGGGCACTGGGATGAGCCCCATTCGTCATGTCTTTGCGTGCCGTATCAGACGAATGAGCCATGGCAAAGAGCCGACCTCCCCTCTAACCCTCATCCAGGGCCTGAGCTACTAAAGGGAAAGAGGGTGGATGGGGAAAACTAGAGGTCCAGTGGGTCAATACCAGTCACGTGGATTGCAGTCCACAGGATTAGATCCACAAAAGGGAAGAAGTGGTGCAGGAAGAAGCTGCTATGAAACCAACATTGTTCACTTTAGATTACAAGTCATATTGGGACTGGTCTTCACAGAGTGAATTGATCCAAAGGACTCTGACATAATTATATTAATTTCACAAACACCCGATAAACTAATTATATTATCCAAGAAGTGGCAGAGCAACGTATATCCTTATGTGCACTGTTCGGAGGAGAGTCCCACAAAAATAAGAGGATGTGTAATAGTGGCTCAGATCTTTTTGTTGAGTTGAAAGTCTGTGGGTTAGACTGGGGCATTGGGCAGGAGTCCCTCCTCACTGCCAGTGGAGCTTTTCTTGGCAGAAGTCAGTCATCTGGTCCTCCCAGGCCTCAGTGTCTCACCTTTACCTGCCAGTGACCCAAGACGACAGAGAAAGATCTGTGAGAACCCAGCCGCGCAATGACTAATTTCCCATGGGAGGTAAAGTGATATCAGCAATTATTGCATTCTGGAAAGCTAAGGGTTGCACTGTTTCCACAGCAAGAGATACTGAGCCTAGTGGAACACTAATGTGCTAAGATATACTTTTTAAACGTGTGAATGCATAAAGGGTCGGCAATGTCATTTACATAGGTATATTTGGGTACGGGTTCAGAAAAATATATATATAATTTATAATGGATTAATCAAGATAATTGCATTATATTTGGTTTGTGATTATTTTATTTTTACTTTCATGTTTTGTTTTGAAAATGCATTTCTATATAATTAAAAGTGTGTTCCATCCCATACAGCATATATGATACATTACCAGTACGCATACCATTTTTTAAATAGAGATAATAAGGAGTCAATAGGTCTGTCCAGGTGACCAGTACGAAAATTGTTTCATAAAATGTTTCCGCTTCAGAAGGAAGCAGTACAGAAACTTCCTCAAATGGACAGAAAGTGCAGATGTTTTGAGAGAGATCTTCTGGTTCTTTCTGACAGGATCATAGTCACATAATAGAAAGAAGTTGCCAGCATATTCACATTTATCATGTAAACACACAGGTTATAGTTATCAATGTAAAAAAAATACTGTATTTTTACATGTAATGTAAGAAAATTAATAAAACTGTATACAAAAAAAAGCTACGCGTATAATCATATTCTTTAATGATTTATTTACCAATAAAACAGGATCAATTTTCCTTAAAGAAACCCACAGAATCCAATGCGCGTCATCTTGACCCCGTATGCGTTCGTGTAGGTTTTTGGGTCAGGCAAGAAAAGAAGCTGGCGTTGTTATTTTGTCAGTCTAAACAGGAAGTTGGCGCTGTCTACTGACTGTCTCATCATCAGCACCTCAAGCAACAGGTTGCGTAAAGCGCATCGAAACGCTTCAGTGAACAATATTCCCAGAGATGAAGTGCTGTCTCACTTCTCCAGAATAAAATCCTAGTTTAAATGAATCAGGGTGAGAGGATCTCAAAACTATACAAATATCTTCCTCTATGAGACCCTTAAGGCACAGATGCAGTCAACAAGTTAATAGGAAATTACTTGCATTGCCAGTGAAATTCACCCTAAATAAAAGACCATTTACCTTATTTACTTATCCCACTTAGGCTGTTGTTAATGTGGTGCATAAAAACCAAGAAAAACAAAGTTGTATGAAGTGAAATGCCGTTACCTGTCTCCATGTTGTGCCGCATGACCTCACCTGAGGCAAAGACAATATTAGCCTTCTTTAAGCCCGCCTCCAGGGCGTGTGATTGGATTATGTGGAGCTGCTCAGAAGGACACTGCACAAACTCATTTGCTCCAGTGGTTGACAATCGTCGCTCATAGCATAAGAGTATTATATGAACAGTGGTCTTGTGGAACAGATCCAATTAAGTCTCAGGTAAGCGCCCGTTGCCATATCAGGCACTAAATGAAGAGGATTTCAACAAGATGTAGCCTAAGCTTCTCTTCTCTTCGGTGGTTAAATGGTCTATCACGATTAAATGGTTGCAAGTGTGTTTGATCTAGAGAATTTCTTTTGATCAAATGGTGAATGTGGTTTCGTCTTCAGGATAAACTGTAAGTGATCCCCTTTGGAGCATCAAGGAGATCAGAACATCTTTCGTGACACTGTACTGCCATGTAGTGGACATTTAAAGACATTTCTTTTCTTAACCCATTTAAAGGGATACTTCACCCGAAAATGAAAATCTGTAAAATCGGGGTTTCCTTTAAATAATATTCTTCTATAAAGGACTAAAGATGTATTGCATTTTGATTTTTCATCACTTTGAGGGCTTATATAGTCTATAAGAAATAAACTCATTATAAAATGCACAAAACATTGGTTTCACTTTCAAGTAGGCTACTTAGTGTATATATATTTCCTAGCAGAAGCATGTTTGTTAACAAGTCATCTTTGTTAATTATTGTGTGTTCAGGGAGGACTTATAGACCATAATATCAGCGTGATCTTGCGTTATTTCTTTATCACTTCTCGAGTGCGTTTGGCTGTAACGTTAACTTAGTTTGCGGACCAGACAGGGTTGTCGGCGATTCTTCCTATTGTAAAGTAATACAGTCTGTAACCTCCTGTCGCCGATCCATCGAGCAATGTGAAAACAGCAGCGACTGAATACTACCCCAGATAGTCGTGCAGTGTTAAAACAACGGTGATCCGATGACTTTGAAAATCGTGCAGTGACTGAACTCGGCATTAGAGCAACTCAACGTCCTTGGAGGTTAGCGCTACCAATGAATGAAGACCTATCAGGAACTCGTGAATCAAATAACCAACCATAATGCAGCTCTCATCCACGCCCGCCTTCAGAACCAACAACCAATCACAGCGCAGCTCTCTTCCACGCCCAGTCTCACGAACCAACTGCAGTAGACCTCTACTCTAAATACCGCCTTTGCACACAAAAAGTGTCCGTTCATCATTTCAGCCCTCTTCAGGCTGATTTTCCGAGACCGGAAGTGCGTTCAGTATACTGTCATCACGCAGAGGAAAGCAGTCAGCGCTGAGGTCATTTTCTTCAAGGTGTAGCTGAACCTTACCTGTGGTGATTTAGCAAGGTCTGTGTCAGATATTTTATAGAATGACTCTTTAAACAAAAATGCACCTTTGTCTGTTTTGATATGGTTGTTGTTGTGTTCATGTAACGTTACGTGAGATTATGTTGAAGCTAGCTAACGGTATTTTAGCCCGTTGAAGACCGGGATATGAGTTTGCCCATAATTCAATTTATTAACTTACTTTATAGGTTAAGTAAAAAAATGAACATACAAAGCATCTTAACAGTGACAGCTTCGGTCAAATTAAATTAAAGTCATAGGAAATGTCGGTATTTTTCATGTCCTTGTCAGTTTACATCCTAACGTTATCAGCTGAGCAGTTAGCATTAGCTACAATAACTCAGCTGTAAATATGCGGTTTATATCGCTCGTTTTACGTGGTAAATGCACAATACTATTTCCTTTAGTTAATAAACTTTTTAGTTACATACTTTGCAGTAAACATCTGTGCGAGTTCAACAAACCACTTCTTCTCTATGTATTGCTAATCTCACATGTTCATCTGTCAGGCATTATTGTTTACAGGTGTGCATGGCAATAGGCGTTTTAATAAGCATGAACATAAAGAGACAGGGTCCGTCCTGTTCATGAGTAAATGTGGTTTAAAAGCTGTTTCTTTTAATTTCCCCAGTCATTAATTTTCTTGGGTTTGCTTCCACCTTTGGGACTATTTTATGTCACCCACCACAACTATGTTGGCATAGCTGCAGTTCTACATTCTTCACGACAGAGATCTCAATCATTTGTTCTTTAGTCTAAAAATAAAATTAAACAACTTCTAAACCTTTTGTTTCTCAGTCTAATTGGTCGCTATAACCCAAACTTTTTTTGTGATCTTCACAGAAGCTGATAGGATGTCTGGAGATTTGCCTCTGAGTATCAACATTAAGGAACCACGATGGGACCAGGGCACGTTTATGGGCCGAGCTCAGCACTTCTTCATGGTGACAGACCCCAGAAACGTGCTGCTGTCCAGTGAGGTTTTAGAGGATGCCAGAGTAACTGTGGAGAACTACAGGTCTGTTTTAATGCTGTATCTATGAACTTCAGGGGTGAAATCCTTTAACTTAACATAATGTGGAAACTGTAGAATTACCAATCATAACATTACTGGAGAAGTTTTAGAGTGCAATATATAGAATGTTTGTTTTCCTTTCTAAACAAACTCTTAAAACACTGTAGCATGGATTTGTTGTTTGATACTAGGCCCTGCTGATTACATCTGTGCACCTCTTGTTTGTCTTGTTTTCATAAATAGCAGCAAGGTTTCACTTTATTGAAAGAGGAACTATGGTGAAATGAAAATCTGTTCAAATAATAATAGACTTTTTATATCATGAACATTTAGTATTCTGTTGAACCAACTTTTGAACAGTGGAATACGAGTATTTTTGTGAGAAATTAATGCTTTTATTCAGCAAGGATGCATTACATTGATAAAAAAATAGACAGCATTTTTGACAGACTTTTACTTTGTTACAAGAAATTTCCATTTCAAATAAACAGTTATTTTAAAACTTTCTATTCATAATAGAATCCTCAAAAAAGCATCACAATTTCCACAAAAAATGGCAGCACAGCTGTTTTCAACATTAGTAATATGAAATGTGTCTTAAAGCACCAAATCAGCATATTATGTTTTTTTTTTTTAAAGATCATGTGATACTGAAGACTAGAGTAATAGCTGCTGAAAATTCAGTTTTGTCATAGTAGGATTTAATACAATTTTAAAATGTATAAAAATAGGAAACAATATTAATATATATAAAGCAATATTTTTGAATAAATGCAGCCTTGGTGAGCATAAGAGGCTTCTTTAAAAAAAACATTCTCAATCTTTTGAAGTAGTATATATGTGTGTGTGTGTGTGTTTTTACCTCCTCTGATGCCCTGTGAAGTCTTATTAATGGCTGTTTTCAAACACTCCCCCATCTTCCATTGGTCAGACAAACAGATGCCAGTCCCACCCCAAATGCCATTGGTCAGTGTTGCTGTTGAGATACTCAAACAAAAATAGCAATGTTTTGAAAGTGCCACAGAGCTTTTCAGAGGAATCAATCCACGAATGGATTACTTATGTCTCTCCAAATTAAGCTGGGATAGAATAAACTATTTTAAAATCCAAAAATGACACACTTCACCTTTAAATACTGTTTTAGCTCTCCATGTTGTTGTCAGTTTATCATATGATCAGTCTGTGTTTTCATGTATTACTGTACTGCTTTGCCCTCTTTTACAGGTTGGGAGTCGTGAAGGCTGGGCTAACAGAAGATGAACTATGGAGGGCCAAATACATCTACGACTCTGCTTTCCACCCAGACACAGGAGAGAAAATGCTGCTAGTTGGACGCATGTCTGCACAAGTGCCCATGAACATGACCGTTACGGGTTGCATGCTTACCTTTTACAGGTAAGTACACGGTCACACTGGATCACTCATTGTTCTGGACACCATATGGCCAGAACGTGTATGTAGACCTGAAAATGTTATGCATTAAAGTCAGAAAAGGAAACTGAGTAACTTTTTCCATGGCCTGGGATAAATATCCCCGCTCAGTTCTGGGAATACTTCCTAAATGAGTCATCATGGAACAATTCACTCCTACTGAATAGTTTAGTTTAGTGGTTTGATTCAAGGTTGGACGTTTCACTTTTTTATGGTGGTATTTTGTGCTCTTAAAACATTCATCAAAAGTCAAATAATACTTTTGAATAGTGTTTTAAGAAAAAAAAGCCATTTCTTTTTTACTGGTATTGTAGACACTTTTTGTATTTTATTTTTTACTTGGATCAGTGAGTCATCTGCAAATGAGTCATTTTGAGCAAGACTAACATGTGACTCAAATTACAGCCTTGTGTGGGAGATTCTTATGACTGCAGCATTTTCTATGAAAGGGTTTTTAATTAAAAAAATTGTCTTATAATATTTTTTTAAAGTATGCATTTTTCTTTTAATTTAAGTCTCTCTCTCTCTCTCTCTCTGTTATCAGGACAACCCCGGCAGTAGTGTTCTGGCAGTGGGTAAACCAGTCCTTCAACGCCATAGTCAACTACACTAACCGCAGTGGAGACGTGGCAATCAGCATGAAGTATGAAGGCTAAGATCGCTACTAGAAACAATCTAGATGCAGGTTTCTACAGTATGTGGAGGCCTCATGGCAGCCCCTCTCTTGATGGTGTGATGGTTTCGCCCACACTATGTTGGTATATTGCACAGTTTAGTTTCCTGAAAGCTGTTGCATGAGCCAAACTGCCATGATGATACAAATAGTGGAATCTGTTCCACTTGTACTCCATGAACTTTCATGGAGCAGAGATGCAAGTGTTTCATAATCACTACACATTCCGAATACAAGCAGATTTAGACAGCATGCTCATTTATTCATGTTTCCATTCTGATCATGTGTTTATTGGCAGTTTATCATCTAACAACATAGTTGCCTGTATCATTTTTTCACTAAGCATCAGTTGCTGTATTTACAGGTTTTGCAGTGAGGCTTGTATTGTTTTAAAATTGTTTATGACACATGCTTTAGGGATGAACACACTACTCAACATCATAGCTTTTTCTAAACCCAGGGCTTCTTGATAAAGGAGAGTTGTGCATTCTGTAATATCAGTAATTATGAGCTCCATGAAAATATTAATGGTACTGATCTGTTCAGTAATACTGAAGACATATATATTTTATTTGAACTTTTGCAGTCAGCTTGGAGCAGCCTATGTTAGTGCTACAACTGGAGCTGTAGTAACAGCTCTTGGACTGAAGTCTCTGGCCAAGGTCTGTCCTTTCACTAAACTACTCAGTATTTATAGTTAATCACAGGCTGACTTTAAGCAAACAAAATATTTTAACATTAAGGGCCAGATTTACTAAACAGGGTAAATTAGCATTAGAGCGAAATTCCATAAAAGTGCCAATGGGAGGGGAATATTCTGCAGGTGATTTACTAACAATACGCACATTAAAGAAAACAGACGCTGCCAGATCATTTCCATAATAACCAGCACAATCTACCAAGAGCAGTGTAAATTACCGCCCGCTTTAAGACATGCTTTTTTGGCCGTTAAATAATGGTGCAAATACCAGTAATTTGACGAGCGCAAATGTTAGTAAATTGCATTGCGTGCTTCGTTTTAATACTTTCGTCCCATAAATTTAGCATCTGAAATTGAAATTTCTACAAATGCATATTCAATAAGGTCAGGTACAAAAATAACTGTCCATGCCTTTTCAGTGCTAATATTTCACTGCGCGTCTTTAGTAAATCCTGACAGTACTATTTTAATGCCAAAAGAGGGTTTGCGCAAGCTGTTAGTAAATCTGGCCCTAAAATATCAGTTTACTACTCACTATTGTTTTCATTTATATATTTCATATATACACTACTGTTCACTTTTATTTTGAGGATTTTTAACATTAAAATGTATTTATTTTAAACGTCTCTTATGCTATTACTACAGTCAGCAAACAGCAAAATATGTTTTTTTTTTTTTTTTGACAGTGGTTAAATATTTGCTGCAAAATTAGATTGACCTCTTTCTTGGATTAAAAGAATAGTTCACTCCAAAATGATGAAAAATGTGAACTATCCCTTTAATTGTTGACTGTTGTTTTTACATCTAGACAGTATATAGCAGTAGTGACTTGATATATCTTATATTTTCTCAGCACTTGCCAGCTATTATGGGGCGTTTTGTTCCATTTGCTGCAGTGGCAGCAGCAAACTGTATCAACATACCCTTCATGAGACAAAGGTAGGTGAGAAAACTGTTTTTTAATTACTAAAATGTACATATGTTGGTGTTGAATCAACTATTGAGCACATTTTTGGTAACACTTTCCTTAAAGCCTTTATGTATAATGCATTATAAAGGGTAAAATGCATTATAATTATTCATAATGTACTTTTTAACACATATCTTATCGTAAATAATTATTACTGCATTTAAAATGCATAGTGTAACAATTAATTGATTACTGTTATAATGTATTAATTGAGATTTAATGCATTATAAGGTGCATTACAAGGCATAATTAATGCATTGAAACTACTTTTATTATGCATTATACATAAGGCTTTAAGTAAAGTTTTAGCAAATTATTCTCTTTTCTCAATTCTTCAACAGAGAGCTGAATTGTGGTATTCCTGTTACCGATGCTGAGGGAAAACGTCTCGGAGAATCAAGTAAAGCTGCTCAGCAAGCTATCGTACAGGTGGTGGTGTCTCGTATCGGCATGGCAGTGCCAGCCATGGGTAAGCTTTTGTAGATAAATATTTTGGAGCTCCTATATATATATATATATATATATACACACACACACACACACATACAGGGTCCCTGAGGTCCTTGAAAGCTTGTGAATCTGAAAAAAACTTCAAGGCCCTGGAAAGTTTTTGCAAATAAAACATAGAGACAGGTCCTTGAAAGTGCTTGAATTTTTGTCCACATTATTCCCTCCGGTCTGCTAATGTTATTTCAGCAACACTTCGGGGCCTATGCATATTAGCTTGATTGATTTGCGTAAGTTACCCGCATTTATGCTTTACGTCAAGTGTTTCATGCGTGAGTGTTTATTGTCGACTAATCTATCGATTATTTTTCAATTAATCTATTTATTATTTTCTCATCAGTTGATGAATTCTTTAGTTAAACTATCAATAAATAATAACAGTAAATACTGCTATTAATCTTTTGTTTTATTCAAACCTTTTCTCATAATTTATACTTTACAAAAAATAAATAACAACAACAAAGAAAGAAAGAAACAAAATAACAATAAATAAAGATAATAACAGGAAAGGAGAGAAAAAGACATAACAACAATAAATAATACAAATGAAAAAGAAAAAGAAAATAACAATAAATAAAAATAAGAAAAGAGAGAAAAAGAATAACAATAAATAAAAAATAAGAAAAGAGAGAAAAAGAATAACAATAAATAACTAAGAAAGAAAGAAGGATAATTACAGGGCAGTGATAGTCAATAGAAATGCAGATTATGGTGCATTCTCAGTTCTGTTTGGGACTGACAGCAGTTGCTTACAGGTGAGAGACTTGAAATGTTTTATTTAATTCAGCAGATTAAAACATCTGCTTGAATACATATCTGTATATGAATGAACAGCTGAAGTCACAACCGCATTCAGGACACTAGAGCGACAGAATAAAAAATGGCGTCATAACACCAGGAAGTTATATCACAGCTGACAGCCTGTTTTTAAATAAATGAGCCCAGTCGAGGCTTGTCCTATCCATCACACAGTTAAACGACTAACAATAACTTTAAATGCTTTGTTAGCGAATGCAGAGAGCATGTTTGGTGTGCGCGTCTCTGAGCTCTCGCGATCGCGCGCACTACCGCACACACACACACACACACACACAGCACTGATGGCAGCTCCGGTTTAAGATGAACGTGAATCATTTCTCCTTCTCTGTCTCTGTGAGTGCATTAAACCCGTCATGATTATATAGGAAACTCGATGTCCCATGTTGTTCCGTTCCTTCAGCGCAGCTTTGAATGCGGATGTGAATCCTGACAATGTAAAGGAGTCAGTGCGGCTATATATATGCGGTTTTGAAGGTCATATAATAATAGAACGCTCTATGCATGTTCTATGAAGTGATGATGCCATAGCCTTTACCTTCTACTCTAGAGTCTTGTTTGTGTTAAACATGGCAGAAAAACAGTCTTAAGTAGGGATAACTGCAGGCTCGTGCAATGGGCGTGTCTAAAGGTGTGACGCGTCGACGCACTAAATGCTAATCGACGTATTTTTATAATCGATGTAATCGATGACGTCGACGAATCGCTGCAGCCCTACTTTGTTTGTACATTGCTATGTAGGGCTGTCAAATTGGCTGAAAAACTACATTCAAATTTTTTTACCAAAATATTATAAAAATTCTAATTATATTCGAATTTAAAAGGCATAAATTCAGTTAGGAAAAAAAGCTTTTGGCTTCTCTGAGGCCACAAGAGGGCGAATCGAGCTAAATATTACCAAATGCACATTTCTTCAAAGTAGGGCTGGGCAATATGAGCAATAAATTCATATTTCTGTATTTTTTGGCTGATTTGCTGTATACGGTACATATCTATGCATTTTGTATTTGGATTAAACAAATAAATAAAGGGAATGTAACCATGTAGGGTTACATTGCAAAAAGGGTTACAATCACATTGCATTCTAACATTGTAACATTGCGATCTAAAAACAAAAATAAAGCTTTTAAAGCAAAGTTAAATTTACTAAACTAAAAAATGAAAAAAGCACAGACTACTAATTACCCCATTACACTTACAGTTGTATCATACAAATACAGTTACTTATAGGTTTAAAATATCCAACTACAAACATTTCAGCAAAATGTATATTTTAGTCACAGTTATTGCGCTCCTATTTCATTGCGCTCTGTCTGTTTGGCGCGCGGCGGCACGCGTTCAGAACTAAGTCTTTGGAGTTTAGCGGAGAATCACAAGATGGAAATATTTCCATGGCTGTCTAACATTTACAGATGGAGAATATACCTGTGAAATGTAAGTTATGCATTTAGGAAAAGAGCACATAGCTCAAACAGCGCGTCTGTTAGGGCACATGCAGCCTTTCGGTCAGAGCCGCTTTAAACTCAAAGATTCATCATGCTGATACACGTAATTTATTAACATTTAATAATATGATCGCAAGGTTCGTGTTTACGCTGTTAATATGCACGTTCGCTAACAAGATAATTTCTTAATCTAGTAATTACATTTTTTTTTTAAGTTGAACTTACATTAATTTGACATGGCTTTGGCTCTCTTGTGTGAGACGCGAGTGCAACAATGAGAGATGTCCCTCTAGAAAATTCCATAAATATGCGTTCTGTGTGAACGGCTTGGTTTCAGTTTTGAGGTAAACAACATCTTCTCCACAGTGATGTTCTCGTTTTCCACAATATTTTGAATGTGCAGCACCGCATCGAGTGGGTTCAACTGGACAGGCTAAAAAAAGGCATTAAAATGCAACGACACCTCGTCATCACATCTCGTGTGCCAAGCTGCCTGACGGACACCTACAATTCGAATGCAGCGTTTTACATTCGAATGTGGATTTTTATTTTAAATTTGACGAATATTCGAAATGCAATTTTTATTTTTTTTGCCAGCCCTATTGCTATGACATTCACGCATGTACGAAACTTCTACGATGGTACCTCAACGTTTCACAGACACACCATGTTCAATAAACATAAAACATTTGTGATAATCTGTTGCCCAAATATTTAATTTAATGTAATGTTGAATTGCTTTGCTTGTTAAGATAATGTAAACCCATGAGGTAAGAAAAGCACATTCATACATCTTTAAGCTTCTGATACATGAGCCTAAGCGCTTTTCAATAAAATCCATGCAAAAGTTAATATCAGATCATTTTAGAATACAGTATAGGACAGGGGTCGGGAACCTATGCGCGAGATCTCTCACCCTTTACCAACAAATGATCTATCAAAAATTATACACCACTAGAGATCAGCAATTCATTTGTTCTTGTAGAGCCTACATAAGCTGATAAAAGGTTTAAAATAGTAATATTTTGGCCAAATCGCGCGTTCAGTGCTGTTCGCAAGAGTCACGACAGCAAACTACTGATGTTTCAGAATCAAGCTGCTACGTAGCTTGTTTGTGGTAATAGTGAAAATAAAGATTTTTTGAACAGCAGAAAAAGGGTAAAAGTATGTATTAAAAAAATAGTGACAGGACTGAAACATATACTTTGTTTTATAGAAGATGGTGTTCTCATGTGCCAAGAGCCAGTATGAAACATACTAAGTATGAATCATTTCGCCGGTTACTTTTCGCTTTTTCCGCCCAGCTTTCAGCTGGTGGGATTTTTTTTTTTTTTTTTACTAATTTTCAATCTAGGTATGACCAAGTTGTTTTTACAAGGTGTCTTTTAGGTCATACAAGATTTACACATGGATATTTATTAAAAGGTGAAGAACCACCATCATGCCTTACTTGCCAAATTAAAATGACTGTGAAACACATTTTATTGGATTGTACTGTTTTTAATGTAAATAGACGAAGGTTTTATTCAGAGGTGTGTCTAACTGATTTATTTAAAAATGTATCACCTGAATGTATTTTATAATTTTTGTCTAGTGTACATCTGAAATGTCTTTTATAACCTCGTATTAATTGTATACTTGTATAAATTATTCAGAGATGGCGTGCCGTTAAAAAGTGAATAAATAAATAATTCACAGCCAAATAAATTAGTAAAATATTAATTTAAGAAAATGGTTGTTTTTTTTTTTTTTTTCTCAAACAGCTATTCCTCCGGTTATCATGAATGCCTTGGAGAAGAAGGCCTTCATGAAGGTAAGGAATCACAAACACTCATTTCAAGCATCTATCTGAGAGGACGTGTTTTAAACTGCTTCTTAAAAATGTGTTCATTTCTCAGCGGTTCCCGGTTCTCAATGCCCCTGTACAAGTCGGACTTGTTGGACTCTGGTGAGTTTTTAAGGCACTGTTTGTTTGCTATGCACTGCGATCATGGTTTAAAACAATGAATGAATGACTTATTTTACATATCCATCTCCACAGTCTGGTGTTTGCCACGCCGCTGTGCTGTGCTCTGTTCCCACAGAAGAGGTGAGTGCTTCTCATTTAGAAACGCTTTTGCCTTGGTTTGGTTGACGTGCTGATTTGGGTTGTTGTTCTGTCTCTGTGAAGTTCTATGAAGGTGAACAGCCTGGAGCCGGAGCTTCAAGAGAGTATACGACAAAGCAATCCTAACATCACTACTGTTTATTTTAACAAGGGTCTGTAGAAAGGCCTAGGTTGCAGCCCATTTTGATATCCTCCACTGCACTGGAGGTTAGTGGGCACAACTTGAAAGGTAGAACATATTTATTTTTGTTTTTGCTGTCTGGAGTTATATATTTTTTGTCAATTTAACCCATGTTATTGTACTATCCAAAATTACTATATGTACTGATAAGATCAGATCTTGCTACTGGATTTAGTTAAAGATGCTTACATGTTAACTGCTGCATTGCTTTACGCCTCCATCTTGTGTTGACCACACACACGTAGACTTATTTACCAGTATATTCATTACTTTGATTTATACTAGATTATCATAGGCATGTTTTATGATTTTTTTTTCCACTAATGATCTTTGGCTCAGAACTGTCTAAGATTTCCAGGTTTGTGGCTCAAACATCTCTTCAACTCCACTCTCCCATGTGCATTATTCCTCTAAAGACTGTCTTTAGTAACAGGGTTTTCAACGTTATTCTGCCAGGAGTATTTTAACCTTTCATGCTCCACTATGTGCCCATTAAGTGCACTTACGCAGTGAATGCGGTGTGCTTTACTCTGTACTACAAAAGAAACCCTGAGATGTGCAAACACTTCTTCATGAGCACATCAAAAGTTATCGGGTGACTATCACTGATATCAGTTCCTGCAGGCCATACTTCATCATTTTTTCTGTCTAAGCCTTATAGACCTGTGTGGTTTGAGCTCATTGCACATGTCTCCAAGACATTTGCTTGTGTGGATTGTAGTTTGTGTACTGAAGAACGGTCAAAATAATATTTATTGGAGTATTTCATACTTATTATTAGAATTTGTGAATGTATGAATAATTTCCCCATATAGAACAGAATGTGTCTGGGCTTAAAGACAAGCATTACATATCTCGGGCAGCAAGAGCAAATGATAAGAACAAAGTTTGCTCATGTTCGATAGAAATATGCTCAGTTGGAGTATGAAGAAAATGTTGCTTCATATGCCCTGCTTGATCATGTATTATATCTCAGACATGTACAGTTATTTCTTTATTGTTGTCATGGGGAAATCTATAATGTTTTATTAATAATATATATGATGATGTCAGTCACAGTGTCTGTAGTATATGATATAACCATTTGTTAGTTCAGTAGCCTCTGGTCCTGTAAACTGAGTGCATATGATCAAACTTGTTTTCCCTGATGTATTGTGGAAATGTTACGGTGCATAGTGGTGTATTTGTTTTGGATGAAGTTAACAAACCTTTACAGTGTTTTTTGTTTTATTTTTTTGCCATCAGACTCACAACTCTGCTTTTTGGGTGCAACAGCACATAGACTTGTCGTTATTCTCGTCATATCCTCTAAGAGGCAGTAGAGATCTGTTGTTTTTGACCTTAGCACTCCATTGTAGGCATATCATTTAGCCTAATATCTAAGCACATTAAATGTTACGCAAGTATGCTGTTGAAAAGGGTAGCCCAGTTGAAAGCAGTCAGGGTTTTGATGCTTTATTTAATGCACAAATTCTCTGTTACTTTGATAATAGTACAAAAACACGTTTAAGTTTGATATGGAGAAGTGTTGGATTTGTTATGCAAATGACTATTTGATTGTGATTTATACAAAACTGTTTGATTTCTTCCTGGGATGTTCTGTTACATCAAACACAGACCACTTTAGCAACCTAGTGTCAAGACTCGTCCTTTCTTTCAATATGCGCAGTGTACCAGCATATATAGTTTGGTTGGTCGTGTAATGCTTGCCAGCGTCACAATGATTTATAGAGATGCTCACCATGATAGACACAGAATTCCAAACTTAAACTGACAGACGTTAAACTGTCATAGCATCCTCAAGCACCCAGCTTACTGTCTAATATCAGCAATACACCGAATTATTAGCAAAGGTGGTGTTTCAAGATCTTTCAAATATTTTAGGATTGTAAATTGCACTAGACCACTTACAATGTTTATAAGATGTAAAACCATAATGTTGTAATTGTACAGATTTGAACTTGCAGTGATCGTTATTTTCTATATGCAGTAACATTATGGTTGTCCATCAAATTGTCATATGTTAAAACAAAATATAGATTGTCACACCAAATAAGACCTCGCTAAAATAAAATTGATTCACTGCACACATATGCTTGATGCTTAGAGCACAATTTATTGATCGTCTCCTTTGTGAAAAGTGCAGACAAATGCAAGTGCAATAATTGGGGTGATGTTACTTGCATGTAAAGGAAGGACCCACTTCAGCGGTTATTCTATATCAGTGCTTCCCAAACCTGTCCTGGAGGCCCCCTGTCCTGCACCTTTTGTATGCCTCCCTTATCTAACACACCTGATTCCACTCATCAGCTCGTTAGTAGAGACCGCAAGAACTAAATTGGGTGTCTGATTAAGGAGACATACAAAATGTGCAGGTTGGGAAAGCACTGTTCTATATGTTATATTATTGGTGCTTATTGTTTTATTTTTCCAGCATGTGTTATTGTTTGTTAAATCCTTGTGTATTTTATCTGGAACAATGTAATAAAGATATTAAACTATGTCTGACTGAGACTACACTTTGTTAGTTAGCATTTGCTATAGAGGGGCATCATACTTAGAAGAACCAAGAAGATATTTGGCATAAACCAGTTGATTTAAAGGAATAGTTTAACCAAAAAGTACCATTTGCCTGCAGGTCATTAAAGATGTAGAAGAGTTTGTTTTTATTGGAATAGATTTGGAGAAATGTAGCATTACATCTTGCTCACCAATGAATGCTCTGCAGTGAATGGGTGCCGTCAGAATGAGAGTCCAAACAGCTGATGGAAAAACAAAAAAATCCACCATACTCTAGTGTCTAGTCCATCAGTTAAGTGTCGTGAAGTGAGACGCTGTGTGTAACAAATTCACAGACATTAACTTTAAAAAAAAAAAAAACGTAAATAATATTCCAGTTAAAATTCAAGCCTTGTCTGAATCAGGAAATATGCACAGATCGAGCAGCATTTACAAGCAAAAACAGCATGGCTTCCCCAGATGGAACACAGATTTCGAATTAAGCAACAAGCAAAATGCCGTTTTAAAGTCCTGCCTTTAAAATGCAAGCATACCAGTAGGTGGGCAGAGAACTGTATTTGTTGCACATGCAAATATACTAATCAGGGATTAGAGCTGAATGGCTCAGTAGCAAGTTGTGTTGTGGAGAAATACAATGTAAATGACTGCAATTCACATGGACAATACACAAAAGAATCTCAAATGAAAAAAAAAATTAATTTATGGAGATGACATGTTTATTGTTCATTGTGTCCACCCCTAGCTGGACCTTTGGCTGCTCACTGACCAGAAACCAGCAGGTTTGGAAGCATGTGTTTGCATCAAATCTGCTCTTTCAACATGGAGTTTGGAGACAGACTTTCATTAATACACATACCACAGAAAACCACCAGTGTGGCAGCAGGCAACCAAAGGAACGCAGTAAGGTGAAATACGCCAAGCTATTTCTAAAGTGCAACAACAACATAACTTAATTACACAACATTACTCCCATTTGTACATACTTTAAAACGAGGCCACATGCAACTCTGTGGCATTGTTACTTTGCTCTTAAATGTACCAGTCAGTGCTAACAAATCAACAACCTGAGCTTTTCTCTCTATTCACAGCATTAGTAGGAGAGATGAGGTGGGATGTGACTATATCAAGGGAAAACTTTTCTTAATCTATTTTAATCAAGCTTTGCTGCACCTGACAAACTTCAACAGCATCTACTTTTCTACCACAATTTTCTTAGCGGCTTCCAAAACCCACTCTATGTTGACTTTATCTCCAAACTCCTTTTCTCTGTGCTCTAGAAGAACCCCCTGAAAACAAGAAAAAACAGGATATGTGTGACAAGCAAGTGGTTGAAGAAGCTCTGAAATGCACTTTGTTGCTTTGTAACGGTGCAATGAAATATCGAATAGATTACCTGTTCACCAGATCCGATGACAAACACCCCTCCCAGGATAAAACCTTCTCCATTCATGTTGCCTTGGTGACCTGACCTCCAGGCCCTTATAAAGTTTTGCCAGACTCCCAAGCGAATGAAACCAAGCGCACCCATCTTCCTCTGTTGTGGCCCATAAAAAGCTTGCTGTGCAGTTAGACACCAAGCAGAATGAATAATTATTGGTAGCTTTATGCTCTATTCTGTAATACATTCGGTAATAAATCATGCAGGCATGATTGAGCTTCTGTTTAACATATTTAAATTTGCTCTATGCACTAAATGTGCGAGTGTCTTTCAGAAGACTTGGATTAAATAGCTCAATTCATATGGATTTATTTTATGATCCCTTTATTCACTTTTTTAAGTGTCAAAGTTTTGGTTTCATGGATTTACAATGAAACGAGGCACGGAAAACTCGTTTCATTAAAACATCTTCATTTGTGTTTTGAAGATGAAAAAAAGTCTCATAGGTTTGAAATGAAAGTAAACGATGACAGAAATTTCCATTTTTGGGTAAACTATGCCTTTAGTGTTTACTAACCTTTTCATCCAGGAAGATCTCCCCTGCAAAGTGAGGCCTGAAGTCCTGAATCTCTGTATCTACATTCTCCTTCACAACAGCATACAGAGGGACCCCGAGCTCCTCCAGCTGGGGCTTCAGAGAGGACAGCTCAGAGGCCTCCTGCAGATACACAAGCATGTCATCAGCATGTCATTATTCATTCAGACTTATGGGTTTGTGCTTTTTGCAACTAATAATATTGTAGTAGTACTTCTTTTTAAGGAGTAGTTCACCCAAAATGAAAATTAGCTGAAAATGTACTCAACCCCAGGCTGTCCAAGATGTAGAGGAGTTTGTTTCTTCAGTTGAACAGATTGAAGAAATTCAATATTACATCACTTGTTCACCAATGGATCCTCTGCAGTGAATGGGTGCCGTCAGAATGAGAGTCCAGACAGCTGGCTAAAACATTACAATAATCCACAAGTGATCCACACGAGTCCAGTCCATCAATTAATGTCTTGTGAAATTAAAAGCTGTTTGTTAACAGCTTATTTGTGTTAAATAAATACATGTTATTTCTGGCAAAAATGCTGAAAATTCTGAATCAGGAGAGTAATATACACAGATCAATCTCCATTTACAAGACAAAACAGTTCAAAACAGTTTTGATGAGAGAGGAGAAAAGGGGATGGACTTTTTTCACTGAAGGAAGCATTATTATGGATTGTGGACTTGTATGTTGGTCAGAAGCAATTGTTTAGCAAATGCCTTGATGGATTTGTTTCCAACAAACAGGCAGCTTATCACTTCACGAGATGTTAACAGATAGACTGGACTGGAGTTATGTGGATTATTGTGATGTTTTTCTCAGCTGTTTGGACTCTCATACTGACGGCATCCATTCACTGCAGAGGATCCATTGGTGAGCAAATGATGTAATGCTAAAATCTGATATGATGAAGAAACAAACTCATTTATATCTTGGCCTTAGGGTGAGTAAATCAAATAAAATAATTGGGTGAACCATTCCTTTAGATTTTCCCCCAAATCAGTGCAGAAAATGCAAAAAGTGCTCAGATTTTGTCTGGGCAAAAATATAAGAGCAACTGAACTTTGTTATGAGGAACATGATCACTACCTCTCTGCACAAAAATCATCCAGGTCGCCGGACAGCCATGACCACTGCACCAGATTTCTCCCAGAGGGTTTTTGCTTTTAAAGCCCTCTCATCTGAATAGATTAAGATGACAAAAACATTCAATAAATACTGTGTTTCCTTCAATGCTCTTCTTAATTATCACAGCACCTGGCCAAAATGTTAATTTGAAAAAATCCTTATCACTTCATGTGGATTTCAGTTCATTTCGTACCACTGTCGATGGCTTTGAGGTCAGCATTTCCTAGATACTCTACAGAAGCAGCTCCTGGTTTAGTCAGCAAGAAGTCAGTGTTTGCAAGTATTATGCCGGCGATGGCGGCCCCCACAGCGCCAAGACCGAGTGACCACATGCCCATAGCAAGCGTCTCCCCTCCAGGACAGACGATGACACTGCGGGGAAAATATGTATGGTAGGTTACATGAAACATTGTTTCAATAACAAAGAGTAATTTGTGGAAGCCAAGATGTAATTTCCTTTTCACGATCAACTCAAGTAGGCAAAGAATACCATTTCACCTGACATATTTGTACTAAAGGCAACTCTATAATAAGACATGTTGGGGCAGGAGCAGTACCTTCTGTCTTTCTAAAGGGAGACTCGCTGTTCTGGCTTTTCCTTGAAAAGTGCCGGTTTGTCGAAAAAGCACGTAAGCATATAGAGTTGACAGAAGTGGGCAGCACTAATGTCAGGAATGCCGCTCGGCATGTAGTGATGGTCAGCGGGAGGTACTGTGGAGGGAAGTTATTATGAGTCACGACTGTTTTATCGAAGGCTAGAAGCTGGGGGGACTGGGACACAGAGACTCTGTACTTGACACCACTATTCAAACAAAGAGAAAATCTTCCTCTTGGTGACAAAAGAGTCAAACGCATGGGTCGCAGTCGCATGAGGGCCATTGCTAACATCCAAGGCCAGTTTAGCCAACCTTTCCCAATCGGGTAAAAGCTCTGGAGAGGAAAGGAAAACAGCGCTTTACCGCTCAATGTAGGTAAAAATGAAACACAAAAATAAGGACTCTCTGGGTGTACACACTTTTAAAAAGTACTTATTACAGAAATAAAATACTTCAAAAGAACCTCTGTTAAATTGCGAAATATGTTTTTGGACAATTTAATTGCAATTAAATAAAAATGTGTATTTAATGCAATTAAATAAGGAATAAGTACATCTTTATATTCATTTCAGAATTCTATTGCCTTTGAAATATGGTTAAAGTATACTGTCGATTGCACTTACAATCAATTATGGTAAACCGAAATATACTTTAATATATTTTCTATTAAAATTTGTATGTCATGTAATTATATAATTGTAATGAAGTTTCAATTTGCAATAGTGAAAAACACAACAGTTTAAACTATAACAAATCAATCACTTTACATGTGCAGTAGTATATTAGTAACAAAAACAAGTGTACTTTTTAAAAGTGTAGTCTTCTAGTGCACTTAAATGGCAAAACACTACGTGTCCACATATAATTAGTGCATTTCTTTTGAAGGGCATACTATACATCTCTGAAGGTATGATTTACCTAATTAAAGGTCTGCACTGCTTTAAAATCTATATTTATCCTCCTCCCAGAATGTATATGTGTGGGTTTCCTGATAAGAAAAAAACTGTAATGTACGTCACGAAATGGAAAAACAACTGAACTGCAAAGGATATTTTTATATAACGTAAGGCACATATTAAAATGATGCGGAGGCTGATATGACTGCCAATAAACTCTGTTTATCCTGGACACTTGTGCGGATTTCTGTTAGTCATGTGATGTAACGTTACTTAACTCTAGAAAGATCAAAAGCGTTACCAAACGTAGTGTTACAGAGTAATACAATCGCCTAGCCTACATTTGGCGTGGAAGTGTGAAAGAAATAAAATAAACAATGAGTAATTACTTAATTGCTTACTGATCCCAAGCAAAGATTGGGATGACTAAGATATACATATGCTAATTAAACGTAAGGATACTAAAGCAATGCTGTACGTTAGGTAATGGTGAGTCAGCATGGAGATTGCTATTTTGTGCACCTTTTGCACAGGAGGCTAAAGTACATTAAGCTAACACCTGCTGCTAGCTTGTTTGACTAGCTAGAGAGTTAGATTGTTGTTGCAATAGCAGATACAAGCGTTGACAATACGAATATAATATACATTATTATCTGCATTAATGCGCAAAAGTACCAAAACGAATAATACTCACGGCTAGCGGTTCAACGGCTGTGTTAGTTGGCTGTTAAACTGCGGTCGGTGTGGGACAGAGACGCGTTCAGCTGCAGCTAGAGGAGCCTGTCTAAACCTCTTAAAGAGACAGGCAACACAAAAATATGTACTGCTCAAAACTTTTACAAATCCTTTATTGTAGTTCATTGTAGTTTAATAACACATCTAAAGGCATCGGCTGTGAAAATGATTCAATATAATTTCTATATTGTGAGACATTCTTATTGACAAAGGCTTGTAAAAGTGTTTGCATACAGTAAGGCCAGGCCAACTCTCGCGAGACAAATAAGCAACCGCAGCTTCAAAAACAAGCCCAAAACAAGCCCAATATTTTTTTTGATGATTTATTATCATCAATATTATTTATTATCAATTATTTATTACCAATAAATGAGCCTGCAACATATTAAACTAAAACCACTCTTTTATCTGAAAAGCAAAAAACAGAAGCTATTCGACAAAAATTAGCAACCTGCAACAAAAGTGGGAACAAACCTCATCTCCAATCCCCTGTGAGCAGAATATGATTGGAGAGATGGAAAATGAGAAAAGCACAAGAGCTTCAAAGGGGAGCAGTAACATAGCCACATATTTATAGCCTAAAATATATAAGGGTCATTCTATGGAAATGTCATTTTCTCTGTCTCTAGCCTTAACAGAAACATTACACTTTTTTATATATATATATATATTAAAATGAAACAATGTGTTATTTGAGCAATTGCACCTTCTTGAGCCATCAATGTGTCAGTATTTGTTTTTAATGAATTATAAAGAATTCCAAGCACCACAAAACTCCTCGTCCCCACAGCCATGTACAGAGGGAAAGTGCTGAAAACAGGTTTTTCTACCATTTAAAATAAATAATGTATACATTACTATCAAGTAAATGACAGAAAAAACAAGATGCCAAATAAATATTATAGAATATATATATATATAAAATAAAATTATAATATATATTATATTAAAAAATAAAATATTATGTGTATTATCATTTATGTGTACTCATTAAGTCAAAAGGTAATCTAATAATGCGGTCTAATTTTAAATGTTAAAAAAAGAAATACATTTTAAGACATCTTGCCATACCAGGCTATTCGAACCAAATGTATTTACTCTTAGTTTTAGGATATGACTACTTGTTTTTTTATTACAGCCCATGATCATTAATACATACATTACAAAAACATTGTAAAAAATTAGGTTAAAAGAAAGTCATCCCACTCCTCATGCACCTTCTTTCTGAATGTGATTTTTCTCCAATGAGGGGGCGGAACATTTGGCAAATTACGCTACTGCACGTATATTATTGCACTGGTTTGCTATTGACTGCTATCAGACAGTGTCAATCAATGCATTGGAGAATACGGCGAACATAAATAAAGAAACGAAGTTGCTTGTCAGATTTCCCTAACAAGCAACCATATTTTTTTAAATAAGCCCCAAAAAAACAACCCGCGGCCAGGGATTTTTTCCCGCAACCTTACAAAAAAAGAAGCCCAAAGTCGCGTATAATAAGCGGACTTGGCAACCTTAAAGGCCTGTTTTTTTCTGAATGAGTGCTGCTTGAGTAAACACAAGCACTCATTCATAAACACACTTTCAGCCACTAAGATAAAATAGCTGCAGAAAATGTTTTTTTCAGAAACATTGAATAATCTCACTGACCACAAACTTTCAGTTTTGTATGTCAAGTTTAATTATTGGAAAAATACATAAAAAAGTTTCAGAAATCTTTGAATAGGCTGTCATCATAGCTGCTGATCAAGGCCAAGAACACTTCGCCTAGAATGCAGCCATCTACTCTCAAACTACTCATGAAATGTCTTTGCAAGGCCCACAAAATTAAACCACCACATCCCTATGCGCATCTATCACTAAGTCCATCTATCACAGACAAAACATGTAGAAAGAGTTCTCCATATGACAGAAAGTAGCAAGGAAATATTTTCAATTCTATTTAATTACATCAAATGTTTCGTTGTATTTACTGGTATTTAATATACATATAAACAACTTCTATTATTTGCAATTATAAGGTTAAAGGGTGTTTTTAGTGTAAGATTAATTTCTCTTTCCTGAGATTACTTCCTCTTTTTGGCCGGTTTTGTTTCTCCGTGTCGTAAACTCTAGGGGCGAGGCTTCTAAACCGGGGTGTTTTTAGGGGCGTGATATTCAAATTACGATTGTTTTCAACCAGCACATTTATCAACGTACAATCTTTCGTAAATTGGGATTGGCAGCATACGAATGTTTCATAAATTACATGTGAACTCTGTCGTAAGTTAATTTACGCGCTCGGATCTGCGCTCGTTTCTACATTAGATTGGTAAATGAGAGCCATTGTCTTGCTGAAATGTCCACCCTTGTTTCATATTCATCATCCTTACTGTAGGTGTTGGGACTGAACCAGCTAATATTAATTTCCACTGTCAAGGGGCAGGATTGCTTTCTAATTACTGATAGATTTCAGCTGGTGTCTTGGCTTTCCATGACTTTTTGCACCTCCCTTTCTTCATGTGTTCAATACTTTTTCCCTGTGTCATTCCATTTTATTACACATAACTTAATTCCTGAACTTATTTGTTTTGTTTTCTTTGTAGTTATGGATTACTTGAGTTGTTACCATCATCTGGTGAAAATTTCAAGTCAACAGCACATTTAGAAAAATATTTACTGAGAAAAATGGTGACGTGTTCAATATTATTTTACCTGCTGTATATATATATCAATCATATGATACTTCAATATTCTAAATTCAAACCCTTTGTACAAAAGTAGTTCTTGTAAAAGCAGGTGTAAAATATATAGGCTACAGGTGCATCTAAAAAAAAAATATCGTGAAAAAGTTTATTTATTTATTTATTTTTTATTGTAACTTATTTCAAAAAGAATATAAACTTTTATATATTCTAGATTCATTAAATGTGAAGTAAAACATTTCAAAAGTTTTTTGTTTTAATTTTGATCATTGGAGCTTACTGCTCAATGTAAGTCAAAAATCCAGTATCTCAAAATATTAGATTATTTACATTTGAGTTTCAATAAATGACCATCCATACAGTATAAATTGTGGGTATCTCTTGTTCTTTGAAACCACAATAATGGGGAACCCTGCTGACTTGGCAATGGTCCAGAAGACGATCATTGACACCCTCCACAAAGAGGGTAAGTCACAGAGGGTCATTACTGAAAGGGGTGGCTGTTCAAGGAGTGCTGTATCAAAGCATATTAAATGCAAAGTTGACTGAAGGAAGAAATTGGGTAGGAAAATGTGCACAAGCAACAGGGATGACCACAAGCTTGAGAATACTGTCAAGCAAAGCCGATTCAAACACTTGGGAGAGCTTCACAAGGAGTGAACTGAAGCTGGAGTCAGTGCATCAAGAGTCACCACGCTCAGACATCTTCAGGAAAAGGGCTACCAAGCCACTTCTGAAACAGAAACATCGTCAGAAGCATCTTACCTGGGCTAAGGAGAAAAAGAACTGGACTGTTGCTCAGTGGTCCAAAGTCCTCTTTTCAGATAAAGGTAAATTTTCTATTTCGGTTTGGAAATCAAGGTCTGGAGGAAGATTGGAGAGGCACAGAATCCAAGCTGCTTGAAGTCCAGTGTGAAGTTTCTGAAGTCAGTGATGATTTGGGGTGCCGTGACGTCTGCTGGTGTTGGTCCATTGTGTTTTATCAAGTCCAAAGTCAATGCAGCCGTCTACCTGGAGATTTTGGAGCACTTCATGCTTCCTTCTGCTGACAAGCTTTATGGAGAGGCTGATTTCCTTTTCCCTGGTCATGATATCACTGTGCTTGATTTGCCAGCCAACATGCCTGAGTGAACCCCATATGGAATTTAGGGTATATTTTCAAGAGAAAGATGAGAAACAATCGATCCAACAATTCAGACGAGCTGAGCGCTCAATAGTGCCTTAGCAGTGGCACAGGCTGATCGCTTCCATGCCACACCTCACTGATGCTGGAATTGTTGTGCTAAAGGAGCCCCGACCAAGTACTGAGTACATAAATTAACATACTTTAAAGAGCTTAAACTTTTCTGTTTGGCAAATCCTTTTTCTGATTGATCTTAGGCAGGGATGTGCAGAGAGTTCCTCAGGGGCAGGGGCTCAAATGTAAAAAAGGGGCAATATGAGAAGGGGGAAAAAATCATAGGGCAAAATATTGGATACATTACTATTTTATATTTTTGCAAGAAGTCACTTATAGTCATCAAGCCTGCATTTATTTGATCAAATCAAATTTTTATATACGTTATTAATTTACTTGATTTACTTTGCATTTTATGCAATGTTTAATTATTAACAATGTTGAAAACCTGTGATACTTTTTTCAGGATTCTTCGATAAATAAAAAGTTAAATAAGCACAGCATCTATTTAAAATATAACTTTTGTAACAATATACACTACTGTTCAAAAGCTTGAGGTCAGTATTTTTTTTTTTTAAGAAATTAGTTTTTATTCAGCAATAATTTGTTAAATTGATAGAAACAGTGATAGCAAAGATTGATATTGTTAGAAAACATCTCTATTTTGAATAAATGCTGTTCTTTTAAAAAAAAATATTTATCAATGAACCCCAAAAAAGTATCACAGGTTCCAATAAAAAAATAAGCAACACAGCTGTTTCCAACATTGATAATAAATCAGCATATTAGAATAATATCAGAAGGACCATGCATTGAAGAATGGAGTAATGATGCTAAAAATTCAGCTTTGAATCACAGAAATAAATTATATTTTATTAAAATAGTATAAATGTATATTAAAATAGAAAAAAATATTATTTTAAATTGTAATAATATTTAGTATTTTCTGTATTTTTGATCAAACTAATTCAGGCTTGATGAGCATAAGACACTTTCATAATGCTGCGTAATTATGAAAAAGAACGGAAAATGACCGCTCCACTTCACACATTGTCCAATGAAATTTGATCTTCTTGAGCCAGATCATGATTAGTTGGTGTAGCTTTATGACTAATGGCCATTGGTGAATTATGTAATATTCTAAAATATGTAATATATGGATTTTTTATTAAATCGATACACTAGCTTTGATTATTGATGTAAAATGTTTAAAATATTGTTTGGTTTATTTTTTCCTTCCATCGACCCACTCACTGAAAGAACAATAGGCCCATATGGCTCGAGAGCCTAGCAACGCCTCAGATTGACAGATATGTAAAAATAAACAGGAATTTTCCCACTTTTGAGCGAGTAGTAACTGTTTTGTACAAATTGTCATATTAATTCGAGAACAAATGCATTTTGTTTTATTGACCACAATATCATTGCTATTTTTCCGAGAGGGGCACTTTTGAATAATTTTGAAAAAGGGCAGGGGTTCGAGCCCCTAAAGCCCCCCCTCACCCCCCTATCTTTGCACATTACTGCACAGTCTCATTTATTTATGCAGCTCATTTACTCCCTGAAGCAGCTGCAGAAGCTATACTAGTTTGTACATCACTTTCCTCTGGGCCAGACAGACTCTGCTGTGGATACAGATGATTTATTCATCTAAAAATGTATATCTGTTGTTTATGTCATGCACCAGTTATTGCTTTACATATAAATGAAGATATGTCACTGTGGTCCTGGTGCTCTAGGCAGAGTCTCAGTGTCAATTACAGGCATAACTTTGTAAGAAAATCAAATAGATGCCAGTCACACAATTACCATATTTTATAGATTACCGTAGATCTAAGGATATCATGCTATCATACTTTGAATATGACCAAAAGAATGGCAAAAACCCATTAGACCACATTAAAGCTCACTGAATGAGTTTAAAAAGGTGAAGATGTCTTTGTACTGATGTTGTGAGGACATTATTATAACCACGAAAGTCCAGTATAGACGACTGCACAATATTTATGTGATAACAAGGAAATATACAAACAAGGTAGTTTGTATACATTAAATTTGTATAGAGGCTTTCACACTAATCTCAGCCATAAAGTTATATATTTCACAAATAAAGAGAATGTCGTGCCTTTCTGTAAATTTCACACAGACCTTTGCAAGATATGTTTGTCCTTCATGAGTTCCAGAGCTCTTTCCACTAAATTAGCACATAGTCAGTCTGAGTTGTGTTTGCTTAAAAGTGTTAAGAACTTGATTATGTAAGATGATACAGGTAGGTTAGTGGATCTGCAGCTCTGTTTTGGTGCTAATAGTTATTTTTAGGGGAGAGAGGCAGAGGCCAGTTGCTTCTGGCTGCTGTAGGCTGGAATGTGCTGAGATGAAAGTTGTCCCAACATCCCACCCTCTCCTGCAGCTGCTGCATTCCAGACGACCACCGAACCAATGTGGGAAACCTCCTTCGCTTGTTATAGTAGCAACTGCGGTTGCAGAATTTAGTTGATTATTACTGTAATGACAATGAAGCAGTATCAGAGTGCTTAATTGTATTTTTGAATGAAAATAAATGTAAAATAATTGTTCCATGCTTCATGTACAGTGAATTGATTTAGTTTGAAGGCTCTAAACTGGCAATGAGATGGCAGTGAGTGTTGGGGTGGAGACTGGAGATCTATTGTATTATACATGATGAAAGGTCTTAAATAAAGGGCACGGTTTCAAATCCAAGACGCAGCTTAGGTTTCATACCCAGCACCAGCTGTAAAGTTAACCTAGGTCCACCTCACTGGAGCACTTTCAAGAGTTTCTGTCTTACCCATGTGTCTGAGTTAGGGCCCAATCAGCTGTAAGCATACGTACCCCACCTACTAAACATCCTCGTCTCAGTTAGCCATTGGCTGAATTATTTCACTCCTCCATGCTTATCAGAAGTTTACCTTTAAAAAAACGGGGCAGGGCAGGTGACAACTTGTGTTTATCACCGTACACCAACCAGCAGCAGCCACGTACATTTTGTACCAATAGAACGGTAACAAAACATAAACAGATGCTTGTCACCTCAACTAACATCAACCTTTCAACCTGTGTATTTCTGCCACAATTACATCATCATCTTGATACAAAAGTGACCCGCCTAACAAAAAGACGTAAAACAAATGCATATCCATGTTTTATATACAATAGATTCTATTTCTCAACATATTATCATGTTATGCATTATACATTATTTTATTATTATGTAAAAGTATTAATTCTCTCTCTTGCATGCAGCAGAAGCAACAATAACACCTTCCTGATAAAACTGAAATGATGCACCTCATCCACACCAACTGGAATCATATTCTGGATAAAGGATAATGATTAAAAGACCATTTTTAATGAGTGAACCTGGTCGAAAAGGAAGATAAATCAAAAGAATTAAAACACACAGAAATGCCCACAAAAGGAACACCTGTAAGCAAAGCCACAAACAAGTCAGTAATTATTTTGAACAAGCCACATAGTTCAGAAACCAACTACGCTGTAAAGGTGCACCAGTCACCAATACAATACAAAAGAAGTGATACAAAAGAAGCCAAATTTGAAGTTTGCCAAAAAGCCCATTAGCAAGCTGTTGTGGTCAGATAACCACAAAACCAGCTGTTCTTTAAAAAATAAATAAATAAATTCAAAATCCAAACAATGTCCAGACTTCAAAATATCTAAATTGCAATATGATGATGACATTCCTTAGTTGAACGACTATATGTCTTGTTGAAATCAAGCAAGAATGGATGGAAATACCATTGGAGAATGTCCTACAGTCTGTTGAAACTATAGCGTGGGAGAAAGTTAATCTTTTAGCTGGACAATGATCTTGAACACAGGGACAAATGAATACTAGGGTGACACATGAATAAGGTGAATGTCCTATAATGGACCCAATCGCTGTCCAGTTGAGAAATTGTGGCATTTTTTGAAAACTGAGGTCAATTTGTCAAAATCAAAACTGTCACCTACTTATTGTACAGGAATTTTAGGCACAATGAGATAACTAAAATGGTGAACATAATCTATAACTAAACGTTTGGTAACTTGTTTGTTTACGGACCAATTCTCACCATTAACTAGTTGTTAACTAGCTATTAACTAGCCCTGCTTGCATCCGTTTTCTGATCCTGTTTGGTTGAATTTGTTTTCTGACCAGATTGTTGGGCCATCTCTGAACAGCTACCACATATCTACTCACAGCTAAAAGATCATAGTCCATAAAGTGTGGTCTCACGTGCTCACCTGTTTGTCCGTGTGTAGTTTACATGAAAAAAGAGAATCAATGCTCATTTTCATTTTCTTTTCTTTCTTTTGTATTTTCTTTCTTTTGTAAAATTTTTTTATTAGAATTAATTATTTTTAGAATGTAATGATTATAGCAAATTATTTTCTTCAACTGTTCAGTGGAAAAATTTCAGTGGACATAATTATCTGGGGGGGGGGGGTCTGTTTTTTTTTTCTTTCATGCCACATATCTCAGGTTGAGAGTTCAACAAGAAACTGACCTTTGTCTTGCCATCTCACTTCATTGACTCATTTGTTCACTAAAAATTATCCCTCCAAAATTCAACTGTCATGTGAAAAACTAAATTTGTACACTTAACACCAACTGTAAAATTCTAATATTATAATGCTTAAGTTAAACACACTGTTCACAGATAAGCATTAATGCATTTATTCAGCATCTGTGCAATCCACCATCACAGTTCAGTCAGTTCAGTAGTTATGTAGGTCATTCCTATAGGTTCATAGATTTTGTTTGTCTTTCTGCTCAAGCATAAAAGTTGTAGGTTTAATCCCATGTGTGGGCACCTAAAGAACTGGAGAGTAGCTAAGATTACAATCCTGCCCTGTCACCATTGTGCCTTTGACAGCAGGGCATGAGAATATTTCAGGGGAGGGCCCTGCATTTACTGTACTACAATTTGCTTTGTAACATCTACTACATGATAATAAACTATTAACTATTAAACTTGCTTTCTATCAAGTCAAGTCACCTTTAATACAATACAGCACTTTATACAATACTGATTCATCGCAGCAATAAACAAAGACATAAAAGAAGAAGTGATGCAAAATTAAGACAAATTCAAATTCTGCTGCAAAGTAACCCTACAAAGACAAGTGTCATTATTCAGCTCAAAATCATGTATTAGAGCTCTTGAAATATTTGTAGTTGTAGTGGTATGCAAATCAACCAAACACCCTAAGATCAGAGAATGAAGCAGCTAAATAAAATGTATACAAATAAATTCTGTACACTTTAATTTTGCTAAGTTTTGATCCAGTGGGTCTTCCTAATTTGACATTTAAACCCTTGTACACATCCTTGCTTGACCCATTTTGCAGCTTTGAAAGGGAACTTTTAATTGAGAATGTGGAAATCTTCAATCTGCAATTAGCTAGAGAGGGGGGGAAAGAATCGGTTATATCAGGATACACAATAATCCAAACTCTGCACACTCTGAGAATAGACAGTTCAAAATTGAACAGAGATCAGCACAGCATGTTTTGGAACAGACCTTGATTGTTATATGTTAAACCATTATGTTTTTTAAAGGGTTTTGCAATGCATTTATTACACAACCACAAAAAAATAATAATTTTACAAATGAGAGGAGTGCTGTATCATCCAATCACATCTGCAGTTAACTTCACCACACCCCACTTTAGATTTGATATTACTTGATATAACTTTTCCACAAAGTTGATCATAAATCACCTTCAGGTCTGTTTGTCATTGCTCCATGCTATGCCCACAAGTGATTTTTTTAGCCCACAAGTGTCTGTCCACTTTGTCCACTGACAGCAGCAGCCATCCCACCCCAAAGGAAACTGTCCTATGACTGAGCTGAGCGCACAAGGGGTTAACAGAAATTTCTGAAAGTTTGAATCTCCTCCCCCCAAACAACACCCTCTGGAATGGTCTGCCCCACTGGTTCACATGACATGTGTGTGTATGTGTGTATGTTTGTGAGTGAGAGAGTGAGTAAAGCTTAGTGTGTGTGTTTTCTGTCAGCCATATATAGGGGCAAACTTGCTTCGAGACCAGGTTGTGTGTCATATAGTCTTTGATCTATCTGCAAACCTCATTCTTTCTATCATTATTTCCTCTATACCCTCGGGACTATAAGGAGCTCTGCATACTTGGCCTGCTTTAGCCAAAGTTGGAGGAAGATTATTGAGCACTTGATACATAATTTTGTCCTGATTTTGATTTTGAAGATCTGTTCAGTTGCTGGCAAACATGGAAGGAACGAATGACAATTATGATGACGGATCCTTCATGTTCACCTCAGAGTCTGTGGGAGAAGGGCATCCAGGTGATTTTCAATATGACTTTTAAATTTAAATTCAATTTTGTAGTATGTACTATATATCTTTTGCATTCTGGACCTGGGTACTTGCATGGAGAAAACCCTTAAGACATGTACCAATAGACTAATTCACCTGCCTCGACAAGTCATTGGAGCATATAGAAGTGGTGAGCTGGTTTAGCAACAGTTCGTACAGAAGTAAGCTGCTTAAGCAACAGTTCAATGGGGTTCATTCACACTTTCAGTAGCAACACTTCCAAAGTACCATGTGCTTAGCTGGTATTTCATTGAGTGAAAGTGTAGTAGACAAAAATAGTCAATTAGAGGTCATGACTTTTACATAGGTGTTAAATTACTGCATATCACTTGGAGGCTTTTCTCAGTTACATATTTACTATGCAATTTATTTCATAATGAACTTACAGATACAGTGAATGATTTGATTATGATACCGTTCCATGGCTGTCTAGTGAGTTAATTATCGGTGCACCTGTATGCCAACAGATTTTGCTTCAGTAGTTATTTCTGTTTCATGTGGGAACTTGCCAGACCTCACATTTCTTATCAACCATATTGCGGTTCTCTCATGTCATGCTGCAAGGCCAAAGTGCTATAGACATTTTCATATGCTGCACTCCTGAAAAATGCTAAGTCGGTTCGATTGGCATAGTGCATTTCACAACACATATTTTAAAGCTTCTTTCAAACTTAATGACGCTTAATACGTTTTAATGACTTTTAATCTAATCCGGTCTGGTTCCTCCTAGACAAATTTTGCAACACTGTAAACTAACCTGTCTGGTTCACATTAACACATTTTGAGAGTCTTGCTTAACATCTCCCATCAGCACATATTTCAGCAGATCAATCAATAGGCACGCATGTGCAAGATGCAAAAAAATCTATTCCATAATGTTCCAGACTTAAGCGATCTCATAGATTTGACTTGTTTGTCTCATATTATCACCTGAGATGTTGTTTTGGACAGCGTATTTTCTGATGTAACTCACCTAAACTGTTGCCTCAGCTAGCAGCCCAAATATAGACTGAGTGAGTGATTCTGAAAAGAGAGGACCATTGGTATTGTCCTCCAGCTGCTCAGCTGGGGTTTTGCTTTGTTGGGATTCCTGTGTCCTACAGTCTTACTATAATAGAGGCATTTCAACTCTTAAACTGAAACTTTCTGGTGTTATAACACTAACCACACACTTGAACCTTCATCTGAGCCATTACATAACTTTGTTTCATAATGGTGTGATTTCGTTAATAGATAAAATCTGTGACCAAATCAGTGATGCAGTTCTTGACGCACACTTGAAGCAGGACCCGGATGCTAAAGTGGCCTGTGGTTAGTGAACATTTTTAATCGCAAACAAAATAAACATGTAAAGGCTTTCTGTATAAACATGACTGTCAATATATTCTTTGAAAGTTTATAGTCCAACAGTTTAACTTATCTTGACTCCTGTTCGGTTATAGAGTGACCATTTTTGTACTCTTTCTGTCCCTAATGTTTAATGGCATTTAAATGGATAACATCTCCATTTCTAACCTAGCAATGGATTATAAAGTGGCATTTTTCCTTTGTCGTGGGTCAGTTGACTAATTAAGGTTGTTTTAATCATCAGAAACTGTTTGTAAGACTGGTATGGTACTTCTCTGTGGTGAGATCACATCTCGGGCCAACGTTGACTACCAGAAGATCGTGCGAGACACCATTAAACACATTGGTTACGACAACTCTGACAAAGGTCAAGATCAATATATACTTTGATTTTCAGCATACTGCCTAGTACTTCAGATCTTAACTAACTCATCCACCATTTTTTCCCACTCTTTGCTCTTCCATCTGTTCAGGTTTCGACTATAAAACCTGCAATGTGCTGGTGGCTCTCGAGCAGCAGTCTCCTGATATAGCGCAGGGTGTCCACATTGACAGAAATGAGGAAGATATTGGAGCTGGAGACCAGGTCCGAACACAATGGATGTGTAAAAATGTGTTTGAGCACGTTGATTGAGACACATATCCTCATATTGCATTTACGTTGTGTCTTAGGGGCTCATGTTTGGCTACGCCACTGATGAGACGGAGGAGTCCATGCCACTCACCATAGTCCTCGCTCACAAACTTAATACCAAAATGGCTGAGCTGCGGCGGGATGGCACCATCCCATGGCTCCGCCCAGACTCAAAAACCCAGGTGAGCAAAATAAGACTGAAAAAACTATGTTTAGAGTAAAAAATATTGTGAAGTTATTTTTGCACACATACAATCGCAAGTGGATATAATTGAGTCTTTAGAGCCACAATGTGCAGGTTCAAAGCCCCTGACTGACATTGACCATGCTATCTTATCAGCCGAGTGTTCATTGAACCAACACATTGGCCAATATGTGTGACGGCTGTTAAGCAAGATAGTGACCATGAGGCGGTCTCTTTTAATGCTTGAGAGAAAATGACCCCAGCATGACATCCAGGGCTCCCGGTCCTTACTTTTCCCAGTGGGACAGAGGACACGGCTGTACACCCGTCAATCTCAGGAGCATGCCAGCAACACAAGCTGGGCAGCTCTCAGGAAGCTGCACCTCTGGTCTATTTTAGAGTTTTGCCATTTTCAGATCATACAGCAGGAAATGTCCTTCACATTTCCTATGTCAATTGAAATGATGACTTCAAATGTTTTCCACAACTTCAGGTCACTGTGCACTACAAGCAGGAGAATGGTGCTGTGATTCCTTTGCGTGTCCACACAGTGGTCATCTCCGTCCAACATGACGACAACATTTCACTGGAGGAGCAGAAGCGTATTCTGAAGGAGAAGGTCATTAAAGCTGTGGTGCCAGCTAAATATCTTGACGATAAGACTTTCTACCATCTGCAGCCAAGTGGACGCTTTGTCATCGGAGGGCCTCAGGTGAGCGCTTTCTATGGTTCAAACGGTTGTATGAAACACTGTTGTATAATGAATTTTAAAGGTTTAATTCACCTAAAAAAAGAAAATCAGTGATTACATTTTCACCCTTATGTTGTTTTAAACCTTTATGCTATATTTTTTTCTACAGAATGAATTTTTTTGAAGAATCTTTGTGCAGCTTTATCCTTGTGTGAGGAACATGCCAAAATTAAATCATTATTCATTGAAAATGTTCACCTACTGTATGAAAAAGCTGTTGTACCAATGCCATTGACACCAAAACAGCACTAGTTCTCGTGTTTATTGTAGCAGAACATGGTGAGCCATTTGGAATCTGTGCACAAACACAGACTAGAACTTCTATGAGGTGAAGAGCTGTTTCATAATTCTTCACAAAATTCTCCCTTTGTTTTTCCACAGAAAAACCAAACCATTCCTAGTTTGGAATGACATTAGGATGACAGAATTCTGATTTTTGGTGAACTATGGTTTAAACCATATACAATCTTTGCTTTTTAGGGAGATGCTGGTGTCACAGGTAGGAAGATTATTGTGGACACATATGGTGGATGGGGGGCTCATGGTGGTGGAGCATTCTCTGGAAAGGACTACACCAAGGTGGACCGCTCTGCTGCCTATGCTGCACGCTGGGTGGCTAAATCTCTGGTGAAGGCCAAACTGTGCAGAAGAGTGTTGGTTCAGGTAAGACCAAAGTGTAGACATCTTAAATAAAAAACTGTGAACAATGCATAAGGTTGTGTCACTCTAGACAAAAAAGTAGATCCACATTATTGACCAATTTGATCTGATATGGATTAAAACTGGAATGGATGAGCTGGTGTCTGGGAACAGGGTCATGAATATTTCATGTGTTCTGTAGGTGTCTTACGCCATTGGAGTCGCCCACCCTCTCTCAATTTCCCTTTTCACCTACGGCTCATCGGAAAAAACAGAGAAGGAGTTGCTACAGATTGTCAACAAGAACTTTGACCTCCGACCAGGTGTCATTGTTAGGTAAACAATTCATAAGATAATATGTTCTTTTTATGTTCTTCTACTTTAAGGGAGGGAAACAACATTAAACACCTAATGGTTAAGTTCAGTACTTTATGTGGGTGAGTTAAAATTGAGGGTAACATTATTTACGTGGAATGTAGTTCACTAAAATAAGGGGGAATTAAGGGTTATTCTCTGCTATTACATCTGTTCAATAAGTGCCACGTAGTTATACCCATCCAATCAGTTTTACTTAAGCTATGTTTAGTAGACAAAAATAACATTTTAGTCAATGAGTAAGCACAGAATAAAACTAAATTAATATGTTCTATATTAATTTAAGTAAATATAAATATTTAATATAAACAGCAAATACCTCTTGAAATAATGAGGACACTATTGTAATACAATGTTGTGAATTCTACACTTAAGTCATTTAATGTCTGGGTTTTAAAGTATTGAGTGCATTTACAACATGACTTACGCATTCTGACTAGCATGTAACTTAGTTCAAGTTCACATTTGCACTATTTTGGGCAGATTCAAAGGTGTAACAATACAAACAGGTTTTATGTAAGGGTTAGGTTTAGGGTTAAGGCTGGGTTATGGGATAGAAAATATTATTTGGTCAGTATAAAAGTATGGAATGTCCCCATAATTCACAGAAACAAACGCACGCGCATGTGTGTGTGTGTGTGTGTGTGTGTGTGTACCTGGTATTTCCTTCCAAATGTCCCCAAAAGGATAGTAATACCAGTACATTTTTGATCCCCTTGAGGAAAACAGCTTATAAATCATACTAAATGCTATTTTCTGTAAGGGGTAGATTTGGGGTTAAGGGACAGAAAAAAAAGTTTAAAAACCATTACACCTATTGTAATTCCCCATTGTGTGTATACACATATTAAAAAAATTTAAGAAATACACATTACAATTCTGCTCAATCGTCATAGTAGGCTAATATATGTAAACATGACACTTCCCGATATTTCCTCTAGGGGGAGTATCGCTACCACCAATAGGCCTAATGCATGGCGGATCTACTATGTATTAAGCGTCTTTTAATAAGTGGGTCATTCTACAGAAACGTCCACTTTTGGTATGGCAAGATGTCTCAAAATGTATTTATTTTCTAACATTTAAACTACCACATTACTAGACCACATTATTAGATTACCGTTTGGCTTTATGAATACATATTTGTGAACTTTTTCTTTAGCTTTTTTTGTGCAATTATTTCAAGACCACATGTACTATTTTTGTCACTGTTGTTATCCATAAGGAAGGTAACACCAGTGAGAATTTTCATGAAAAATGCATTTAACAAAGTGTCTGCTGCAAGGTATCACATGTTGTCAATCATGTATACTCACTAAATTAAGTAGTTTAATCCATTTGTATTATTATTATTTTTTATTCCCTAACAATAAATAGGTCATACAAGTGACGTCAACTAAAAGCTTCATGTGAAATCATGAGATAAATTAAAACATTTCTCATAACTGAAAATAAACATGGGCATTTTTTCATAGATGTTTAGAAAATAGGAAGGAGGAAGTCAAGTGATGTCATCAGTGTGATTTTTATTTCAAAACAACAGTTTTTTGTTAAATGGTAACACTAGTGACCACTCCAGGGGACCACTGTTTTCATTATATATTTTTATAATATTTATTCAGCATTTTGTTTTATTATGCCATTCATATCATCGATCGTTATGAATATAATGTTATTGTATTTTTAAATGGTAGAAAAAACTGTTTTTGACCTCAAAATAAAGCACTTTCCCGCTGTACATGGCTGTGGGGACGAGCAGTTTTGTGGTGCTCAGAATTCTTTATAATTAATTAAACAAATATTGCCACATTGATGGCTCAAGATTGTGTAATTGTTCAAATGACATAGTTTAATTTTAAAATATAAAGAAATTGTAACTCTAAAGTGTTTTTTAAGTGTAATATTTCTGTAAAGGCTAGGGACAGAGAAATGTACATTTCCATAGAATGACCCAAGTAGCTTAAAGATGCACAGAAATTAGCCTACATTTTATTTAATTAAGTCGTTTTGGTGTAAGTAGGATTCAGGTTTGGTGAAAAGCTAACAAACTGATTTTCCACTGACAGGGAGCTGAACCTGAAGAGACCGATCTACCAGAGCACCGCCTGCTACGGTCATTTTGGGCGACCAGAGTTCCCCTGGGAGATGGCCAAGAGCCTCAAGGTTTAAACTGAGAGGAGTACCCGAGTCTTACCTTCAGTCATTCAGTCGCTCCTCTCTCAGCTGATTTTGGTTCTCTTCCCGCATTTGCTACATTTAAGATTAGACGAATACTGTAAATGTCAATTAAATCCGGACTTTTATTAAGAAGTCTATTGTGAAAGGATCCCTCACAACTGTTTCCCCAGCACATCGGCACTCATCTATCATTCCTTAAAGCTAAAGTGCGTCCTATAGCAGCTCAGAATCTAGAGAAAATATAGAGAAGTTTGATTATCTTAAAAAGCGTAAGTACTGTGACTCTGTGGCGCTATCAAAACATTACTCTGTCAGCAGCAGCACTGGCGCGAGATTTGGGCGGGAATATCTGTTTTTCCGATCAACGGAGGGGAGCTCGGGATAACTGCAGTGCCTCAGAAAAACACATTTCAGATTTATAGCCTACTTAAAATTATTTAAATCATAATTATTCAGTTTTTACTACATTGTAATTTCTTTTTCTTTTTCATGAGCCAAATTAACCATTTAGTCAGTTTTTCATTGTGGCTGTAACCATTTACAGCAGCGTGTTGCGAAGAATTATAAGCATATTGTGGACCATTGGGAGCTTTAGGTTGTATAAGTTGTACAATCTGATAAACATATTCCTTGCATCATACATTTACAGTCTTAAAAGCATCTAATTTGTGTGTCTTTTTCTTGCATCATAAGAACATTTGCTTTTTATGCTTCATTTTTTGACTGCATTATCTCATTAATGTTTGATAATGGCAGAAGGATATTATGAGAATATTGTTGTTTACGTGTACAGATCCTGTGCTGGTCTTACATTATTTGTCACCCCTGGAGAGTGAGCATATGTGTATCATGTATCAGTTATGAAAAAAAGCCAGATTATGTTGCACACTTGAGATGTGTGGGAAAGCCACTCATTTGTTTTCTTTAGACTTCTGGGAGTTCAACAGAGGCATTGACCCCTAAAAACACAATAAACCATCTTCTTACTGTTCTCTTTCAGATGTTCAACTTTTGTCTTAAAGATTGAATTAAGAATTTGACATGTAAATAATTGTGAATAATTAAAGTGTGGAAAATTCTTCATATATGTCTGGTGTCAGTATGGATGTCTTTAAACACAATGAATGACTCATTTGTTGGTTAAAAAGCCAACCAATCATTCCATTATGTGCGAATAATATGTTTAACACACAACTTTGCAATAGGTCTCCAAAAGCTGAAGCAAAACACTTGATAAGTCAAACAAGAATGACCAAATCCAAACTCGAAGGCCATGGTGACTAACAGGAATTGTGTGACAGTCTACATGACTTAAGCAAAGTTCATTCACAGAGATGAGAGAGAAAGATTAGAGTGTAATGTCTGATTCTGCTTTATTTCCATACATTTCAAGGCAAATTTACAGCACAATCAAACACATCCTGCCATAAAACCCCAAAACATTTCTCCAATGAGCAATGCAATCTTTGGTTGAAACAAAGGCACGTGAAGGTATTTTTGCGATCTGGTATGTCATTAAATGCTGATGTGTGGCAGTCTTGTTGAATGATGACAGCAGGTTTGCCGTAGTACAGCTATTGACTGTCAGAGTTCAAGATTAAGCAAACTAATAGATAATACATGAAAGAACACAAGTCTAGGCAAAAGGTAATGCAGAAAAAAATACTCTTTTAACTGTGTTTTAAAGGACTAGACAAAAATGACTTTTTCACCCTCATGTTGCCATCTTTATTTATTTTTTTCCCGTGGAACACAAAATGGGAATATTTGCAAACTTTTGAAGATACTGGTTCTTTGCATGTTACTTAAAAAAATGTATCTCATACCTGTTAAGCAAAAACTGTGTGCTGTTGTGTGACTTGGTTGCTGTATTTCAATTCTTCTAGCCATGGGAACATTTTATGTGAGAAACAAAATGAAATGTAATATTTTTCTTAAAGAAAATCCTCCCTTATTCTGCACTGCTCAAATATGATATTTGATGGCACTGATGGAGTGATACATCACTCTGTTTTTAGATTTCATAGCTTCAGCAAAGTGGAAGATTATCAGTGAAATAACACTTGGAACAATTGAAATACACAAAATGAGTCTTATGAGCTACTTTTACAGTGGTCACTACTGTGAATTGTCCATTGAGGAATAGAGCTACACAACAATTCTTCAAATTTCTTCTTTTGACTTCCACAGGGAACATAACCGTTCTAAACAAGTAACGGAAATGGTAAAACTTTCTCTTATATCTGGTGGATCGACAGTCTTGAACGCAGAGAGAAGATATGTGACAGCAAAAGATAGATCGGAAATTCCTGAGCGAAGAGAATTAATAAACCGAAATGACACGAAAGATTTTTTCAGGACAGCACTGGTATGATAAATCGGTGATAAGCATAAATATGGCTCTTATCCTGACAAATTAAATGACAAAACTCCCTTGATATTAATCGAGGAAAATACGACTTTTTGTCATGCTGGTAGTGTGAAAACATTTGACCAATGTAAACCAAATTGCATCTGTTTTTCCAAAACAAAATCAATTATGAACATGCAGTCCTGCTGCAAGTCATTTTGTCTGCAAAAAACATCTCACAGAGACATACTGTACATCTAAGGACACCTAAACTTGTCGACCTTTACATTAAAGGGCAGCTTTTGAGAAAATTCAATCTTTCACTACTAGACGCTTCCTTGTAACCAACTCCCATAAACCCCCAACACACACACACAACAATTCCCACAGTGACAGAAAGAGGAAAACCTATGATCACACTGACCTCAGGACAAACTCTCTTCTCAATTACATTTGGTCACAATGTGCAGCAATACTCATAGACTCCAACATGACATCTGGAATGGCACCAATTACTGGCGACTTAATGTGATAAGCTTATGCGCCTGTTTCGCGAGAGGTTTTTGCTTATCTCGTTCAGCTTAGTTGTTTACAACAGCATAATATTGGCTGCATATCAAAAAAATTACATGCCTTATATATTCAAGGTAGTTTGACTATTGACATACATTTCTATTAAATATCGGTATTTGGCTTTTGGTATAAGGCACATCGGTGATGGCAGTCTCCTGAAAAAATACATTTCAGACAGCATATGGTGATTAAGGCAAAAGGAAACACCGTGATCAGTTAACAGACAGCAGAGATAAGTAACAATAACAACAATGTTATTTAACCATCTCTGCCTTTGAAAAAACCTAAAGGCACAGAAAACATCAGCATTTTGGGATCCATTGTCTTGGAATTGGCACAGTAACATTTGTTTTAAAGCACTATGTTAAAATACTTGAGTGCTGATGGTTGTAAAAGGCTTCAGTTTTGTTTACTACACTATTGACGTAGCGGTCCTCTGGTTTCACCAATGGACGCATGTAGTTTAGCCAACTAGCAGTCTGTAGTTTCTTTATCCAAGTAACGCAGATACTTAAAAATCCCAATGAGATCTAATGGAAACTCCAACACATCCAGGCAATGATCTTTGTTTTGCCCAGCATGGAAGCTGTGCAATTCAAAAACTTCCCAGAGAGTGAAGTAGTCTCTCAAAAAAGTGCAAAATCTGAGCTGGATTCTTTGGCTAAGGTGTATTAGAGTCATATCCAGTTTCTGTTGCTTTCCCTCTGCGGTTGTAGTGTTTTTTAATAGTGTGAGAGAGATACAGGACACTAAGGTTACAGTATGGACAGGCTCTCAGGCTGGTGCTGACTGGCCCCAGCAAGAGAGTCCATTTTGTGGTCTCGGCTTACGGACTGTAGCGATTGTCCTCGGGCCAGCACCATCATTGTGTCACTAGATATCCCGGCGAATTCAAAAGCGAATGTGCCGTAGAACAGCATTGTAATGACACAGAAGACCCACTCGAAAATGGCTGATGCATGTTGCAGGACAAAACTCTCCTGGACAAAAAACACCCCGCCTGAGGAAAGTTTCGTCAAGGAATCATAGTGAACACTGTAAATTCATGCTCAGGCCTGTTTGCATTACAGGAAGAACATGCATGAACTCAGTGACTGAGAAAGAAAAGCAGTGCAAAACTTGAAAGCTGAATACAACAGGAAATTCAAACATTCTGGGAATATATGTTATCTGAGTATATTGCAACAATAAGCCTGACCAATGAAAAAATAACAGCTACAGAACACAGCTGTCAGAATTAATCATTTTTGTTAATTTTTTTTAACATTAAAGAAAATGTTTTCGATGAAACAAAAGTTCAGGCTACTCACCAAATTTGCTTATGTTAAGTGTGACAAAATTATTTTACTTTGCAGATTTGCAATAAAGTCGCAGTTTGCATTTCCTGTGCATTTTAATGCACACAATGAATATACAATTTTAAAATCAGTGCTTGATATTTTGGTCATACGTTAGTTTGGGGACCAGTACTCAATATTAACTACGACTTTTGCCTCAATAGACTCCTAATTTGCTGCTTATTAATAGTAAGGTAGTTGTTGAGTTTAGGTATGGGGTAGGAATAAGAGATCTAAAATGTTAAAAGAGAATGTGGTTAATAGAGGATGTTAATAGAGAATAATGCATTAATATTTGCTTTATAAGTAGTAATAAACAGCCAATAAGCTAGTAATGCGCATGTTAATCAGCAACTTGTTAAGAGTGAGAATTGATCCTTAAAATAAAGTGTTACCAATATTTTAAAACTGCATTTACATTATATTTATTATTACACTTATTGATTTTTTTTTATATAAAAAATAATTTACAAATTAGAATAACAATTACAGCTACCCGTTTTAGTAATGGTTTTGGTGATATGAGAAATATGTAATGCAGAATATGACTTTTGCCTTTGCTGATTATGTGGTAGTAAGTTTAGGTATCGGGTAGAATTAGGGATCTAGAATATGGTCATGCAGTATACTGTATGTGCTTGCTTTATAAGTACTAATAAACAGCCAATATGTTATTAATAGGTATGCTAGTAAGCAACTACTTATTAGTGAGAATTGCTCCCTATACTAAAGTGTTACTAAAAAAATGAATAAAGACCAAATAAATACACATTATTTTTTCATTACTAATGTAAACATGTTAATTTTCTCTCTGCATCTCCTTGGGGTAATTCATAGGCCAAAAAAGAGAAAACAAACTAAACAAAGTAATAGAGAAGGATTTGATTGTGTTTTTTTCTATAGCTATTGCATTGATATTGTTATCCTGAATTATTGTGGCTAAGATAATCATGTAGTGAAAATCTGATATTATGACAGCCCTAAATCTAATCTAAACTGATTTACAATCTTAATACAAATATACAATATAATAACACGAGGATGAGTGATAGTGTAAAGGATACTAAGCACCAGGGCCACAAAGGCCAGCAGGGTCATAAAGAGGCGCAAATGACCCATATTATATTCTCCCTGAGTCTTCGCCAGGCGGTAGGTCAGCGCAGACTGCAGACACACAAACAGCATACTGGTGGGGAAGGCTACTCCTGCTCCAACATAGTGAAGAACCTTGGCGTTATCCACCTGTGAGGAACACAGTGAGTACAGATTCACCAATCAAAACTACAGATAAGGTTAACAACATGTGGGTGTAGTATAGCTGGTGGGGAATCCATGGGGATGGGGGGGGGGGGTGGATTGTTCTGCATTTTCCATTTATTTGAAGGGTGTAACTTTCTGGAGTGTTTTTTCCTTTCTAAAAATAGCCACATCTCTTGATTTTTTTTCTTTTCATTTTCATTTTTTCCAGCTGTGGAAAAATCACATTTAGAGCCCTAACGGTTCAGTACAAACTAGAATAAACATCAGTTCAGGAAGGACTAATTAAAACCATACAAAACATGAGTCATATTGCAACACATTAAACTCATATTGAAAACATATGTCAACATGTTTTATAGACTTAATCTGTAATCAAAATTACTTGATTTTATAAATATTATTTGCTCACGAAAGTAATTAAAATTTACCTACATAAATATTTCAGCTTTTCGTTGTTTTTTGTACTTGAAACAATGAAAGCTGGGTTAAAATGGTCAGTACAGTACGCCTAAGTGGATCTGGTCAGTTATAAATCAACAGTCCCAAACTTGTCACGGACATATTGGGAAACACAAGAAAATAGTCATTTATGCAGAATTTCCATTTTTAAAGCAGCAAGCTTTGCTGTGCTTGCCAACATATGACTGACTGTGTGGTGTTTTTATGGTCTGAACGCTGAAGGCAGAGAAAGGGGAGTTCACAATGCCACATCACACATCACATCCAGCACCATCAGCAGCAGAGGGCAGCAGAACACCCACAACTACAATGAGCCCTATTAACTCCACTATAAACCACTCAAGCTCTGTAATAACTGGGAAAATCCATATCACGCTTTAAAGTCAATATCATGCATTAAAATGTACCATAATATAAGGAAGATACAATATTTCTAAAAGAAGTCTCCTATGCTCACCAAGGCTTCATTTATTCGATCAAAATTATAGTAAAACAGTGAAATATCGCAAAAAATGTTTTCTTAAAAAACTACATTTTAAAAAAATGTATTCTTTCTGTGATGCAAAGCTGAATTTTCAGCATCGTTACTCCAGTACTCGGTCACATGATCCTTCAGAAATCATGCCAATATGCTGATTTGCTGCTCAAGAAACATTTATTATTATCATCAATGTTGTTGACAATGAAAAATGTTTCGATTGATCAATTTAAAGCCTCTTAGCTGGTTAAAAGTATTAATTTCTTTCAAAACATTATTGCATGGCAATCTATTATTGCATAGTTTAGCAGCATACAATGTCACTTTCCCTCAATCTTTCCCTTTCAATAACGCATCTGTATTTATTCTTTTACTTCTTTTTTAACACACAAACAAAAGCCAAGTATCAAGTGTTGCAGGAGGAACTTTGGAAACTATAAATCAACTCCAGGCTTTGTCAGCGAACCACTGATTATCTCAGCAAATGATATCCTGTATGTTCCCCTAAGGCTAAGACTTCCCCTTCACTTCAGTGTCTAAATATTGAACCGCTGCTTACATGCACTGTCATTATGACAAGGACATGTAATGTGCATCTCAAGTTTAAGGACAATGATTGAAGCTCTTGAAAGCTTCCTAGTCTTGTGGGAAACAAGCACAAGGGATGAGACTGTGATAATGTGACCTAACACACTTTGATGCATTAATCTGCAAAGAGAAAATGTTGGCCACTCACATTTCACCTTCAATGAGTTAACACCTGAGGTTAAAGGAATAGTTCACCCAAATTTGCTGAAAATGTACTTACTCTCATGCCATCAAAGAGGAGTTAGATTCTTTATTGCAACAGTTTTTGAGTAATTCACTATTAAATCATTTGCTCACCAGCGGATCCTCTGCAGTGAATGGTGCTGTCAGAATGAGAGTCCAATCAGCTGATCAAAACATTACAATAATCACAAGTAATCCACACGACTCCAGTCCATCAATTAACATCTTGTGAAGCAAAACGCTGCTTGTTTGTAAAAAACAAATCCATCATCCATCAATGTGTTGTAACTTTAAACTGTCGCTTTTGGACAAAATGCAAATCCATAAACAATAATAATGCTTCCACCCATCCAGTCCGTCCCTTGTTGTCTGTCGTGTGGTTACTTGTGGATTATTATAATGTTTTTATCAGCAGTTTGGAGTTGGACTCTTTAGCAAGAGAGAGGAGGGGAGCTCTCACATGGACTTGCTTTAACATGTGGTTGAATGCCTGCTTTACAGGAAAACTTGTAGATCTCTTTATATGCAGACAGTGTTTTAAGAACAATAAAAACAGCTTTAAGAATTTGACAGCATTCAATAAGTAGGGCTGTCAAATCCAAATCTCAATCGAATTACATAATATCTGACTAATTAATCAAATTTAAGTCAGGTCTTGGTTTTTCAGCATCTCAAGCTTGTCTTTAAGATGCTGTGAGAAGTTAAAAGTAGTTCAACTTTAAACTTTTAGTCCTGCTGGGCTCCATCCAGCTGTTTTGGATACATGAACATGCCCTGTGTGAACAGCTCCACTCATTCTGTACTGTCTGCTTTCAGTATGTGTGGTTTGGCAAGGCATGTTGCCTATAGTAGCAGTAATATTAGACTTCGCAAAAGCATAAAAGTGGTATTTCAAGCTTGAATTGGCACCATAAAAAAAAAAGTTCACATTCAAGTCAATGGCATGATTAATTGCACATTTTTTATCACATAATTTTTTTTTTAAATAATATTAACTGTGTTAAACTGAGTGGCCTAATAATAAGTAATGGGATTTTCAATAAGGTATTTCATTCATCATGTCCATGTGTATCTTTTCCTTCAGGGGCCCCTTCCTCTACTCTGGGAATCCAGAAGAAAAGATCTTCACAGGCTGGCAGAAGGAATCTACAGTTTGCTTTGGCAGCCAGTAGCTGTCAGACCATCAGGACCAAGACCAAGTGAGAAACTCTGTGCACAGAACATGCAACTACACACACTTAAACAGCCAAACACAGGAAGAGCCCCATGCTTCATTTATTCAGGATGATTCATCCAGTCCAATTCTGATTAAGAAACACACGTCTGGCTGTAGTTAAATGTTTATAGGGGACCACACAAGCACGAACATAAACAAACATTTACACTCACGTACAAAACATGCACACATGCTCACAGGAACTCTAGCAGTTCTCAGGAACTCTAACTTAAAGGGATGCTCCAACCCAAAATTATAATTTTGACATTTTTTCACGTACCCCATGTTGTTCCAAACCCATAAAAGCTTTGTTCGTCTTCAGAACCCAATTTAAGATATTTTGGCTGAGAACCGGGAGGCTTGTGACTGTCCCATTGACTGCCAAGTAAATTATTATACTGTCAAGGTCCAGAAAAGTATAAAAAGCATCGGCCAGGATACTCCATCTGCCATCAGTGGTTGTATTTTGTAACCCCACAAATCACAGACCTGATCTTCTCATAAGAACCCTGAAACCTGCCAAAAAACTGTAGATAATTTGCACAGTAATTTTCACCAAGGTTATGTGAGAAAAACACTATTAAATTTGGATGAGCTTAAAAGTACACCTGCAAAAAACTACATTCAATTGAATAGGGCTTTAGCTTATTAGGAAACGCAAGGCAGCAGTGCAAGCTCAAACAGGTCTGCTGGAATAGGGAGGCCACACACATGTACCTATCAAAACAGGACACACTCCAAGAAGCTTTGTTCTCCCAGTCGAGCTCTGTGGAACTGCACCATACCATTCTGAAACCAAAACTTGAATTCCAAGACCATCATGACTATCAAGTAGGGCTGGGCGATATGAGCAAAAATTAATATCTCAGTATTCTTTGGCTGATTTGAGGTATACTGTATATATCGCGGTATTTTGTATTTGGATTAAATAAATAAACAAAAAAAGTGCATTTAACCATGTTAGGCATATATTATGTGCAAAAAAGGGTTAAAATCACATTACATTGTAACATTGCAATCTAAAAACAAAAATAATGCTTTTAAAGCAGAAGTTAAATTTACTAAACTAAAATTGAAAATAATAAAATAGCATAGACTAATTGAGTAAAAAGGCTATTTTCATTACCCCATTACAGTCACTTTACAGTTAGTGTTATCATACGAATACAGTAACTTGCAGGCTTAAAATTCTACATATATTTAGCCGCCAATAGATATATCAAATTATATTTTAGCAGAATTATTGCACTCCTATTGCATCTGCGCTTGTCATTTGACGGCATGTGAATTCTAAATGAGGTTATAGCGGGGATCAAAGCAAAAGTTGCACTCGACAGAAAATGGCTTTTTCCATGGTTTTCTGATTCAACAGTAAAAATAACGTGAAATATAAGTTATGCATTTAGGAAAACCACTCTCAAACACATTAAATAGAGTCAATCTTGTATACACAATATTTCTGTATGAAGCGTTTTAACTGAAATATTAGTCTTCTTTACAAGTTTTTTAAAGCTTAAAAGCTGGACATTTTGGAATCGATGCAATTCTGAGCAGTTAAAGCTGTGTCCTACTTCGCTATATTTTTTTCATGATTCAAACCACTGATATCGTTTGCCTACCGATTGCTTATATAAAATATATCGATATCTCGAACAAACTCTCCTCCGTTTGGTTCAAACACCAGCCCTATAATCGTGACTTCCTTTTTCCTGACATAATGATAGTTCCTGAACAATATCCTACACCTTGCGGCGGACTTTCCACGCTCCAAACCTGAATTCGTAATTATGAGGTTTTTCCTTGAAAAAAGGCCTTTCTTGGGCCTGCTTTTTTTGTGTTCCATTTTTGTTCGCAGGTGCAGATGTGGTTTTGGGCAATGCACGTGCTTGTCAGTCTAGACTGCCTCTTTTTTGGGCTTTGTGCAGACCGGATGCGGGCTGTGATGCAGTTGCTGTTGCATGTGCATGCAATTTGTAGCTCTTTACGTTGCTACTCAATGACGTGCTGCTCACACTGCAGTTGCAGTGATTCATTCAGGTTCGTTGCAGAATGTGTTTGTTGAATAGAGTGCTGTAACTGTTCCAGCCTCTCTTGATCATAGTGTCCCTTCACTCCATGCAACAAATTGATTTATTTCCAGTAAACTTCCCTCCATTTCGTAGAAAATAGGGAGGATGAAACAATCCTTTTTCTATCCAAAAATATTACGGGATTGAATGTTGGTGATGGGAATGGAATAAGTAAGTCTAAATTTTTAGTTGTCATAACAAAACAGTTAAAAACTAAATACTAAAAGGCTGGACTGTACTGTAATCAAGACAATTCAATCGTCTGCAATTAAAGTCACTTTAAAAAGTGCTGTTTACTACTTTTTTAATGTATTGAACATGATTCATTGGTGCACGTTATTCTAAAGAAAACTTGTTTGAAAAAAATAGGATAATCTCTGAAACATAATTATCCTTTTTGGCCAAATTCACTAAGCCATCTTGGCTTTCAACTTCTTCCCTCCAAGCTTCTGGATCCATTTGAAATTCTCAATCAATTCCCAATGGATAAAATCAAGTCCCATACAACCCATTTTTCTTGTCAAATATTCCATTCACTTGGAAATATGTCACATTAAGGAAGTAAAGAATACCATTTCAAGCAGCGTTCTTTCCTATGTTGACAAATTTCCTACTAAACTAGAAGCAGGACATTTTGAAGGGTTTATTCCTTAAAAAAAATTAAATGCATCAGTTACATCACAACTACGAACCGTGATTTGCTAGAGACTTGCTGTTGCATTTCAGCTCATTTAAATGAAGGCCATACTGGATCACAATGTGGCAGGCAGTGGGCAGGAACGTTCTGTACATGTTTTCCTTGCACAAACAGAGGAGGAGGGAGGGACTTCAAGAGCAGACAGCTCTTTTTCTTTTTTTTTTGAACAGCTCCAGACTTACTAACAGAGGAAAACAGAAGAGCAGAATGGAAAGAGGGCTGGCAAACGTGACCTAAAAGACTGCAGACTTCACATGTGGGACCCAAACATGGATCTCTCTGCTCAGTATACACTGTTGCTCTCCATACAGCGCGGGTGGTCCCGTATCATCACAATGACCTAACGCGAGTCATTAAAGCTATCTTCCCTGCTGGAAAGACTGAGTTAAACCAGCATGAATTTCCATGATGTTTTTCATGCTGGAGATGCTGCTCAGATATCATGATATTTCTGGTGAAGTTGGTAGAGGTGGTTAAAGGTTAGTTCACCCAAAAATGTCAATTCTATCATCATTTACTCATGTTGTTCCAACACTTTCCATCATACTCCAAACACAAACATTTATAAAGAAACTTTATAACCCTCTAATATAAACTCTAACCCTCCAAGACAGAAGTTTGCATCACTGGGTCGATCTAGGAAGTCCTGCGTCCATCTACTCAAAGTCTTTGCAACCAAAATGTTGAAGTTTAAAAAAGGCCATAAAGAGATCTTAAAGTAACCCATATGAATTGAGCAGTTTGAGCATGTTAAGCATGAAGCAGTGAGGATCTTACACATCAAGCAAGTACGGTTGAGCTTTTATTTACCATATTGGATGTGCTCTATATGTGCAGTAATGTATGCTTATACAGTATGTGAATCAAAGCCTAAACTAAATCTGTTCATCATATACAGCGATCATGTTTCTTAAGTAGAATTAAATGTATCCACTCAATTAGTGTGGATGTCTTTTATTATCTCATTAACTTTTTTAAAAATCAGTGTTTTGATGGAAGACTTTCAATATAGGGACAGAAAACTAAGGTTTCATTAAAAATATCTTAATTTGTGTTCCAAAAATGAACGAATGGTTAATAAACAAATGAGTAAAGGATGACAGAATTTTGTGTTAAAACCATTTTTTGATGAACTAACCTCGTCACACTTTATTTTAAGGTCCAATTCTCATCATTAACAAACCATTAAATCCAACTTTTGCCTCAGTAAGCTCCTAATTTGCTGCTTATTAATAGTTAGTAGGGTAGTTGTTAAACTTAGGTATTGGGCAGGATTAGGGATGTGGAATATGGTCATGCAGAATATGTACTTTATAAATACTTATAACAGCTAATAGGTTAATAAGTCATGCTAAAAAGCAACAAGCTAATAGTTAAAATGGGTCCCTAAGCTAAAGTGTTGTCGCTAACCCTTTATATCAATCCATCCCAACCCATATCCGGACGTAACAAACAAATGCTTCAAGGGCCAGCTATTGGACTAAGCTTAACAAAATGCAAGGGAGTAGCTTTGCTTGATTTAAAAATATTTCAAATATGCAGGGGAGCAGAACCAAAACAACTCTACGTCAACAACAAAATTGTTGATAAGATGAATTAAGTTCATTATGCTGCAAGGATGAAGGTTCAAGCCTCTTTTTTAACACCTGCCTATGAAAGTTAATAAGATATTAATATAACCCGCTTCAGTGAGGAATGGACAAACAAGTCTGAACCTGTGCTCCTACACATAAGATTATGCATTGCTTTTGATGGAGTAATTAAGACGCGGGTGCTTATATTATCAGGAGAAAGGTTTGTCTCCCCCTTCCGTCTCTATGGCAACCGGCCCATAAAAACCTGCGATGCCCCCGCTGGCCAACCTCCCTACATCACTAGCGGTCTGGGCACTCGGCCAAACATTTCAACCGGCAAATATGCTGTCGCCAAGAGCTCACGCCAATTCATGAATAAACGTAAAGGATGTTGGTTTCACAGTACTCAGAGGAGCATGTGGCCCTAGGCATGAGGGGCTTTATGAAGTCTGCCGTTTATCGTTCATCTAAACACTCTGGAGGAGGATCCAGGGTAGAACGGGAGTAAAGTATAACTCAAGCACAGATGACACGGGTATTCTCAAGAAATATTTAACAGTTAAACTCTAACCCTAACACCGGTATATATACACATGGACACAACTGCACACTAAGACACACTCGTAAACACAAACACATACACATATATATATATATAGAAATAGTGCTAACAAACAAGGACTAGGTGTGCCCAAACATTTGACTAGTCTTATAAATCACCAGCTCTACAGCAGGTCATAACAGTATTTCTACAGGAAACCACTGTGCATAAATAAGAGCCTGAAGCCTATGAGAGTGCGTTTCCTCTTCTGCTGTCAAATACTCAACCTGAAGACCCTGAAGAAACTTCCTGTGCTGATGTGGAGCAGTTTTTGTACACCGTAAGTAAGGTTTATGCAAGCTGTACCTGGAAGTTGCCGATCATGATGAGTCCTGCAGCACAGATCCAGCCGGTGGAGAGACTTGCTGTGTTTAACACACAGTTCTGGTTCTTCTCTATCACATGGGCATAGCGTAGCAACACTATCACAATCACTGAGAGTGGGAAGAGAACAAAACATATTTTATAAAGAAACACAATAAAAGACAATATCCCTTTTTAAAGAGATAGTTCACCCAAAAATGAAAATACTGTCATTAATTACTCACCCTCATGTCATTCCAAACCTGTAAGACTTTCGTTCATCTTCAGAGCACAAATTAAGATATTTTTGATGGTCTTACAGGTTTGGAATGACATGAGATTGAAAAATTAAACATTTAAATAAAAATGACATACAAATCAATGCAAAATTCCCAAAGAAAAGCCTTGCAGCCTTAAACAATGTGGCATTGAAATACAGAACAGTTTGTGCCAATCACCTGGACAGTCTCCAACAGTCACGAAGACGTGCCTTGTCAAATGTTTATAACAACATTTAGCAGTTTTGAAACATAAGATTTCTAAAGTATGCGAGTTCATATTTGCGTTCATATTTGGCAGACACTGTTAACCAAAGTTCATTCAAGGTATACAATGTTATCTGTATAAACAGGGTCCAAAAGTAACACTCAATAATGGCTTTGGTGAGTAGAAGCATGCGAGTAAGTGGTGAGTGCTATCCAAAACAATCGGAAAAATCTGTTGTGACATGCCTCATCTTCTAATGATTTCAACTTCTCATTGGGAAATCTTCTGCTGACGTACATCAAAGATGATACATATGAGGCATATCAATTTTTTTTTCCAGGAATAGTGACACTAGTGATAATAGTAGTGACACTAGTGAAGAAGTGAAAATATCAATTTTTAATGTATTTGTGATAGGCACAGTTTCACAGAGAGACCGGTTCACTTATCTTAAGTAACACAATCACCATTTTTTTTATGAATAGAAACAGCTAAATAGTCCAGTTATTATAATATAGCCCATATCAACCCATCCATTATCCAAACCACTTGTCCTCTGTATGGTCACAGAGACGCTAGAGCCTATTTACTTAATAATAATATAACTTTTCATATCAATTTGAAATTCATTTATTTGATTAAAAGTACAGTAAAAAATTTAAAATATTATAACTATTTCGAACTGTTATACATTGTAATATTTTAAATGTAATTTATTCCTGTGATGCAAAGCTGAATTTTCAGCATCATTACTCCCGTCTTCAATGTCACATGATCCTTCAGAAATCATTCTAAAATGCAGATTTGCTGCTCAAGAAACATATTTTGTAACATTATAATGTCTTTGCAACATTATAAAGCCTTATATTATCACCTTTGATCAATTTAATGCATCTGAATAAAAATATAAAAACAAATCTTACTTGCTTCCAACTTTTGAACAGTAGCGCACCACACATTTTCAAAAAACAGTTTAAAGATATAATTTAAAGTACAAGTTAATTCACTCTCCTTGGGTTGTTTTATCAGATGTTTGTACAAATGAGTCATGAAGGCATGCAGCATGTTATCTCATTAGGTTAGCGTGACCCAAAAAAATGAGACAGAAGAACAATAACCTCTTTACTTGTTTCCAAACCAGCGGTCCTCAGACTCACTGAGTCAGACTCACTCTGACAAAACATGATTTCCAGTATTCTTTGGACAAGAAAACACTCATTGTTTTCCTGGAAAATCTAAAAAGCCTGGCAATGTGGAAAGATGAGAAGAAAGTGGACAAAAGAGGGGCTTCATGGTGAGATCTCTAACGTAAATCAAGCTGCTGCAATCTGCTCAACTGTTTTACTGCTGGGTTAATGCTTAATGAAAACTGACTGGGGCAGATGTGGCCCGTTAGAGTGGCAAAGTGGGAGGGGGGGTAGACAATAAACCACCCCTCCTTTCTCAGCCCAATCCACCTCCCAGAACACTCCTAGTCAACATTAAAGCTGTCATGACACGATTATAGTACTGAGACACTGCATGAAGGACCAACATGAATTTACATGCTGGTTAGTGCTGGTCTCGCTTATGGACCACTATAGCCATGTTTCTAACCAGTATGGTGCAAGTCAACCAGCATGGTGAAGCTGGTTGATCAAGAAAGTCCTACTGGTTAAGCTAGATCAATTAGAGCTCACTGAGGACTAGCATCCAAAACAAAACTTGCCGGTGACCATCTATGCTGGTCTTTTTTGGAGAAAGCTAAGATGTAACTACTGTACATACAAGATATGTAACTTTTGTGGTATTAACTTATTTAGGATGTTTGTTAAAACATGGTGTAGTTGAAGTTACGAGCATGGAAAAACAAACAAGTCTGCAGGGGAAGATAATTAACTCTGTTTAATAAAATCCAGCTGAAACGGTACAACAGCAACAGAAATTGTGGTGTGTAAGGGTTGTTTACTACATTGGACTACACTGTCTTACCAAGCATCTACTGTTGACGTTTCCCCCATGAATGATGGTGGATATGGGCACAGGAAACAATGGGACTTCAGCATAGACAGAAATCTGAAAATGGCTAAATATATCTGCTAACCGCAGACTAAATTTAAACTTTATCTTCTTGTGCTCTGGACAACCCCAGAATCCCATTCTTCTAAATGGGTGTAACAAAAGGTCTTTCCAACTGCCTGTCTGTGTATATGTTTGTGTGTAGGTATGTTTGTAAGCACGGTTTCCAGGAAATACGTTCCGCAGGACACAAGACTGGGGACTCAGAAACATATGGTGCCCATTGGACATGGGCTATTATTATTTCTGCTGTGTAACTACCTCCACAATTCACAGACAAACAAAGCTATATGTTCAACTCCAATCAAACTCACTTTATATTAATGGCAATGTTTAGCATGAAAATGTGCCTCTCTTGAGAGAGATATTTCACATTTTGAAAGGTCAAGGCGAGTAATATGCCTTGAGTGTGTCATTGGTTTGGCATCAATATGACAGTGTGAGAGAACACTAGGACTTCCAGACAGGGTGCTTGCAAACTACTGTTGTGCATTATTCAGAACTGAGGGATTTCAATTGAGGGATGCAAATTCACATTTGAAAGAAAAGGAAGAAGATTTGTAATTAATTAAATCAACAGTTGGATAAATATTTTATAAAAGCTTTGTTAAGTCGAACTTTGAACATTGGCTTGACAAAAACATTGTGCCCCCCACCCCCACCCTGAAAAAAAAAGAAGTTGGAAGATTTGCAGACAGGCATTAATTTCTTTGCATTTCAATTCAGTACAATTTCCTCTTCCTGTTATTCCGATCAGTGTTATTGTATTATTGTCTAGTATATACTATAACAGTATTTCTTGATATCTAAAATGTTATTTTTATATTTTCAGGTTTTAATTTTAGTTTAAGTTCAGTAATTTCATTATGTGCTTTTGTCATTTAGTTTTTTATTTGTTTCCATTTAGCTTTACTTTATTTTATTTTTAATTAGTAATTTCAGTTAATTTAGTTAGTAGCCTTATTTGAGCAATTTCAGGACTTTAACTTAGTTATTTTATTTCAGTTAGTTGCAAAGGGAACATTGCTAATCTTTGGTTTTTAAGTTTTTCATCTAATATTTATATTTAATTTTTGTTTTTTTCCATTAAGGAACACAATTTGTAATAGTTTTAATTACAATTTAATTTCCTGTGGGAGAAAAAAAATCATAAAAAACGATGAGATATTCTATGGTTAAAGTGGATGAGACTGCTTTAAATCACAGGACAGAGACTCATCCACCAACCATCCTTGGAAAACCCTTTAACGGGCAATGAGATGTGAAAACTATATCTTGTGAAGAATATTGTATGAGGATGACATGACGACTCTAAATCAGCGCTCATAAAGAATTTCAGTCACGTAATCTCCTCTAATTTCTGTGCATCTCTGCTCCGAGAAGGTTCCAGTTAGTAAGGGGTGAAATGTGGCGGAAATACTGCAGCTCAAACACATTAGCGAGACGACACCTGTGTATTTATGGATCAGGGGTTTTCACCTTCGTGCAGCCTCAAGAGAACAAAAAACAGGAGATAAAAGTAAACAACAGCCCTGTCACAAGGTCTACGAGAGCCTAAACTAGCTTCGGTCAGTTCCTGCTGTGAACTCTCTCCACCCTGTTTCCCCTCTGTTAGAGCGCTACAGTGCTGAGAGAGGTTTCCTCTAGTGCCGTGCTGACATCAAAAAAGCTCTTGAAAGCTCAGATTTGGGAACGCTGAGCATTACATAAGCCACAAGAAAACAATGCAGCCCTGGGGAACCGCTGGTCACCCTTGATCAAAAGGTCTGCATGCGTTTTTATCAGGCCATACACTGCGTTTTATAAACTTTTTAGTGTAAACAACTGTATTAAGGTCCTATTTTCCTGGAACGGTGATGCGATAAATCACGTAGAATTCGAGGAGGTTTTGTTTGATAGTTGTGTTATATAAAACACAACTTTCTTGTATTGTTAGATGAACAACGGTAATTTCCTTGTGCAAACAGGCAGAGCCCGAATCTCCCAGCAGGAGAACACTCACTTATCGTTACACAGGGTGCGGGATTGAACACAACAATACAGCCCTTCAGCTCTCAGCATGAACACTGCCACCAGGCCCAGTCGCTTGGGTCAGAGGTCACACTGAACCAATCATTCTTTACAAGTCTCTCCTCTCACTGACCTGCTGTATAGTTTGCACTCAGCTGTAACTGACAGTATCTGTGTGAAGTATAGCTCTGCTCACAAATTAATTTATGTTGAATTTATGTTCAGAGAGACCCACGAGCCAAGTTTTATGGCTATGACTCACCGGTTCTTTAAAAAAAAAAGATTTTTTTATAATTCGATTTAGCGTAAGCATCTAAATGTTAGCTATTAACATTTGTTGTATTTTAAAGGGATTTCTGTTCTTGTTTTTCTTCTTGGCCTCTGGTTCTTGTTTTTGCTGTGATGTGATTCAAATTCAATTGAGATCATTTCTGAAGATGATTCATCCTTCCTGAACAGCAACTCACTTGGCGTCTGATGACAATGTTTTGTAATGCGCAGTGACTGCTCAGTTTTATAAATGCTTGAACGCACATATCCACTTAACTTTTTTGAGTTGTGAAATACCAAAGTGACACGTAAACAATTGCTTTTCCGGGCCAGTTTAGAGAATGAGCAGTGTGTACAGTCAGCTTTTAGATGATAATGTCTTCTCCTAAAAATGTGACATGAGTGAACATAAAACATCCTTAGTTTTGAAGACAGTTGGCCTTGTATAGTTCGTCAACCAGTGGCGGTGATATTGCACGAAGGCAAACACACTAAGCCTGTGGTTTCCTGAGCTGATTGCAGCCCAGACACTGAATCATTGTGCTACAGATGGGAATCATTTACTGGGGAGTGAGCTACAGATTGATCTGAAATTCTAAAATCCAAATAAAGTTCAGGAATGCTATAAATGAGAGGAAAACGGAAGTTAACGCTTAAAGGTGAAGTGTGCAATCTGCTCATTTTAAATACTTTCTCCTATCCCAGGTTAACATGCAATAAATATGAAAGAAAGCTATTTGAAGGTTGATTTCCCCAAAAAGTGTAAACACTGAGCTCTATGTTTGAGCATAACAATTAGCTAGACACAAGTTTTAGGATGGCACTTTCTGTTAGTGTGATTTTTTTTGTGGCTAAGTATTTTTCATAGCCACTATGTAAAATTAAAGGCAAATAATCGAGAATTTATTAATAGAATATACACGGCTATTTAAAAGTTTTTGGCCAATAGGTTTTTGTTTTTCTTCAGAAAATTATACTTTTATTCAGCAAGGATGCATTAAAGGGGTGGTTGATTGCGTTTTCATTTTTTACTTTTTTAATTAGTTAGTGTGTAATGTTGCTGTTTGAGCATAAACAATATCTGCGGTGCGGAGAGTGCGGAAAGTTCAATACAAACGGAGATATGTCTTTTAAAAATTCTGGAAGTTTACGGAGATCGTCTTTTAAAAAACGACGGTAAGGGACTACAACAAGTGGATTCCCGGGTCTGATGCCTACAAAAACGACTGGTAAGGGACCTGCCCCAGGAACAGTGTACTTCCCGGGTCTGAAGAAGAGGCGAGGCCATCACAAACCCAGCTAATCCTGCCCCCAGGAACATGCTTTAGAGAAGAGGAAGAGAACGAGGCCATAGGGATGCAAGGTTTTAGGTCGGTTTCTTTATTTGTCAAGAGGAAGAGAAACTAGGGATGCAAGGTTATACAAGGTATTCTTTAGAAGTGAAATGTAAGGAGATGCACATAAAAATTACTCATTTGATAATCAGCGATTCTGTCTTCTAACGATGAAATGTAAGGAGATGCTAATGGATCACAATAAAAATCTACTCATTTGAAGTTCTTAATTACTGTCTTCTAACGATTCTAATGTCGCCCTGCTCTGCATCTCTCTCACTCTCTCATTAGTCGTCAGATCAGCTCCGAAAGCAGCAGTTCCAAATTAACACTTTTTTCACACAGTTACTCGGAAGCATTCGCCCTAAATGGACACGCGTGTGGTTGCTGTGCTGTATCTCTCTCACTCTCTCATTCAGCTTTTATCGTCAGGAATAAAAACCGTATATTAAAAGCTCCGAAAAACCGAAGCAGTTCCAATTATACACTTTTTTCACAGCCACTGAGAAGCATCAAATAGCAGCGTAAATGGAAAGTATTGAGACAACAACAACCAAAACATACCATTAAGGTTGCTGTGCTGTAGCCGTGCTTGCAAAGCTTCTGCAATCCTCTTCAGGAATATCCTCTGGGTCTCAATCGGGCCTCAAAAGCTAACAGATAAGCAGTAGCACTTACAAATAGACAACACCATATTTACAATTCAACGTAGAGACAACAACAACCAAACATACCATTAAGCCACTGAGTGAGGGGCCGTGCTTGCACGTTCAGGTTCTGCACGATCCTCTTCACTAATATCCTCTGTAGAGGCGGTTTAGCGAATCACAACACACTGAGCCAGCTAACCAATCTCAGAAAGCATTATAGACAACACCACTGTTTTTGAAGGAGGAGCTTCAATAACCAGGAAACAAATCCAGGCGTGAGGTGAGGGGCGGGACGTTCAGGGACAGAGAGGTGTGGAAGAAAGGTATATTATGTGAAAAATAATGCTTTTTTAAAAAAACAAACATGAAACCTGAATCACAACACACTGACTGCACCCCATAAACACAATCAATAGAAAAAAAAACCAGTCACACCCTTTACATTGATAAAAGTTTCACATTCATATAACCAGATGCTAAAAACATCGAGGCGTTATATTTCAAATAAATGAGAAGGGACAGAGAGGTGTGGAAATAAGGTTTTAACTTCTATTCATCTGTGAAAAATAATGCGTTTTTTAAAAAAAACAAACATATTGTGGTTTTATGAAGACAATGCGTGTTTTAACATTGACTGCACCCCATAAACACAATGTTTGTTAAGCCTAGAAAAAACCAGTCAAATCGCACCCCTTTAGAATTTCTGAAATCATGTGAAATGAAAATGGGGTAATGGTGCACATTTATGAAAATTCACTAACATTTATATTTCAAATAAATGTTTTACTTTTGAACTTTCTATTCATCTGAGAATCCTGAAATAACATTTAAAGCTGCAGTATTGTGGTTTCTTGAAGCCACGTGTTTTTCTATAATAGAAATGTTTGTTAAGCATCAAATCAGACATTTTAGAATGATTTCAAGGATCTGTGAAATGAAAATGGGGTAATGGTGCTGAAAATTCAGTTTTACATCACAGAAATAAATAACCTTTAAAGCTGCAGTCTGTATTGCATCTGACACATTCTGTTCGAAACCTGCAATTGCAGTTATTTGTTAATTATTTGCTTAATGTGGGTCGTGCACGGCACGGCTCCACACGGTGAATCTAATGTTTTGAGGAGTATGTGTGGCTATATCACCACACCGATGTGGATTCACCACACCGATGTGGCTACTTTGAAATCACAGATTCTAGCCTACGTCTTGAAAGAATGACCCAAATAAGAATTTTCACCCGATATTGTCATCTGAACGAGTAAGTAACAAGACTGACACTTTTGCTCTGACCAACTGAGGAAAAAAACATTACAATAAATTGCGCTACAATGATGATTAAATCTAACGATCGGTTAGCTCATATCACATCAAATTATGTGCGTAGTGTGTATTAGCGTTAGAAATAAATTATTTTCACCCAAGAAGCTAATTATTTTTCCTTAGAACTGGTTCTCTTTGAAATACAAAACTTGTGTAATCCCCTGTAGTCTTTCTGTAATCAGATGCACATTTAAAACTGGAGTATAATCTAATTTCAGTCACTTGTGTTTCATAAACACAAACCTTTTTGGATTACAATCCGCCATCAAAATGAAAAGTTTAATAATTCCAGCTGCTGTGAGAAGGAAGCTAAATGATGAACCACCTGCAGGATCCTCACATGCGATATAGTCTACTAGCCGGGACAATTTATTTATGTTTACAGACGTGACGTAATGACACGGGGATGCATGCTCGAATTTCCCACAAATTCCTACCAGTACCACTCAAATTAAAAAACATTATTATAAGCTAACCGTTGTGAATCGGGCTAAGGTAAGGAGATAGTTTTGAAAACTAGCCAGTTATGTACTTGCTCAAAAAAATATTTTGTATAATTTTTAACCAAAAAAGTTCCGGACAGCAGCTTATTTATAAAATAGAAAATGGCTATTTTAAATTGCAATACTATTTTACAATATTACCATTTTTACTGTATTTTTGATCGAATAAATGCAGCCAAGCATAAATATGAATTACTGTTCAAAAACAATGCTTCCTTGACTAAAACATCTTCCAGACTTCTAAACTGTAATGTAAGTAGGAGTAAACTCACCCATAAAGGATCCAGTGCTGCAGATGAGACTGAAGAAGCAGCTCTCTGGAGGAAGTGTGCCGCATTTACTGTAAATCAGAACATCAGAACAGAGGTTAGATACCCAGGGTTCTCATGCATGCACATTCCAAAGCAAAGGGTCCTGAGGGATGAACTCCTATTGGCAGCTGACTAAAATAGGCCTGTTCGGCTCTTGGGAGCACACTGGCAGCTGTGGGCAATTGGGAAAAAGAAAGATAGAGCTAGAAGAGGGATTGAGGACCCTTAGCTTTTCTCACACAGCTGTCACTCTGTATGAACAAGACAAAAGATAAGCAAAGATAGGGCCTTAACGGATGAGAGACTGGGCCAGCACCTCACCATGAAAGAAAATTGTCCTTATAAACACACAGGTAATCATTACTGAAGACCATTTCACTTTTATTTAACATGTCACTGTGGTATGAAGCCTTTGAAAGGAGATGAAGCTGCAAATAAATGAGTAAACAAACGTAAACTTACAGGCAATCAGCTGAAAAGTGTTGAGAATGACAGACTCACTGGGTCTCAACCAAAGATGTAAATTCTGTCATCATTTAATCACACTCATGTCTTTCTAAACCTGTATGGCTTTCTTTTTCTGTAGTTAGACTGAAGAATCTTCATGTCTTTTCAAAACAAACAGTTTAGTGACAAGTGTTGTTAAGATTTAAAACGATGACCAAAAAAACATCATAATAGTCTCATGAATGTGATAAATATGACTTTTGAAACCATATGATAGTCTTGTGTGAGGGACACACTAAAATCTAATCCTTATTCATTGAAAATTACATTCAACTTGTCATTTTATGGAAAAAGACCTATACGAACATTACATTCAAAACATTAAGAAATTATTTTGTTACACAGAAGTCAGTTTTTTGGGACATGAGTTATAATGAATTATGACAGAATAACTCAAATCAACAGTAAGGCCATGTTCCCCTAATAAAAATTATCTGAACCAAACTCAGCTTTCCTGGAACCAAGTTCCAGCCAAATGAGCCTCTGCTGGATTACATATAGCTATGCTTTCTATAAATAAATCACTGAGGTGTTGAGCTCTAGAAATGTGTATGCTGTTTGTGTGTGTGTGTGTGGATCTGACCTTTCACCCACTTCAGAGCACCTCTGGGCTGAGAACCACAGACTACAGTGGGTAGCAGTCAAAATAAACCCACACACAAACACACACAAATGCAGATCATGGACACACCCAAAGGCACACAGAAATAAGACTTAACATATAACTCAAGTTCATACTCCATAAACCACACAGCTCTGAAGGCAAAGGAGACAGACGGTCTATTGAACAGCTCGGGTCAAAGATCCCACAAGTTATTCCAGAGTCCACAATATATGCATTGTCAGATTTCCCTTTGATGATAAAATGCCTAGAAGAGTCAAATAAATGAACAACATGTTTCAGCTAAAACTATCTCTATGTTCTTGCCTTTTTTGTCAGTTTGGTTTTGGTTTTTCCTCAGTAAGTTGGGAAATTCCTTTGTGTGGTGAACAAGTTGTAGCTCCTCTAAGTGTTTTTCTCTCAGCAGGAAAAATGACTTGGTGAAATATCTTGTATCGTAAGGGTGCCATGTAGATCACATGCTTTTTTATTCCTGTTTCTCTCGCATCTCGGTCTTCAGACTGAGGAAAATAGAAATGACAAGCATGCAGAGGAAAGGAAGGGGTCGTGGCAAGAAGCATGTGCTGACACAGACACTTCCTCAGGTAGGGAGGCGGGCTGAGAATGGCACTTTCCAGGAATAAGGTGCACTTTGGTATTCAATTACTTTTTTGAAGGCATTAGAAATACAAATTCCATATTTTTTTAAGAACTATTGGATAGTTTTGAGAAACTATTATCCAGGGCTATTATAGTTAACTGTACCTAAAACTATCAAAAAACATCTTTGTTACTTGAAAAAGAATAATGTTAAAACCATAATTATAATGTTATATAAACATTGTAAAATTGTAAACTAGAATAAACTTAAATAAATGTTGTGTTTAAAACATTTTCAATAGTTTAAAACGGTTTAAATTGGTGTACAAAAATAACTAAAACAAACAAAAAAAAACGTACAAAAATACAAGAAAACTTACTATAACTGAAATTAAAATCAAAACAGAAATTATCAAAATAGAAATTAATCAAAAACATTTTAAAGTATAATAACATTATATTGTAGAGTTGTCTGCATTTGTAAGGCGCAAGCATTCAACCCAGTCATTGCATGAATGTTTGTTTTTAATATTTTTCTCAAATTATTGTGAAGCATAAATTTATCAGTAACTACAATTAACCTTTAGTCCCAAACTAGCTAGGCCTTATAGCTTTGCTAGCTTTATCTATAACCCTGTTTTCCATTGGTGCAGTTTTTTCTTGATGTTATTTCATACAGACCTTATGAGAGGAACATTATCCAGAGTACAGCACAAGGTTGGTCCCCTCTGCATCGGCAGATCCACGTCACATGACTGGTTATACATCCTGTAAACAAATAAACAGACAACCATGTTATTAATACACATATGGAAGTTAAAACAGAGCCAAAATGAGTCCATCAGATCTGTGGGAGTCTACTTTGAGATACACTCACTGGGCATAAATAGTAATCAATCATATCAGACAGATCTGTGTGTATTCAGTAGGACAGCTGCATCTGTCTGTGAATTTGTACAAGTTACACGCCGCTGGCATTCCTACTGTACACTGGATGATACGACCACAGTTACAACTCACTTCCAGTGTAAACGTGTTTTGACAGTCACCATAACTTTGATCATACTACACCACGCAGAACTCAAGGCAATCATAATGTGGCTACACTTCATTACTAAAACAAACACATCCCGCACTACAGGACTAATGCTCCTCCCTCCAAGCGAAAAAGTAAATGAAAGACCACTGTTGTTTCCAGAGTGTAAAAATTACCCAGAAATGCAAAGCATTTTAAAAGTTAAAGGCAGCCGGTGGGCAACGTTTCATGAAACAGACCAAATCTGATCTTGTTTGCTCAGCTTCAGCTCTACATATGACAACTTGTCAGAAAGTACATTTTTCACTGATATTCTGGGACAGTGGGTTTTATTCTAGAGATGCACCGATTGCAATTTTCCGATTTTTTAAGTGTGTCCTGCCGATACCGATTTTTGCCGATTTTCTTTCTAAGAACTATAATTGACAGCATATACAAACAAAAATCTATGCAAATATCAACGAAAAATTATTTAGAGAATAAAATAAAATATAAAAAATTACAATTACCCCAATCTGGTCTAATTTACAGATTTTCTCTCACTTAAACAACTCTCAAAATAAAGTGCTCTGTTACTGGAAAGAGGAATATATAGTTAACTTAAAATGAGTTGCTTTATGTAACAAAACAGATGTAATTTCCCACTGTTTATAAATGGTCATTTCTTTCCCCTAACCTTATTAAATGTCATCTTTCACATCAAATTCTTACTTTGTTTCAATTAATTCGTTAGAATAATAAGAAACTGTAGAGCGGTTACCATTCAAATGAAGTTAGTATTAACAAACTCTATATTTCCACTGCTGAGGAAACAAGCTGCATCTGAAGTGGCATTAGATGCATTTACACAGACAGTTTGATGAAGCTGAGGTGCCATAAATGCATTTACACTGCAAAATATCAAATCCATAAATAATATGATAAGATTAATGTTTCACATATTTTTATAAACATACAAATAAATGTTGAAAAAATGCAATGATACTTTTAAATATGACTAAACCACCAGTAGGTGGCAGCAAATGTCTGTTTTAATGAGCGAGTCATTTATTAATTCATTCAACCGATTCATTCAAACGGCTGATTCATTCAGAAACGAGTCAATTGGCTGTCCTTATGAATGGGCCACTGAATCATTGACTCACTTGATTCGTTCAAAAACGTGGATTAATTCAGTAATGAAACACCGCTGTGTGTCGCTCAGAGACACACAACAGTTCTGCTGTGGCTTTGATCGGAGCTATTTTCGTCGGTGAAATTGAGCAAAAACAGTCAATATTTAGTCTAAAATCTAAGTCACTTAATTTCAACCTCTTGTTTATTGAAATACTACTGTATAAAATCAGTGTCACATTGCAATCATGCTGATATTGTTATTCGAGGAAACATCATGGCCGTCTAATGATGCTTACCTAAATCATATTTTGTCAATCTCTTTTTTTTGCATCTATACATTTCTGAGAGTTACTTTGTGTGCTGTCTCTCTCACACACTCACTCACTCATGCCTGTGCAAGCCTCATCTGGCACGACATAAATACATTATCAGTCGCCGTTTACACTGAAAGCCATTAGAATTATTATTCTCATGCGAAACGACGTGTTTACTCGCGACTGTGATATCTACTGTGAGTGTGCGCATGGCTGTGACGTCTCTGCCTGCGTTGCTGGAAATAAAAGGATCAGCTCGGAATCGGCAAGACGTGAGACTGTCCGGGCCGGTCATGCGAAAAATCGGCTGATTCCGATCACTGGCCGGTCAATCGGTGCATCTCTATTTTATTCATCACTCATTTTAATGATGAGTAACCCTCTGTGAACGCCTCTGCTCACGGACCCACACACAGACGCCAATATTGCTGCTTTGAATAATTAAAGCACAATGTGCCACCTCCCAAAGCCCAAGAGCAGCGCTAACACTGAAGTTACCTAGTCACCGCTATGCTCCATATGCTAATGTTTGACTAAAGCTCTCATGGTAAGAAGCACAAGTTAACCTGCGATTAACAATGAAAATAAACAGGACTCAATTTCTCACTGGCTAACACATCCTTGAGCCAAATAAAGTTAATGAGAAAGAATTCGGACACTCGTTCAACATCTCATATCAAATACATCACTCAGAGCAGATGACGCTAGAAATGTAGGAGATATAAAGTCAGGAGGTCTCTCTCTGATGTGTGCATTTTGAAATGCTCTTTTCTTTCAAAAGATGAATATATGAACATCAGTCAGCAACATAATAAACATTTAAAAATAGAAATACTCTAACAAAAGCATACATAATTAAAAAAAATTGACATTTAAAAAATGTATTTGTGTTTCACATTTCATGTGTATTATAAAAAGATATTGAATATATTTAATCATTAAATTAAAATATATAATAATGTATAAACTATAAAATAATAAAATATTCTATAGTATAATGTAATATAACAATTAATAAAAAAAAACACTCAATAATATATAGTTAAATTCTTACCAGTTGTCCACAGGACAGACATGCTGGTTATACAAGGCCATGGCATACCTGGGAAAATAGAAATTATGACACATTAGCCACACACAATATAATCAGTGAAAACCAAAATATAAGTTTTAAAAGAAGAATTCTAACTTTCATTCCTATTTGCAAGGACAAATTGGTCTCGTTTAAAAAGTTCTTGTTTATTAACATAAGTTAATGCTTTCACTAACATGAACTAACAATATATTTTTACAGCATTTATTAAAAACATTTATGTCACATTGCATTATCTGATGTTGACAGATGCAACTTTTGATCTTAAAGTATTAGTACATTTTGAGATGAACAAAAACATTAATAAAAGTGAAATAAATGCTTTAGAAGTATTGTTAATTGTTAGTTCATGCCAGCTAATGTAGTTAACTAAATAAACCTTCTAATGGTAAAGTGTTACCATTGCATCTGTACATAATAACATCATGTAAACAGAATGGACATAAACAAATCAAAATAAAAACATCATGTCCTTAAACAATCTGTCTTTGGATGAAACCACGATTCTGTCAAATTTAAAACTGTTTCAAATCAATGTTCAAGTCAAGCTGACCACAAAGCCAATTTAAACCACTGATGTCTGAGATTACACAAAGAGACACAGTACAGGCCTAAGGCTTAGAGGAATGAAACAGCAAGTTACTTTATTATTAAACATGATGCTTATGGACAGACAGAAAAACTATCAAAATATGCTTTGGTGTAACTGCAACAGCCAGAGTATTCACTGATAAAACCACAGTTTTATGCCCTTTTGACATATTTCTGCACCAAAAACCAGGAAAGCTCTGGAAATTTAGTCAATGTGACCTGTATATCTTCAGCTAACATTAGCATTATGTGTCATTCTTTACTCATGCTGATGCAACAAGGTCAACACCCTCCTGATCAAGTCACATCGACCCTCAAGAGATGTCAATGAACACAGGACCATCAGACAACGGTCAAAGCAAACGTCTGCCTACAGATTTCAACAGAACCTGATGAAAGAGCATTTCCATGCAAAGCAAAAGTTGCTTGCAAATGAACAACGAGACAAGAAAAGCTATTAAGTGCTCTGTGGCATGTAAACACACACGGCACCTGCTGCTGGATACCATCTCTGTCCGTCTTTCTCCCATGCGGATCTCACTGATGATATACACACACAAACACATTTGAATATGTCCAGCGTAACTGCATCTGACAGCACGCAGGGTCAGGAGTGGGCTAAGCAGCAATTAGGTTTGTTTTCATCTCAAGTAAATGTGTGTGTGTGTGTGTGTACACAAGAGGCAGATCACCTGAGTCTTGCACTACACTTAGCACAACGCTGAGAGAAATTACATTTGGTAAACAAACATTCTGCCATCTGCCCTGGCTGGTGTTGTGAATAATCACGCAGGCTGTTACCAGGTCACTCTCAACATCACAGAGAGTCACACAGGCCTTCCTCAGAAAACACAGTCTGGATACAGAGTAGCCCTGCTCCCGCTTAGAAACCCCAGCCCATCTGCTCACCATAAGTTTTGGATTCGTTCTTTGGAATAACTCGTGACGGGAGTTGATATAACTTTTTTGGCCTACTTCTTAATTTTTGTTCTTTGACGGTTTCTTTCAAAGGGATAGTACACACAAAAATGAGATTTCCATCATCATTTACTCAAAATCATGTCATTCTAAAGCTGTATGACTTTCTTTCTTCTGTGGAACATAAAATATAATTTAAATAATAAATAATGTTGGTAAACAAACAGATTTGGTGACCATTGACTTCCATTGCATTAACTAAAAACACTGTGACACTTCTCAAAATATATTATTTTATGTTCTGCAGAAGAAAAGTCTTACACAAGGGGGTGAGTAAATTACAGAATTTTCTATTTTAAATCACTTAAAATTAAGACTTAAGTTAAGCCCTGACGAAGGTTTATAGTATTTGCTCATTTCCAAGTCAAAACTAGAATGGAAATACTAAAGCTTAAAGCAAAAAATATTTAAACAATATTTTAAAAGCAAAGGAGTTGCATTTTTCAACATCAAACTGATTTTGTAAGGAAATCAGTTTTATTTATTATTGTTTGCATTCTGCGGAGTCAATTGCAAAAACACTGACAGATTTGAGAGCACAACTAAAAATGTGTAATGGGGACGAAAAGTGCTACAAACTAATATGCTACGTGATAAAAAATGAATTGATGCATAATATTTTTCATTCTATATATTTTCAATGTTTTCAATTATATACTGTGTGTTTTTAAAACAATAATTTTATTGTACAAAAATCTTGAAAAAATTGTTTCCACAAAAATATTAAGCAGCAAAACTGTTTTCAAGATTGATAATAAGAAATGTTTCTTTAGCATCAAAGCAACATATTCGACTAAGACAGTACTCTCCTAAGAAAGAGACTCTGTTGAATGCTTCATACTCTTAGAAACATGTTTTAATTAACGAACCCTCTTCGAACTACTTATTTCTTTTATATTTACGAACAACCTCCTAAACAGATGGCAGGCTCCACCAGTGTCCATACCCCCTCCATGCAACATCATATACTCCGGTCATTCACAAAGACAATTTGTGCTTCACATCTACAGCAGTATATGTAAGTGTGAGAAATTAATCAGAAAGAGCTTTGGTCCAATCAACCAAACCTGATCTGATTGGAAAATCAGGCTTCATCCCCAACCAGAGAGGCACAATGCTAGTATTTCCAAACCTTTCATCGCAAACACAAAGGACACAGATGTAGCACTGACCGTTTCAGCTGTTACCGTGCACAAGCTTTAAAATATAAAGCCTTTGTTATGAATAAATATTCTCAGTGTTGTTTGCATAAACAATGAGTTCAACGTTGCAGGGAACAGCACATATTTGTGGGACTATTCAAGTCTGTGTGACGTTACCATAAACAACAGCCTCAACGTATAGTAATAACGTCAAGTGGAAACACTGATTTGGAAACTTACCCTCGCATAAATGGAAACTCTTTTCTTTTTTAACTGTAGCCTGAATAATTTAAACAACCATTTCACTGGGATGTAACTGGGGGCTACGTACTACTCAAAAACAGCCTATAACTGAGCGTTTAACTAACAAATGTACATTTTGAAACAATTCAGTGACTATTCAGCAAACAGTTTCAGTTGTGCTTTGAACTGTTAGTGGTTGTTATTTTTGGAAACCATAACTCATTTCTTTTATAGGTCATAATTAGAGGTTTCATTTTCAGCTTTGAAAACATGCCCTTTCTTGCACAGATAATGGAAGAAAACGTCTCTAGAACGGGACATGTTTAGTCCATGTTGTATCGGGAACTTCTCCCAGAACGTCACTACAGGAGTCATGAAAAGAATAAACCAAACATTCTCCCTCTGGCATAGTAAATGAGAAGCCGCTGATGCTGCTCTAACTCGCCCTCCTCTGTTTTACTCACACAGGCTTTATGTAACCACCTCAGTGACTCCAAACTCAAGGCTCTACAGGAGAGGAAGGGGATCTTGAACTCTCTTTTGAAACAGGGCGCCTGCAAGCATTCCACGGGAAGGAAGTAGGGACAAGCAATGAGACGCCAGCACAACTCTGCACCTTCAAGCAAATAAAATGGCATAAAAGGTATTCCACATCCACTCGATCACATACTTCCAACAACTGTGATCACCCATGATGTTTAAAAACTGATTTCCTTTAAAACGAGTCTTCAGTCAATCACATGCCAGTTCATGCACAGCTCTCTACCTGAATGAACATCATGGGTTTTCTCTCATTTCTGTACCATGACGAATTTACTAAAAATGACCTCATAGTCTTCAACATTTTTCAGGCAAGTTTAGGCGAGTCAGACATGGGCAACTTTGCAGATTTATGTATAGCCCACTCCTTACTGGAATAGCCCATATTCTGGCTTCTAGGAAATGCTCTCAGTTTTTCAGACAATGGTCTCTCAGAATTTGTTCCGACAAGGTTCTCTCAAAGTTCTGAACAAAAGTTATACAAATTATTAAATTAAATATTGCCATAATCTTTGCTAAACCAAGACATTTTGATCATTCAGAAATACAATTTTATGGGAATGTTAGCAAAACATCCTTTTTTGTTAGCTGGGCACTAGTTACATCACACTATTAAAACAATCTGTAACATATCAAAGCTACATCATTTATTCTTCCAGACCATAAAGTTGCAAATTGACCAACACTGTAAAATAAACACTGTTGAATTGGTGTGCATCCAGTTAAAAATCAAACTAGGTTGAAAGTTATGTAATCTATCAAAGCATACATGACACCTGCACATGTTATCAATAATAGGTATGGGTCCAGAGCATGATCCATATCCATATCGATATCCAAAGCATGATTGTTTCATATGACATGACATAAAATAGACTTACACGACCCATATTCCAGTGATGGTCAGAGCTGGGAGGCTGACGGGTAATATCATCCACAGAGACATCTCCTGCACACGATCCTCTACTGCTCCCCTCAAAAAACCCACTTCTTTCGCCTTCGCCAGCCTGTCTCCCTCTGCTCATCAATGTGCATTTATACTTGTTGCATGACCCCAAACCAGCGTATCTTAACGATCATATCTGCAATATAAAATAAATCATCTTTACAATGACAAAAACATGATAAACAGTTCCCTAGACTGTTACATGGCATTCTGCATATGTGATATTGTAATGCACAATGCATACCTGTTTGCCAAGCTGTGAAATTTGCAGTATTCTACACACATTTTTACACTTTTGTAAACATTCTTAACTCGTAGTTTATATCTGTTATTCTGTCTATGCTCTTCTCTGGACCTGTGGAAACTACAGAACATTTCGTTGCCTACAATTACTGCTGAATGCATAGCTGGTGTGCATTTGAATGAATAAACTTGACTATAACTGAAAACTGTAAGTCGCTTAAATGTATAAATACATCCATTAGGTATCAAGGCAAAATGGCCGATTGAAGTTGCAGTTAAACGTAATTGTAACATCCGTGTGTGTAGTGCATGTGTGGACACTGTATCTCACCTTCCCCCTGTGATAGGGGACCGCAGACGCGTCTCCCACCTTTGTTAAACCCTCAGACAGAGCGCAGACTGTTCAGAAACGGGCTGCATCAATCGCCAGGGACCGCTACAGGTTTATCGTTATTCCTCAAACGTCCAAATGACAGCGGCTGTGTAAAGTTCCTTCGCTCTCGCTGTTTTTCGGCAGATTTGTGGTGCCTCGCTGCTCTGTCTCGTGTCGTGTCCCGCCGAGTGAACTGAAGGCGCACTTAAAACAGTCCAGCTGTTCGCAAAGCTCCGCCTCCAAACACAACACAACATACACACACACACACACACACACACACTGCACACTACAACATCATGATACACTACACTGAGAGAGAAAAAACCCATCTGATATCCTGACTGAGAGAGAGAAAAAAACTGAGAGAGAAAAAAAACTTCCTGATACACTGTACAAAATGTTTGTCATTTTGAAGTGAAACGATGTACAAAAACCACTAGAGAGACAAACAAAATATGTTTACGTACTGTATGTTTCCATTTAGCCTACACGGAAACTAGATCTAGATACAATAAATGTAAAAGAGATAACAAATTATTTAATTTACAGCAAACATCTATATTACATTCAACATGTGTTTTTAGAGTGAAGAGTTATATGTAGGTCTGTATTCAGTGTTGGGGAGTAACTAGTTACATGTAACGGCGTTACTTAATTAAATTACAAAAGTAATTGTAATCAGTTACTAAGAAATATGTTTAATTAAATTACAGTAACTTATGAAACTGTTAATGATTACAATTCATACACACCCACATACAGATTTAACTGATTTCTTTCCCAAATTGCATTGACTGCTCTAAAATATGAAATAATGTTTCAGGAGTTTAGGACACAGAATAGGACACTTATTCGATAACTGTTTTATTTCCTGATTCGGTTTATGTGTATACTTTATTTCTTAAGATTAACTGTTTTTACCAAGGCATTGTTAGATGCCAGTGTTTCCTAAGATTTGATTTCAAAAACAGTTTCATAGCTATATATATATATATATATATATAAATGTAATCATAGCTGTTATATAGATAGATATTCAAATTTTAATCATGGTTCATAAAAAGTCTAACTTAACAACACTACATATAAATTAGTTGTTGAAGTAGCCTAATTCATTACATTTAATATGTACCATTATAGTCTTTGTTAGATGGAGAAGTCATTGCTACATTATGTGAGATAGGTCATTTGATGTAATGTCATGACATACTTGCTGAGAATTATCTAATTAGGTTACTGATATTTGATTTGGCCGTTCTTAATTATCATCTTTGATAATACACGTCCTCCAACACTTTCAGCCATCTTCAACATGTTATTCATGTTACTTAATGTTAACTAAAATTCAACTTTCCTTTCCACGCAAATTGTTATGCTGATAATATAATTTGTAATAATAATAATAAAAAAAACATTAAAAGGATAGGAAAAAATGCAAAATGTAAGTGTTTTCACTAGTGGGCAGTGGTCACAGACTTTGACCAGTGTCTTGAATCATCTTGTCATCTTCAAGTTAGAATATCTGCTTATTTTCTTTTCAAACTTATTTAACACCAGTAAAGTTTCTGTTTAGATGAACTATGTTGACCTAACTGCTGATGTCTTGAAAAACTGCGCAATGAGTGCAATGCTTTTTATAGGCCTCAGACATCATTGCATCAAAAGTTGAGCTACCTCTGAAGTAAACCATTACAAGTGACAGAATAAGTTAGCTAAACAATCTTGTTGAATGAACATAATATGATTATCATTATAACACGTAAGTCTTGTCTGCTTGTATTTAATAAAGTGGTTGTACATCCTGATGTTTTGTTCTGCTACAAGATATGCTATGCATGATATAAACACCCACATTAGAGTTTTAGCACTGATAGTTCACCTCTGATTAGATGTGCTACTGGTGTTGTAATGTTCAATGCATTACTCATCTTGTCTAAAAAGTACTTTTTATCAGACAAGCATCACAGCTGATATTATTATCCTGCTGCAGGGATGGTCACATTTTCAGAATAGCTGTTACCAAACGTATTCTGTCCACAGAATAGCCTACTATGAAAATAATATTCAACAATAAATATGGTCTGTAATTAAACACAGTTTCTATTTCTACAAATTGCCATAGCAACAACCAATCTGAAGAAAACAAGCCTAATCAATGTTTACATTGCTGCGTGTTTCTTCGCCATCTTTTCTTTGTTCTTTTGATGGTCTGACGTAACCAGCTGACGCTATGGGCAAATTATGAAAATAATATTAATGGATAAGAACGTGGTCAGAAGAATGAGTGATGTATGAGTCATAAAAACAGACTTGCGAATGTAGATATTGATTGTGAAAAGTTTGTCTCATTTGAACATATTAATATTATATGACAATGATGACTTAGTCATATCGATTATTGTAATACATTTTAAATGTGCTAATGTGTCAAATAAAAAAGTTGCTTACCTCAGTTTTATTAAGAAACAAAATCTGATAAAATCTCAAAAAGTTTGGAATGGCTCCATCTAGTGGATGTGTTTTGAATAAAAACATGAGGCCATTACAAATAGTCATGCATTTTTATTTGATTCGAATCCTTTCAGATATGTAATGAAATACATTATTTTCCCCGTGTATTAAAATGCAATTATACATTATTGTCTTATGTTGTAACTTGTGATGGAATCACAACACCATAGCAACACAGCATACAAAAAGATTCACAGTTAACGTTTTCTTCATTTGTCAGATATAATAATCTTTATATCTAGAATTCTACTTCTCTGTGTAACATAGAACACACAATATACCCAGTCTCTGTGTTTCTCATGGGGTCAGGGTGCTGGTATAAAGCATTTTGAACCAAGAAATAACTAAATAAATCAATCAATAAGCTAATTTATGCATTACACATGAAAAAATATCAGTTTTTCTTTTTTTTTTAGGATCGCCCACTGCTGATACTGACACCTGATGTTTATATAGCCACTGATATAGACCTACACATCAGAATGACTGTCAGTGATTCATATTTTAAATGCCCAGGGAAGGAAAGTAGCTCACTTCCTGTTCTCACTGAATTGACTAAAATTGATAAATAAGATACAAAGCATATGGGAGAACCACAATCTGATCAATATTTAGCAAACCAATTTTACTCTATAATTACAGCTGTACTGTACTCCCATATCCCCAGACTCCAAGGCCAGGGTACAGAGGCTCATTGAATTTAGCTTGAACCTTGTGCAAGAGCTTCATGGTGTCAGACACACTGTAAAATGCCACTGTTCCAGCCTCGTAATCAACATACACCCCTATCCTGGAGGAACCGGGGACAGTTATAGTTGTGCTTTTGCTGTTATGTACAAAAGAATACTTGGATTCAGAGCAGTACAAACTCCAAGACTTCTCATTCCCCCCAAAGCTGCCAGCGTTGTCATTTCCTTTCCTCTGAATCCCCCTGTAAGTCACAGCGATGTCTATTTCTGTGCCACTCCAGTCCACTTCCCAGTAGTAGCGACCGCCGGCCAGACCCTCCTTACAGAGCACCTGCTGCCAGTGTTCGAAGCGATCGGGATGCTCCGGGTATGACTTTGGCTCATTGCTCATCCGCACAACTGTGTTTCTGTCTGACAGGTGCAGGTTTGGATGGGCTGTTGAAGGATCTATTGAGAGCTGACAGGAATCTAGTTCGAGAAAGGGTGTTGTTAAATTAATCAGCATAAACAAATTTGTTTATGTAGCACATTTTCTTACTGTTGATTATATTGATTTTAAACTTACATTCTAAAAACTCCTCCCTTTTTGCAGGGTCCAGAGTCTGGAGAATTTTAACCTCCTTCACTGCAGATGAAAAGCATGTGTAAATCAGATTATCAGAATCAGAATCAGAATGAGCTTTATTGGCCAGGTATGTTAACACATACGAGGAATTTGTTATAGTGACAAAGCTCCACAGTGCAACAGAATGACAGCAACGGGACAGGACACAGACAACAAAATAACAATATACAAATAGGCAATATACAAAATTGCAAAAACACTATGCAATACAGACATTCATGTGTGTACAGGTCTGACGTGCAAATTTGAAATGGAAAGGGTAAAATTAAATACAAAATATTATATATGTATGTGTGGTGGTGAATAGATAGTTGTAAAATAGTGTTGTGTGTTCCACGTTAATATCAGGTGTTCATGAGATGGATTGCTTGGGGGAAGAAACTGTTCCTGTGTCTGGTCGTTCTGGTGCTCAGAGCTCTGTAGCGTCGGCCAGACGGCAGCAGTTCAAAGAGGGAGTGTGCTGGATGTGCGGGGTCCAGAGTGAAAACTTTTGCCAGCCCTTTTGCTCACTGAACTGGATAAGTACAGTTCTTGGAGAGTAGGGAGGGTTGTACCAACGATTCGCTCAGCAGTTCGGACTACCCTCCGTAGTCTTCTGAGGTCAGATTTGGTAGCTGAGCTGAACCAGACAGTTAATGATGTGCAGAGGACGGATTCGATGATGGCAGAGTAGAACTGTTTCAGCAGCTCCTGTGGTAAGTTGAACTTCCTCAGCTGGCGAAGGAAGTACAATAAATTAAACCTCTGCTGGGCCTTTCTCAAAAACTTCAATGGAGTCTATGTGAATGTTGACCCACTTCAGGTCCTGGGAGATGGTGGTGCCTAGGAACCTGAATGACTCCACCAATGCAGTCAATATCCCAAGTGCTGTTCATGATGGTGAGTGGGGGGAGAGCAGGGGGGTTTCTCCTGAAGTGGAACCACGATCATCTCAAACAATTAAAAACTGAAAGATTAAACTTGAGCGTGTTAATTATTTATCCAGGTTGTTAAGACTGGGTTTTTTTTTCACCAGACAGCCAGCTCCTTAACCTCCTGTTGGCTGTAGGCAGACTCGTCACTGTCCTGAATGAGGCCGATCAGTGTGGTGTCGTCTGCAAACTTCAGGAGCTTGACAGAGGGGTCTTTAGATGTGCAGTCATTCGTGTAGAGGGAGAAGAGCAGTGGGGAGAGAACACAGCCCTGAGGGGCTCCAGTGCTGGTGGTGCGGGTGCTGGATGAGAATTTTCCTTGTAGCCTCACAAGCTGCTGCCTGTCTGTCAGGAAGCTGTTGATCCACTGACAGACGGAGGTAGGGACGGAGAGCTGTGTCAGTTTATTCTGAAGGGTGTCCGGGATGATGGTGTTAAAAGCAGAGCTGAAGTCTACAAACAGGATCCTCACATAAGTCCCTGGTCTGTCCAGATGCTGCAGGGTGAAGTGCAGTCCCATGTTAACTGCATCATCCACAGACCTGTTTGCTCTGTAGGCAAACTGCAGGGGGTCCAGTAAGGGTCCAGTGAAGGCCTTCAGATAAGCCAAAACCAGTCTTTCAAATGATTTCATGACCACAGACGTTAGAGCCACAGGTCTGTAGTCATTAAGTCCAGTAATTTTGGGTTTCTTTGGGACAGGAATGATGGTGGAACGTTTGAAGCATGAGGGGACTTCGCACAGCTCCAGTGATCTGTTGAAGATCAGTGTGAAAATGGGGGCTAGCTGGTCAGCACATGATTTAAGGCAGGCTGGTGACACACCGTCTGGGCCTGGTGCTTTCCTTCTTTTGTTCTTTATGAAGACCTGCCGCACGTCATCTTCACAACAATTATACATTTCAGTGCAGGTGTGGGGGAGAGGGGGGTTGCTGGAGGTGCTAATGGTTGTGTGGAGAGGTGTTCAGGGCGGGTGGGACTGGGCCTTGTGTTTTTTCAAACCTGCAGCAAAAGACATTCAAATCGTCTGCCAGTTGTTGATTCTCCACAGTGCTGGGGGATGGTGTCTTGGCCTAATTTGTAAAGTCTTTCATACCTTTCCACACTGAAGCAGAATCACTGGAAGAGAACTGAATCCTTAGCTTGTCAGAATAATTCCTCTTAGCCACCCTGATCTCCTTTTCCAGTGTGTATTTGGCCTGTTTATACAAGACTTTATCCCCCATCCTGTAAGCATCTTCTTTGGTCTGACGGAGCTGTCTGAGTTTCGCTGTGAACCATGGTTTGTCATTGTTGTAGGTTAAGCGAGTCCTGGTAGGAATACACATATCTTCACAGAAACTGATATATGATGTTACAGTCTCTGTGAGTTCATCCAAATCGGTGGCAGCAGCTTCAAAAACACTCCAATCAGTGAGGTCAAAACAAGCTTTTAAATCTTGCTCTGCTTCAGCAGTCCATCTTTTAACAGTTTTTAATACAGGTTTTTCAGATTTGAGTTTCTGCCTGTAGGTTGGTATAAGATGAACTAAACAGTGATCAGATAGTCCCAAAGCTGCTCGAGGGACAGAGTGATATGCATCCTTTATCGCTGTGTAACAGTGATCCAATATATTACTGTCTCTGGTGGGACATGTGATGTGCTGTCTGTATTTTGGCAGTTCGCGTGAGAGATTTGCTTTATTAAAGTCACCGAGAATGATTAAAACAGAATCCGGGTGTAGTTGCTCAGTCTCTGTGATCAGATCAGCGAGTTTCTGTACAGCTGATCTCGCGTTTGCATGCGGTGGAATGTACACACTCACGAGAATGAACGAACAGAACTCCCGCGGCGAATAGAACGGCTTGCAGTTAATGAAGAGCGTTTCTAGATCATAACAGCACATCTTCTTTAACACAGTTACATCTGTACACCACCTCTCATTGATGTAGAAACACGTCCCGCCGCCGCGCGATTTCCCCGTTGATTCAGCCTCGCGATCTGCTCTGATCAGCTGGAAGTTGGGAAGATGTAACGCGCTGTCCGGTATGGTATCCTTCAGCCAGGTTTCCGTGAAACACAGAGCAGCAGAGTTTGAGAAATCCTTATTTGTCCGGGAGAGCAGGAGAAGTTCGTTCGTTTTGTTGGGTAGAGAGCGGAGATTCGCGAGATGGATGCTAGGCAACGGCGTTCTTAATCCGCGCTGACGAAGCTTCACGAGCGCGCCGGCTCGCTTCCCCCGAATGCGCGACCTGTAGCGTCTAAACAACACCGCAGCTCCGCCAACTATAATGTCCAGCAAAGCGTCCGAGTAATCAAAAACCGGTAAAAGATTATGTGGTGTGTTCTGCCGAATGTTCAGCAGTTCATCCCTGGAAAAGCTGATCGTGCTGGAGAAACATAAAACAGGAAAAACAAACAAAAACAGTACAAACACTGGAGAGCAAAGCACAGTAGCTGCCATCTGCGGCGCCATCTTTTTTGCCATGTGTATGTATTATATAATATATACATTACCGTTCAAGAGTTTGGGGTCAGTAAGATTGATTAAAAAAAAAATATTAATACTTTTATCTTTTTTTAAAAAGACAGTAAAGAGGGTAAAGATTTTACACAAATGTATATTCCAAATAAATGCAGTGCTTTTGAATTTCTAATTGTTCAAATAATAAATAAAAAAACAATATTTCATGGTTTCCACAGAAATACTACCTATTAATAATAATAATGAAATGCTTTTGAGCAGCAAATCAGCATATTAGAATGATTTCTGAAGGATCATGTGACACTGAAGACTGGAGTAATGATTCTGAAAATTCAGCTTTGACATCACAGGAATAAATTACATTTAAAAATATATTAAAATAGAAAAAAGTTATGTAATAAAGAGTTTCAAGCACCTGCTGATGAGAATTTGTTCAGTTCTTCTTTGCTTATGTCTTCTAATTGCACTTTCAGGTCAAAGATGGCTTTCTTTGTATTGTCAAAAGTGTGATGAGGTGCTAATGTCACCTTGGACAAGTCTTCATATCCAGAAGGAGCAGAAAGAGACTGCCAGCTCTAGGAGAAAATAAGCATGTTATTTAAAGAACTGTTCAGTGAAAATGCTAATTCCTTAAGGGCCACAGTGTTCTTCAACAATACCTGTAAGAAGTGAATATGATCATCAGATTGGGACAGCTGCTCCAGGTCATTATGTTTCTTTCTCAGTAATGTAATCTCCTCCTCCAGCCGGGCCAGGTGTCCCTCTGCACGTGTCAGCAGAAGGGTTTCCTGCGCTCGGATCATCTCCTTCACTTCTCCATGCCTCCTCTCTAGTGCCCGCAGCAGTTCCGCAAAAATACGCTCATTTTCATCTAGTACACTCTGAGATGAATGCTATAATGAGAAAAACACCATGGATGAGACAGGGACTATTTGTCTTTTAAACTGTCAAATGTTTCCTCACATTTAAAACATGGAACAGGTGAAACATAATGAACCTTTTGGGGTTCCCCAAAGAACCTTTTAGTGAACCGTTTTGAAAAGAGCCATATATTTCTTACTGTGAAGAGCATTTTAATAATCTAAAGAACCTTTTTTCCACGACAAAGAACCTTTTGTAGAATGGAAAGGTTCCATGGATGTTAAAGGTTCCATATGGAATCACTGATGCCAATAAAGATCCTTTATTTTTAAGAACACTTTACAATAAAGTTCAACTAACATTAGGTAATGCATTAAATATCATGAACTAACAATTTACAGTATTTAATAATCATTTAATTTATAATCATACCATTCATTTTTAATTAATGTTTATTCATGATACTTTAATTCATGTTAATTTGTACATCCTAAAATGTTGAAAATGCATTAGGATAGGTGCAGGGATCCCCAAAGTTTATCTTCAATTAAACCCATTTGACCAAAAAGATTTACTTGAGGAATCACCTGAGATTATAAAGCATTTTTAATAAACGAACAACACATTTGCATCAACACATTTGTTCACAGTTCTCAGTGTTGGTTAATGGTAAAATAAGTTTTGTTTTTGTTGTAAATATTCTATTTTGATTTTTTAATGACATTTTTATGATTTAATTAATTATTATCTCTTCATTAACTCACAAACCCCACTTTGGGAAACCCTGACCCAAATTGCATTAAATTAATTGCATTCAATTACAACACATTAAACCTCAATGTAGCATCAGTTTATTTAGCATTAGCAATTAACTAACATAATAGATATTAACGGAAATTTCTTCCCAATCATTTTCTAAATTCCTCACTTTTAGGGATGCCACTGCCTGCCTGAGATCTTGCCATTTCTTTATCCTTTCTTCAATTTTCTGCTGTGAAGCCATCAGTTTAGATCCCAAGCTGTTTCTGTTTAAAAAAAGCACATTTGTGAGACAATGACTGGTTGATCCTCTCATTGTGAGAAAGCACTGAATTTATTAACGATCATGATTTAGTTGCATTGAGTATCAAAGCCACTATACGCTTCTTCACGGCAGTCAATGTTCTCTCAGCTGATAAGCTCACCTGCTTTTCTGTTCTCTCAGCAGCAGCTGAAACAATATCATGTTTTTTGTGTTCCTCCATGATACACAAAACACAAACGCATGCTTGGTCAGAACGGCAGAAAACCTCCAAAAGTTTATCATGTTCCGCACAGATCTTCTCACGCAGTTGCCCTGTTGCTGCCACCAGTTTGTGCTTCATGAGAGCTGGATACTCATAATGAGCCTGGAGATGCGTCTCACACAATGAGGTTAAGCATGTCAGACATGACTTCACTGCTTTGTTCTTCTTAGCCAGACAAAAATCACACAGCACTTCTCTAGAGCTGTTCCGGCTGCTGGAGCTGCTGTATCTTCCAGACCGTCTGGGTTTTTCCAGAGTGCTGTAACGGCTTTGGTTTGCTGTACTGCTCCGAGACATGTTTAAACTCTCTCGGCAAATGTAGTTTCAATGAAACTGTACCGACACATGCATTATATAGAGGAATGTGAAGCATGTGTGATAAACCAGTTTACCAGGTTTGGGTGACACCTCCTGCATAGGTGTGACAGCTGATGTCAGAAGCAAATATGTGAATTTTGTAACATACACGTTGTAAACATCTTTTACACACAAGGCCATTATGTGGGTGATCCATAATGAGGAGTAAAAGACTGCGGTTTCAGCTGTAAATATTTGATGTCAGGCTCAAAAAAGCTGTGTATGTTTCCTCTAGTGAAAACTTGATAAACAATGAAAACTTGATTTCTCTATATATAAACGTTCGACTGTTGCAACACTGAAAAAAGTACACTTCAATTCATTTCCACATGCAACGACTTAAAAGTAATTAAAACACACACACACACACATATATAAAATATATAATGTAATACATACATCAGCGCTCATAGACTATTTAAGTAAAAACTTCACAAGTATCATCATATCATCGATATAATGTACATGGCATATGAAAGCCCAAAAATATATATTAATAAATATTGTTTTCTTTACATTCTTATATGAACTATGATCTAAGTTCAGAGAGAGACAGGGGGAGAGAGAGATGTGAATCTCCTAATGGGTAATCAAGTGAAAAAGAACAAACTAGGTTAGAAATTCAGCTACAGGGTCATCATGCACAAAATGAGGAACTTTACCGTTGCTATTTTAGAATATTACTTAATAAATCCACACGTCAATGTTTCCAGTAACACTTTTATGAGAAGTGAGGCTTGAATTTATTTGACCGCAAAAAAACTATACAAAAAACAATAGTGTATAATATAGTTCTGTTTCACTTATTAATGCATGCATGAAACTTTCACTTCGCACCTTTGGTTCAGGAGAGACATGCATACCAGGAAGAGCTGAAAGTGTGCAGTATCCACAACACATGGAGCATTTCAGACAGTTTGCCTTGTGAATGTCTGAAATAAAATCTACTAAGTTCACTTTAGATTATTTGTTTAAACTTAAATTACACACATTCACATACATGTCTAGATTAATGATCTAAAATAGCTTTCCTGAGGCGTATCCAGAATCGCATGTTACTCAAAGGGTCTCTGCTCCACTTTAGGTATGTGTTCTTTTTCAGATGCTTATGAAGTCCTAACACTTTCTTAGTCTTTCTCTCTTCCACATCTTCCAGAATGATGATGATGATGTTGGCATTGCGTTCCATCATAAATCGAGACTGAGCTAATTCAAACTCAAAGCGACACCAGTCACTATCAATGAAGTGTTGAGACACAACCACAATGATTTTACGACTGCCCATTATTCCTTCATCGATAATGTTGGAGGCGATGGACTTCCCTGCTTGAAAGTCCCGCATATGAAGGCAAAGCTGAATAGGTGGAACACCGTTCTCCAGATTCTCCATCAGTTCATTCATGACCCAGACTTCATCATAGCTGGAGAAAATCACAAATGCGTCATAGGAACATTCTTGTTGTCCAGGTGATCTATAGCCTCTCAGTAGAATACAGCAATACTGAATATAAAACTGGAACCTATAAACCAAGAATGACAAAAGAAGTACTACTGTAACAAAACATACAGATAAAACTATTGTGAGTCTTTTCTTGTGCACACAGCTGTCAATGTCAAAGTCTGTTGCTCTAAAATCTGAGGTTTTACAGAAAATATTTTCTGGTTGCTTCAAAATGTTCTGATTTTGTAAAATCCACAAAATAAAATCTGTCTGGGAGCAGGAGCAATCGATGGGGTTAGAGGATAAATCAAACTCTGAAAGGTTTGTGGGTAACGTTTGGAGAACATGAAGTGGGATGCTAGTAATGCTGTTTTTATCGACATAAAGAGATGTTAATTGTTTCAGGTTTGGGAGGGCCAGAAAATCCAAAATCATCAATTTGTTTTGACTTAAATATAAATTCCGTATTTTCTGGGTGCCAATAAATGATCTCCTGGAGATTTTTTCAATGCCACAGTGTGAGACGTCAAGAACCTCCAAACCTGTTAGATTTTGCAAGAGGTAACTCAATGCATCACCATGAAAACTGTTTCCCTCCATTTTAAGCACAGTCAAATTGCTCAGGCCATGAAAAATTATTTGTCTTGTTAAAGTAATACTTGTGTAAGATATATCCAAATACTTTAAATTTTTCAGACCATGTAAAAATCCAAAGCAAAAAACTAGGATTAGTTTTGTATGGTGGAGGTCCAACACTTCAAGCAAGTCTAATCCAGAAAATGGCTTATCCGCCAACCCTATCTCTGAATTTCGACTAAAATTCATGTAATTAATATTTGGTGTCCTTTGAAAAAACTGGGCACAGCAGTCCTTCAAAATCAAAAAGTTTCCACTCAAATCTACAAACTGAAGAACAGGCAAATCACTAATGCCATAAAAGGTCATGGGCATATTGTTCCTCACCACTAGTTTTTCTAAGCTAGGTATATGTGAAATCAGTGGTACAGCAGATAAGGAAGTGGGGCCTAAATACAGTTCTTTAAGACGATGAAATGGAAGATATTCCATGCTTTTAATATATCCTTTTTTCAATGTGATTTTTGTCGCATTGATCATACAGCGGAACAAGTGCATTTCAGAGTCAGAAAATTCTTTCTGAACAAAATATATTTCATTGAAATGAATTGAACAAAGTCCATCAAGATAACTTCCATTTGAAACCTTGACTTTCCATTGCATTCTGTAACTACCTATGAACAACTTATCCACACTGAGCCCAGTCAGAGCTTCTAGACACTCCTTTTGTGCATTTAACGAAACAAAGGCAGATTGTATGTGAAACTCCTTGAGATAAATGTCTTTGAAAGCTCCTGGTTCAATGTGTAATAATTGATTCCTAGAGAGAATCAAAGTCATGTTTCTGCCGATCTCTCGCAACATAACTGTGTCATCGGTTGTGATGATGGATATATTATTGGCATGTAGATCAAGTAAACTGAAGTCTTTGAAGGTGCTCATGAATGGAGGGAGAGACATGGACTGGATGATATTTGTCCCGACTCTAAGCTCCTGCAGCTTGGTAAGGTTATTTATTTGAAGCTTTAATGATGAGAGACCAACATCCACAAGAACTAGCCGTTGTAGATTATGTAAAGAATTCAAGCATTCGGGTCCAAAATATGTAATGGGGTTTCCAGTGAGAATCAAAGTAGTCAAATTCTTCACATTGTAGAAAGTGTCATTTTCAATGTGCCTGATGTGGCATCTGAAAGGCAAAAAGATAAAAAATTAGTAGGCCTACATTTAAAAATAATAGCAAACTTGTTTAAATTGTAACACATAATGGATTCATGGTTGTTAATTCACCTCGTGAGATCCAAGACTTGCAAATTGACCAATACAGGAAATGCACACTTATGTAAAGAGCTCAAGAAATTGAAACTGAAATCCAGAAACATCACAGTGAAGGGAAGACTGCTGGGAATATGAGTCAAATTTCTCCCAGAACACGAGTACTCCATATTCTTGATTATCTAGAAGTGAAAGAAAGACACAAAAAGGCCAATTTTTTATATATCTTTACTAACTTAGTTACTTTTATGTTAACCTTTGATATTTTAGATTTTTTATTAAGCTTTATGTTCTCTCTGAGAGACAACAAGACATGTTTACGTTTCTATTAGATAGATAGATAGATAGATAGATAGATAGATAGATAGATAGATAGATAGATAGATAGATAGATAGATAGATAGATAGATAGATAGATAGATAGATAGATAGATAGATAGATAGATAGATAGATAGATAGATAGATAGATAGATAGATAGATAGATAGATAGATAGATAGATAAAGAGTAAGGTTAAGTTCTGAAAAGAGCATATCTACATGAAAATTCCCTTTCCATTCCCTTGAAAAAAACTGGCTAATTAGGAAATCACTAATATGTTTGAAACCAACAATATAATATAATTGTAATGATGAGTCAACAGAGTGGGGATCCGTTTGCAGCTTTAATAAGAGTTAACACAGTCGTACAGGCAGTGGTCGGTAACGGTAACAGGGATATCAGAGGAGAGACAAGAGCAGAGTATCAAGGCAGGCAAGAGGGTCAAAAGGCAGGCAGATATAAATCCTAAACGAGAGAAACAGTCCAGAGTCAAAACACAATGATCAAACAGAGAAAGATAATCCCCATCCACTTGATTGGCTCTATCTCTCTCTCTCCTCTCCATCTGTAGCTGGTGTGTGGTGAGCGCACTGGCACCGTTGTCCTGTGGCAGCCGTCGTATCATCTTAGTGGATGCTGCACACTGGTGGTGGTTGAGGAGAGACCTCCCACATGATTGTAAAGTGCTTTGGGTGTACAGCAATACACAAAAGCGCTATATAAATGCATCATTCATTCATTCAAAGATGAGACCGCTCAGAAATGTCTGCCGGGGCAATATAAGACTTCTCGGTGAGTGTGGCTTAAGTAGTCCCATAGATGAGCATCGGGTGAACTGGCAATCAGAGTAATCTTGTTACAGGATGATGGGAAATGGAGTTCGGAGAGAGATGTCAATACTCGGGTGATGGTGACCTCTGGTGAAGATCAGATGGAACCACAGAGGCCGGATTCGTTACAATAATATAATATAATATAATTTTTATATATTAGTAATTTTTTTTTAAATCTCAACAGAACATGAGTCAAATTATTAACTATATGTTTATAATACTAAGCTTACTGCACATTAATAATAACATTACTACAAAATGCTACTATACTAATTACTGGGCATGCATAAACAAACAGTATTATCTGAGAATATAGCATTAAAACATACATATTAGCAATATGAACTACATTATGTGTTATTCTTACCGTTGTACATTCCTGTCCTTGTCCAGAACTCACCAAAAATAAGACTGAGCCTAGGAAAATCATCCGTTCCCCATATGCCACGATCATTGTTAGAAATGATCTTGCGTGAGATCTATAAAAAACTTGATGTGAGAAAGAACAAACTGTTATACAGGAGATCCTAGATCCTACAGCAAAGTAGGAGCTTTTCTCTCACTAGATCAAGAACATTACTTAAATTCACACACCAGTGAGTGTGAAGCTGTAATCTGTTTCAATTCACATTTGACATAAATCTGAATATTCTCTGTTGTCTTAGTACTGCATGTGCAAACATCGGCCACTTCTCCTTTTAGTTTTAAAAGGGAAGTTATTCGTTTCCAACGTACATTCCCATGATACATAGAAAGACCTTAATTTGCAGTTTTCAGAAGGAGCTTTGCGTTGAGAAAAATGGTTTAACAACATAAAATGCAATAACATAACATTGCCACAAACATATGTAATATTATTGGTTTGTGGCAATAACAGCTTTACCTGAGATATATCCAGAATCTTGTGTTACTCAAAGAGTCTCTGCTCCACTTTAGGTGAATACTGAATATTGTGCTTGTTTAATTTGATAAAATAAAATCTCTTAAATTGTGATTAATAAAATAATGTAATATTAAAAATTGAGTAGCCATGTTTTGCTCCTATTTATTCTTCTATCTTCTATATATTCTTCATAGATATCATTTTTTTGCAAGAAGGAGCACGATTAAGCAGACACAACTTTTGAATTTTTTTTAGACATAAACGGAAGATTTTAAATGGGTCTGTAATTTGCCAGTTCACAAGGATCTAGTTTGGGTTTCTTAATAAGAGGCTTAATAACTGCCAGCTTGAATGGTTTTGGGACGTGGCCTAAAGATAATGAGGAGTTAATAATATTGAGAAGCAGTTCTTCTGCTACAGGTAACAATTCCATCAATAATTTAGTGGGTATGGATGCAGTGATAAGTTTATTTACCTCATCCTGTCCTATGGTTGTAAAGCACTGCAGTTTTTCTTTGGGTGCGATGAATGAAGCTGAAGTACTAGACGCTGTAGAATATACATTTTTTTTAAAATAATATTAGATGTTATAAATACATGTAAAGGGAGCCAAAGGCCTAGTAATTGCTGCTGTTACACTTACATATCACTTAAGATCATATGCTTGTTTAATTTAATGACCAAACATTTAATTCAATTATCAGAGTCTCTCAAAAGGCAGAGTCTCTCAGAAGTAAAGATGGGCAGAGGCTCTTCAATCTGTGAAAGAGTGCATAAAAAAATTGTGGAATACTTTAAAAGCAACTTTCCTCAATGTCAAATTGCAACGGCTTTGCAAATCTCATCATCTACAGTGCATAACGTCATCAAAAGATTCAGAGAAACTGGAGAAATCATAGCCCGAGTTGCTTGAAGACCAGCTTTTTAAAGACGCTGATTTCATTTTCCAGCAGGATTTGGCACCTGCCCACACTACCAAAAGCACCAAAAGTTGGTTAAATGAAATGAGAAACAAGAGACCAAAAATGCAGATGAGTTGAAGGCCACTGTCAAAGAAACCTGGGATTCCATACCACCTCAGCAGTGCCACAAACTGATCACTTCCACGCCACACCGAATTGTAGGCAGTGATCATACAGCTAAAGGAGCCCCTACCAAGTATTGAGTACATATACTAAATTAACATACTTTCCAGAAGGCCAACAGCATCCACTAAAAATGTTTTTTTATTGGTCTTATGAAGTATTCAATTTGTGAGATAGTGAATTGGTGGGTTTTTGTTAATGTGAGCCAAAATCATCATTAAAAGAACCAAAGACTTAAACTACTTCAGTCTGTGTGCATTGAATTTATTTAATACATGAGTTTCACAATTTGAGTTGAATTACTGAAATAAATTGTCAGCATCCTACCTCCTGTAGTTTGTCTCCATGCCTCTAGAGGTCCCCTGTGATCTCCTCTGCCTTAGTTCTTCCTTGTGTGGCCTTATTAGTGTTATCCAGCTCACCTGTGCCTTGTTTTCCCCAGTGTATTTAAGTGGTGTATTTTTCCCTTGGTTCCTCACTCGGTTTTTGAGTCTTTGTCCTGTGTTCCTGCCTGGTCTCGCTAATGCCTCTCTAGCGACCCCAAGTAAGGTATCCTGAGTTCTTTTCTTTGATTGTTATTGTTCTCTGGCTTTGTTTTCTCCCCTCGTGGAGTTTATTTTCTCTTTTGGTTTTCCATTTTTGATGTTGTTAATACCTCGGTCCGAGAAGAACTTTTGTTAAATTATTTCTTGCAAAGACTTTTTTAAAATAAATCTTCATTCCTGGAATACTGCCTTAAGTGTTTCGTTTAGGTCCAACATTACCACTCCTGTGGCTCAGTGGTAGCTCTCTCAACCACCACACCAGAGACCCGGGTTCAAACCTGGCTTGTGACATAAATGAACTTTTCCACGACATTCTAATGTATTGAGATGCACCTGTGTGTGTGAGAGAGAGCGAGAGATTTTCCCTGTAGAAGGCTCAAAAAATCCTCCTCCCAAGAATCGTTGAAGGTAACACACCATAACTAGGAAACCACTTTATACTCTGGGTAATGTCTGCAAAAAACTGGTTATGGTGCTGTAACACTGTATTTAATATGCTGATTGATGACTGTAACTTTTCATAAGGTCATTTCAAAATGTGACAGCTGAAGTAAGAGAAAAAGGAATTAAGATTTTCAATCAAATTTGACAAAAAAGAGAATCTTCTAATTCATTTGTCCTCCTGGACAGGACTTTCCGACTGCAATTAAAGGAACAGAAAAAAAGTGAAATAGAGACAGACATAAGCATGGCCCAGTACATAAAATCCTGCATTTATCCAAGCACAGGAGATAAGTACTATGGCATATGCAAGTTTTGGTGTAAATGAATTTTGCTGCTTTTAAAATTACAATAATGTTTATTTTTAGAACTCTGCATCCACACATCAAACGTACAAAGTGGGTTCAGTGTGACCTGTTCAACAAATGGTTACACACAGATTGCTCTGACATAGACCCTAAAACAATTACTAAAGACACACCCTCCAGCTGTGGATGTAATCAAGACCAGCCATATTCTTTTCAAAGGTTAGCAACAGAACTACAGTATAACACAAACAAAAGATCATTAAACTTTGAATGCAAGTGTCTACTTTACAGCACCCTCACAGCTTTGAAACAGGGGCTTTTGGTCGACACCGTTGTGATGAAGAATGTGTATTAATTGTTATGAAAACCTTTAAATGAAATGGCACATATGATATACTTGATGTATGACACATAAGAATATCAAGATTAACATATGTAGCACATTGATAAATAGTAATATTGTGCTGTAAAACAACTTTTTTCTTTTGTAGAAACTCCATCATGACCTCACATCTGGTGCAGTGAAATCACAAAGAATGTTTTTACACAAGCATCCGAATTATGCACCCACTCTGAAAAATCTGTGCAAACTACGTATCTCAGTGTTAGATGAAGAACAGGTACAATAACATACCACAATTACTCATTTTTATAGCTTCATAGTGGCCTCTGTTGCTGGATACTGTGTGGAATAAAAGTTTTAAGTGCTAAGAAATATATATATATAAATATATATGTTCTTACATTTTATTTGTAAACAGCTTTTTTCTTGTTTTTATTTGTAAATACTCTTTATCTTTGTAAAATACTAATGCTGTCTGTGCTCCGTAATTTTACAATTTTAAGTTGTCTTTCTTTTATTGAATTATTAAAAAGCATTGCAGTTTGTCTTGTTGTCGCTGAAATTACATTATGAGAAAGATTCATGTTATTGGGATAAAACACTTTTTTAAATAGGTATTTTTATGCTTTACATTATTGCATAACAAGTGTTATTGCACAACATAAATCGTAATATTGTTACAACTAGGGTCACTATCCATACAAATCAGAATGATTTCCTTGGAATAAGAGGCAGCAGCAGCTGGCTGGTTGAGCATCCAGTGAAGCGCCAGTAAGCAACCAGCCGTGATCACGTTCATTTGACTGCTTTAACTGTGGGAAAAACCTAAAACGTCAATCATACAAAAAAAACATAGTCGTAAATATATATTCATAATAAAATAGTGTATTTCCTTGCAGCGAGAGTGATAGGGGTAGGTGTTATACTCGCAGATCTACAGCGGCTGCCTGAAGCTTCCAGCCAGCCACTGGCAGGGCACGTGACCTGTCAGAATCAGACTGTCAGCTGCCACCGACCACTGGCAGGGCACATGACCTGTCAGAATCAGACTGTCAGCTGCCACCAGCCACTGGCACCACCTGTCAGCCACTGGCAGGGACGTCACGTGATCAGGGCACGTGTCAGAATCAGACTGTCAGCGGCCACCGACCACTGGCAGGGCACGTGACCTGTCAGAATCAGACTGTCAGCGGCACCGACCACTGGCAGGGCACGTGACCTGTCAGAATCAGACTGTCAGCTGCCTACCACCAGCCACTGGCAGGTCACGTGATCTGTCAGAATCAGACTGTCAGCTGTCTACCACCAGCCACTGGCAGATCACGTGACCTGTCAGAATCAGACTGTCAGCGGCCACCGACCACTGGCAGGGCACGTGACCTGTCAGAATCAGACTGGTAGCGGCCACCGACCACTGGCAGGGCACGTGATCTGTCAGAATCAGACTGTCAGCGGCCACCAACCACTGGCAGGGCACGTGATCTGTCAGAATCAGACTGGCAGCGGCCACCAACCACTGGCAGGGCACGTAACCTGTCAGTGGCAGCTCCTGGCCTCCTGCCAGCCAGTTGAAGATTGAACCCCTACAGTATAAACTTGGTCGAAAGGTTTGTAATTGACAAATCGGTTGTACACAATTCTAAAATTTTGCCAACACCACCACAATCCATACTAGACTGGTGGCGAAAGGTTTGTAATTGAAATTCATGCAGTCTTATTCATATATATGAGCAGATAAAAGGTTTATTAGCAAACTGTTATACCAAAGAGCTCTCATTTATGAAAAAACAAAACAAACCCATAATAATGGTGGCCAAAACAACTTTTGGAACATTCTTAAAAAGAGCAAACAGACCCAGAAGACCACGGAAAACAACTAAAGAAAGAGCTTCAACTCACCAGCAAACGTTGACAGAAATGTGACACGTGGCGTCAGTTCACACAGCAGCTCCACCCAATCAGTTTCTTGCTGCATTCCAGTCTGTACGTTGCCATTGGCAACAGACTCAAATAAGCTTAGTTAAGTTGATTCAACTTAACAAATTTAATAGAATGATAACAATTTTGTAAAACGTACACCTAACTCAAACAATGTAGTACAATATAGAAAATTTAATTTTTATGTTTAATGTATTTAATTAATTTGGGTTAAAACTATTTCAGGGATAACAGTGTGAGAACCTAGCTTTAAAACATAAATTTGAACTTTATTAATTATATTGTGTTGTTATTTCCGTGGTACAATCCTGTCCTTGTCCAGAACTCACCAAAAATAAGATCGTTCCCCATATGACATGATCATTGTTAATTACGATCTTGTGTGAGATTATGGAAAATTTGGTGTGAGAGACATCTTAGATCAAGAAGCAAACTAGTTGCTTTTCTGTCACTAGATTTGAAACTTAAATTCACACATCAGCTGGTGTGAAGCTGTGATCTGTTTTGATTTAAAGCACCTTTGAAAAATCTGATTATACTCTATTGTCTTAGTATTGCACATGTACAAGCAACTCTCACTTCTCCTCTTTGTTTCAAAGGGGAAGTTATTAATTTCCAACATGCATTCCCATAGACCATATAAAGCCCTTTATTTGCTATTTTAAAAGGAGCTTTGCAGTGCAAAAATGGTTTAACAACATAAAATGCTTTAACTTTGTGGTTGAAAATGAGGCAAAAGTTTATTTATTTAAAACATTTATGCAACGTATATACATATGCTATGTTATTGGTTCGTGGCAATAATAGCTTTCCTGAGGCGTATCCAGAATCTCATGTTACTCAAAGGGTCTCTGCTCCACTTTAGGTATGTGTTCTTTTTCAGATGCTTGTGAAGTCCTAACACTTTCTTAGTCTTTCTCTCTTCCACATCTTCCAGAATGATGATGATGATGTTGGCATTGCGTTCCATCATAAATCGAGACTGAGCTAATTCAAACTCAAAGCGACACCAGGCACTATCAATGAAGTGTTGAGACACAACCACAATGATTTTACGACTGCCCATTATTCCTTCATCGATAATGTTGGAGGCGATGGACTTCCCTGCTTGAAAGTCCCGCATATGAAGGCAAAGCTGAATAGGTGGAACACCGTTCTCCAGATTCTCCATCAGTTCATTCATGACCCAGACTTCATCATAGCTGGAGAAAATCACAAATGCGTCATAGGAACATTCTTGTTGTCCAGGTGATCTATAGCCTCTCAGTAGAATACAGCAATACTGAATATAAAACTGGAACCTATAAACCAAGAATGACAAAAGAAGTACTACTGTAACAAAACATACAGATAAAACAATTGTGAGTCTTTTCTTGTGCACACAGCTGTCAATGTCAAAGTCTGTTGCTCTAAAATCTGAACTTGGTGAAAAGGTTTTACAGAAAATATTTTCTGGTTGCTTCAAAATGTTCTGATTTTGTAAAATCCACAAAATAAAATCTGTCTGGGAGCAGGAGCAATCGATGGGGTTAGAGGATAAATCAAACTCTGAAAGGTTTGTGGGTAACGTTTTGAGAACATGAAGTGGGATGCTAGTAATGCTGTTTTTATCGACATAAAGTGATGTTAATTGTTTAAGGTTTGGGGGGCCAGAAAATATATAGCCATTAAATTGTTTCCTCTCAAATTCAAAAGTTTAAGCCTTTGAAGATGTTTGAATGAGCTTGGATGTAACTCTTCCACACGGCAATACGACATGTCAAGATGCTCTAGAAAAGTGAGATTATTAAACAGATATCTTGCTACATCACCCTGAAAATTACTGCCGGCCATCTTAAGAACATTAAGATTCCTCAGTCCATAAAAGCAATATATGTTAATAAAGGTGATACTTGAATAAGAAATATCTAGATATATCAAATTATTTAAGTTAGAAAAAATAGAAAGGTATCCCATACCTACAACCCTTGTATGGTGGAAGTCTAGAATCTCAAGGGAATCAAGTCCATCAAATGGTCCTATAGAAAGACCAATTTGTGGATTTAGACTCAAATTTAGATACTTCAATTGAGGGGTGCCAGAAAAAAATGAGCAGCATGACATTAATGTAATTTGGTTTGAACTTAGATCCACATACTGAAGACTAGGCATGTCTATAAAGTTTGGAATTTGGGTTGCAACATTGTCTGTAAATACTATTTTTTCTAAAGTATGGAGATGTGCAAGTTTTTTGCCTGGCACAGTATCTAATTGATTGGAAATCAAATAAAGCTCCTTGATTTCATGAAATGGCACATTCGCTATTTCACGAATTATACCACCCTTCACAGCAACAATTGTTGCATTAATCATACAGCGAAAGATACTAACTGGCACAGCATGCCTTTCTTTCATGTAATAATATACCTCATGAAAATTAATAAAGCAAAGACCATCTAAATAGTTTGCATCTGATGACAAAATCTTGTATTCACCCATGTACTTCCCAAACATGAGCCTTTTGACATTAAGACCATATAGAGCTTTTAGACCAGCTTTCTGAGCAGCAGGCGAAGCAAAGGCAGATCGAATGTTCAGTTCTCGAAGATAAATGTCTTTGAAAGCTCCTGGTTCAATGTACAATAACGGATTTCTAGAGAGGATCAAAGTCATGTTTCTGCCGATCTCTCGCAACATAACTGTGTCATCGGTTTTGATGATGGATATATTATTGGCCTGTAGATCAAGTACACTGAAGTTTTTGAAGGTGCTCATGAATGGAGGGAGAGACATGGACTGGATGATATTTGTCCCGACTCTAAGCTCCTGCAGCTTGGTAAGGTTATTTATTTGAAGCTTTACTGATGAGAGACCAACATCCACAAGAACTAGCCGTTGTAGATTATGTAAAGAATTTAAGCATCCAGGTCCAAAATATGTAATGGGGTTTCCAGTGAGAATCAAAGTAGTCAAATTCTTCACATTGTAGAAAGTGTCATTTTCAATGTGCTTGATGTGGCATCTGAAAGCAAAAACATCAATCAAAATTATTTACAGAACAACACATACATATTTAGATGGTAACAATATTACTTACCTTGATAGATCAAGGACTTGCAGGAAATGCAAAACAGGGAAAACAATCTTCTGTAAGCGTTTTAAAACATTAAAACTGAAATCCAGAATTTGAACAGAGGAAGGTATACTGGGTGGTAAGTAACTGAGGTTTCTTCCCATGCATGAGTAGTGCAGATTCTCAGTAATCTAAATATATAAATAAAATGAATAAATTTCACAACAGTAAAAAAATAAATAGCAGATTTAAATGGGAAAAACTTACTTCTGTGCATGATTCTCCAGGTACTTATGGAAAAATATATAATGAAAGCACTTACAGTAAAGAAATTCATTTTGAGTGATCTCAACCGGTCATAAAAATGTGAACCAGCCTTGGTAGAGGTCATCAGTTATGAGGAACAAACATGGTTTTCAACAATGGGGAACTATGTGTGAAAGGATGTCAAAAGGGAAGTAGGCTTGTGCTTAATTTCGTAAATCTTGAATGAAGAAGTACCTTTCTGAATAGATGAATTGTAACATTAAAATCAAATTTCCTATACGATTATATATAATAATTTTTTTTCAATTTTTCAAGTTTAAAGGCAAAATTTTTCCAAAGTTAGATCTTCAGCAAGTGTACACCATTACAGCTGGTTGAGGTCCCTTTGGTTGCCATAACTTACCAGCTGCTTAGAGTCAAAAAACTGACAAAATGTTTCAGGTCCCTTTGGTTGCCATAACTTACCGGCTGGGATCAACAGGAATGGATGAACAAAATGTTTCCATATTATCATTAATATTGTAGTCTAAGTGAATCCTCATTGTTTTGAGGTAATAAATGTGCAGAACTCTCCCACTTGAAAAAGACAGCCCACTGGATGGCCGGAGACCAGCAATATTAACTTATATTATCATTGTACACGTCAAGTTTATTTATATAGCATTTACCAGAGGTAATAAATGTGCAGAACTGAAAAAGACAGCCCACTTTCACTCATTGACCACACTGCTCTTCTTTTCCCTTCTTATTTTTTATATAGAAACAATATATACCAGAAGATTTCAAATGGAGTCAATTAGTCAGGTGAAAAACCTTTAAACACAAATACAAACACCACTTTAAGAGCAAGCACGAGTAAATACAATCAAGCAAACACAATATTTAAATCCTTGGTTTTAAATGACCATAAACAGCATGTAACCACAGCAGATATTCAAACATTTATGCAGTAAATATACTGTTTTTAACTGATGAATTGATGATTTTAAACAGCTTTTAATCTGAACACATTTTAAATGTATATAAAACAATAGCTGGTAAAATTGAAATCTATTAAACAAACAAATCATGTTGAAATATGATAAAAAATAAAATCTAATTTCAATCAAAAGAAAAGTATGAAAGCACACTCTCCATTGATCTAAAACAAACAAATCATGCACAAAAGAGTTCACTTTAAGAAATGACCAGTAAAAAATAAAATCTTTCAATCAAAAGTGCTGCTTTCTACTGCTGCTCTACCCTGTATGAAATTCAAAGACTGGCTACATCTCCATTGATTGTAGTGCACTTAATTCTGCACAAAAGAGTTCACTTTAAGTAATGACCGACGCAGCCTTTGTCCAAGACCACTCATTTGCTCAGTGCCTTGCTTTCTAGCTGTCTGTCCTTGCTGCTTTCTTCACCATATTGCAATTCACATCCTTCGTACCTTCTCCCTCTCCTCTGAAGGATGCTGTCTTCTCTGCTTCTCTTTTCGTCTCCAATTCCAGTTGTTCCCCTCTACTCACTCCATAGTGTCCTTGCTGCTTTCTTCACACCCCATCACATGCAGCCCACGTACCCTATATTCCAACCTTTGCTTGTCCAGTCTCACAATTGTCACATTCTTTGGCAGTGGTCGTTCCCCTCTATCATTGTCTGCTTTATAGCACTTTGAGCTGGTTTGGTAGGATAGCCGTCTTTGGAGTTACCTCCTCTTCCTGTTTCCCAGCAGACTCTTTCCCCCTTCTTTGGCCAGAGAAGACCAATGGCTTCAATTCAAACCACCTGCTTTCAATCCTTCTTTGCTTCGATCTGTGATGATTTTGAGCTTCAAGTTGTTGTGAGAGGTCTGGTTTGGTAGGATAGCAACCTCCTCTTCCTTTTCCCAGCAGACTCTTTCCCCTTCTTTGGAACTCTTATCTAAGGACCAATGATTAAACTTCAATTCAAACCACCTAGCTTTCAGTCTCTCTCATCTGCTTAGCTGTGATGATTTTGAGCTGGTCTTGTTGTGAGAGGTCTGGCCTCCAATGTTGACTCTCGTGATCTTCTTGTAATACTCGACACTCTTATCTAAGCTCTTTTTCATTAGAAGAAGATTAGCACAGCTGAACAACCTGCTGGCTTGTCTCCAATGAACTTCTCTGAGTGGAAGGGCAGCGAAGACTCTTCTCCGAGCCCAGACACACCCCAGGAACCTTGAGTTGAGGACAAATGGGCCTGGAAGGGCAGCGAAGACTTCAGCAGGAGGTCATTGAGATTCAGGCCTCTAAACTTTTGACTGCTGTTCCAGACGAGCCTTACTGGAGTTGTGACGGAGTGTGGATTTGGAGAAATGAGATGGCTGATGTACCAAACTGGTCCAGACCAAGTAAGTAAAGCTTCTTTGGACAACTTCATTGTGGCCTGGCGATTGACCATGTCGCGGACTTGAGCGGCATAAGCAGCTTTCCATTCCAGCTCTTTGGCCAGCTGTCTCTCTGTCCTCAAGAAGGTGCTCTCAACTGCCTTTCTGTTGTTTGGCAATGTGGATGGATCTTCTATCCAGGGGTATCTGGCATGCCAGTGGGGACTCTCACTGTGGTCATCAACTAGTGTATATGTAAGCCCACTCCTCACCACCTCCAGCTCTCTTTCTTCAGCAAGGGTCATCTCTTTGCCGCCTGGCTGGCAGTTTCCACAACGATAGCCTCCACATCTTGGCTCACAAGCAGCACCAATACTATCCCATCTCCACCACTCAAAGAAGTCACGGGTAGTAGCTGCAGAACTAAACTGCTGAGGTAGGATGGTTAATGAGGCTTGCTGACTTGGAGGATGTATAGGGTCTACACAAGTGAGTTCTTCATACTTCACAAAATCATTTGTCGTTTATCGTTTAAATCATGTACTGCCGAAATTTAAATCTATTAAACAAACCAATAATGTTGAAATATGATGTAAACAAAAAAAATTATTTAAATCAAAAGAAAAGCATGAAAGCTCACCGGCTACATCTCCATTGATTGTAGTGGGCTTAATTCTGCACAAAAGAGTTCACTTCAATCAAAATAATAGCAAGTTTGCCACACTAATTTCTCAGTGCTGTTGTTCACATTGTCATTTAAATGAGACAGCCATCAGTCTCATGTGTGAACCGTATACGGCCCTGAAGTGAGCCGCATGCGCAGAAGAAGTCAGACGCAGCGCACTGTGTTTGCGGAAATATAAATGGATGCTGCTCGTGTTAGCGTGTGTTTAGCAATTTTTGTAGTTAATGTGCAAACGGAGCCTAAATAATGAAGTGATAATATTGTCTGCCATTGTGATTTTAACCTTCCCGCCTCCTCCAGCGCAGAATTGTGACGTCGCATTTCAATGACTTAAAAATCATATGAAATGCGACATGGGCATTCAGACTGAAGTCGTATTGCAAAACATCGGAAATGGATCCGATTTAGGACCACATATGAAAGTGGTCTGGGCCTGATTTGAAAAAAAATCTAATTTGTGCTGATCAGACGGTCATAAGAAAATCAGTTACGTGTCACATTTGGGATTTGGGCCACTTTTGCCTGCAGTGTGAACTAAGTCAAAGAGTCATAAGCACTTGAGCGCCAATTGTCAAACAAACACAGAAATGTAAAGTAGTTTTACTTACCGCCTGTAGTTCCGAATCATGACAGGGATCTTTTCATGCTGGGTCCACTCCATCTTTCAGTATCAAAGCATGTGCAAATCCAGTGTCGAACTGGGCCTTTTTTAAAACCAACACTTGCAAAACTCTGTTGCTTCCAGGAAAGAACAAACTGCATCAACTGTTTACGTAATACTGGGTTCTTTGGGAAGCTGAACAAGGTTATCTTTCCCTTACAACCAAAAACACACTTCTTTGGAGACCTTCTTCCCGAGCAAGTCACGTGCAGTGCTGCTGAATGAAGCATGTTGATGGGCGCGCACTTGCTCTGGGTGCTCTTCCGGGAGAAATGCCCATAGAAGTTCCACCCTTCATAACGTCATAAAGAGCCATGCTTGAAAAAACTTTACAAAACTTATAAGATCCCAGTAGGAGTGTATTTGACACAGAAATACTCCGCATACGTCCAAATTTGTTTTTTGAAACTTTGACAATATTTGGCCGAGATGCAACTATTTAAAAATCTGGAATCTGAGAGTGCGGAAAACATCTGAATATGGAGAAAATCGCCTCTAAAGTCATCCAATTGAAGTTCTTAGCAATGCATTTTATTCATCAAAAATGACATTTTCATATATTCAAAGTAGGAAATTTACAACATATCTTCACAGAACATGATCTTTACTTAATATCCTAATGATGTTTGGCATAAAAGAAAAATCGATCATTTTGACCCATAAAATGTATTGTTGGCTATTGCTACAAATATACCTATGCTACTTATGACTGGTTTTGTGCTCCAGGGTCACATATGGTTCTTACCATAGCTCCACGTGTTTTTAGTGTATGTGTTTTTGTTGTTATTTAATAAATGAACGAGACAAGATACAGACTGTGTGGACATGGTTTATTCCAACCTATGAGTCAAAAACAACTTTGCACCCTGTCCTGACTTATAAGAAAACCACTACACACACAATGATCAGGTCAAAGCTGTTTTGAAATAACTGGAAAGCTGTACTGATTAACTATCTTGAGGTATACACAAGAACTATCCATTTTCCAAATAATATGATTGGTTTATGGCAATAATAGCTTTCCTGAGGCGTATCCAGAATCGCATGTTACTCAAAGGGTCTCTGCTCCACTTTAGGTATGTGTTCTTTTTCAGATGCTTATGAAGTCCTAACACTTTCTTAGTCTTTCTCTCTTCCACATCTTCCAGAATGATGATGATGATGTTGGCATTGCGTTCCATCATAAATCGAGACTGAGCTAATTCAAACTCAAAGCGACACCAGGCACTATCAATGAAGTGTTGAGACACAACCACAATGATTTTACGACTGCCCATTATTCCTTCATCGATAATGTTGGAGGCGATGGACTTCCCTGCTTGAAAGTCCCGCATATGAAGGCAAAGCTGAATAGGTGGAACACCGTTCTCCAGATTCTCCATCAGTTCATTCATGACCCAGACTTCATCATAGCTGGAGAAAATCACAAATGCGTCATAGGAACATTCTTGTTGTCCAGGTGATCTATAGCCTCTCAGTAGAATACAGAAATACTGAAGATAAAACACTTCAAATATCTGATTTGAGGGGTGCCAATCAAAAGTGAGGTGCATCACGGTTTTAATCTTATTCGGTTAGAGCTCAAATCCAAATAGTGAAGCTTAGGCATGTCTATGAAGGAATCAGCCCAAATAGGTGCACTGTTGTGTGCAATTACTAGTTTTTCTAAAGTATGGAGACGTGAAAGCTGTTTACCTGGAAAAGTACTTAACTTAATGGAAATCAAGCAAAGCTACTTGAATTCACAAAAACAAACATACTCAATTTCATCAATTAGACCTCCGATTCCTGCTACATTTGTGGCATTACTCAAACAGCGAAAGACAGAAATTGGCTCACTAGGCTTTTCCGTAATAATATACTTCCTGGAAATAAAGAGCACAGACTATCTAAAAAGTTAAATAGAGCTTATAGAGCTTTTAGACCAGCTTTCTGAGCAGCAAGCGAAGCAAAGGCAGATCGAATGTTCAGTTCTTGGAAGATAAATGTCTTTGAAAGCTCCTGGTTCAATGTATAATAACGGATTTCTAGAGAGGATCAAAGTCATGTTTCTGCCGATCTCTCGCAACACAGCAATGTGATCAGTTTTGATGATGGATATATTATTGGCATGTAGATCAAGTACACTGAAGTCTTTGAAGGTGCTCATGAATGGAGGGAGAGACATGGACTGGATGATATTTGTCCCGACTCTAAGCTCCTGCAGCTTGGTAAGGTTATTTATTTCAAGCTGTATTGATGAGAGACCAACATCCACAAGAACTAGTCTTTGTATATGTAAGGAATTCAAGCATCCAGGTCCAAAATATGTAATGGGGTTTCCAGTGAGAATTAAAGTAATCAAATTCTTCACATTGTAGAAAGTATCATTTTCAATGTGCTTGATGTGGCATCTGAAAGCAAATACATCAATCAATATTATTTACAGAGCAGCAACACATTATACAACGTATTTAGATGGTAAAAATATTGCTTACCTTGACAGATCAAGGGCTCGCAAAAAATAAATAAGAGAAAACTGGGAAAACAGTCTTTATCGTTTCAATACACTAAAACTGAAATCCAGTTTCTACAGAGGAAGGAACACTGGATGGTATGTAGCTGAGGTTTCTTAATATGCATGAGTAGTCCAGATTCACAGTAATCTTGCATTTAAAAAAATGAAAATGTACATCAATTAAAAAATATATAAGAAATGTAATATGAATATAAGAAATGTAAAGCCCGAAAACGTAGTTTTGTGAACGATTGTCCAGCCCCAATAGAAAACAATGAAAGAACTAAATGAAAACAATTCATCTCGACTCTTCTAATCATATTTTCTCAACCTCTCATAAAATAAACCAGCCTTGTTTGAGGTCATTGATTATGAGGAACTAATGCCATGGTTTTAAACAATGAGGAATTTTGGCATAAAGAGAAGTAACGAATAAGTCATTAATTTCCAAAACATCCCAAATTAATTTAAAAAATAAATTACAAAATATTTGAAATAAAAACAAGGGGTTCCATAAAGAAAATAATTACCTCTGAGATTCATAATCTACCACTGTTAAAACTGACATTTGCAGTAACTATTATAACACGATCAAAAAAACAACACAGTAGACATGTCACTGACTGCTCAGGACCTTGACTGAAAAATAATCCACTGGCCCTAATGTGAAAAGTCCACTGTAACTGTTAAGAAAATACCTACACATGTAATCTTCCACTCAACACCGGAAACAAAACATGTTTAAACCTCAAAGGCACACAGAAGAATGATAAACATGAGCTACCAGCAGATGGCCCTGCACACATATCTAACAATGTCACTTCAGTCAGAAACTTCAATTTCCTGTTCACTTTGCTACAAGCATAACCTCATCTATTACTCTTAGTATAATCCGACTTCCAGATTGTAACAACAATCCTACAGATTAAATGTTAAATATTAAGTCACCAATATTGTGTCTTCCTCAACATGACAAATACCGTTTTTTACAATGTTAAATACACTACACACAGCCAATCTGGAAAAAAGCAGATGGGTACTATAAAAACACTATGAACTTGTTGATAGTCAACAACCTTTATTTATCCATATATGCGAGCCACTCAAAGATGGGGGAATAGACAAATAGGACAAGAATTGACCACTAGAGGGCAATCAACATATGGATCAATGGCATTGTAACTTTCTTTAACCTCTATTCTACAAAGAGGCTTGTTGACAGAAAAGTAAATTAAAAGACAAAAGTGTAAACATTCATGTACAGAGAAGCAAAACAAAAAAGTCAAATTAAAACATTGATTAGTATGTGAAGAAACAAAAAGGGAGCAGGAGCCAAAACCTTATTTTTTTCTATTACAGCCGAGCATACATTTCTACATGGCATGCAATAAGGCACCTAACTAACACAATGAACAAACCTATGCTACGTGAAGCACAACTGTTATCCAATGGAAAAGAAAGAATAGTTCTGATACAATGTTCACTCCCATAAAAACAGTATTCCTTTCATTTCCCCAAACCTTATTAAAAAAATACATCCGTTTGTAAAAGATTTTTTTCCATACACAGAACTGTAAATAGAAAGCACAAACCCATGGAATCAAGGGGGGGGGGGCAAACAAATAAAAAAAAGCACGCTATATTTTGTATTTGTATTAAAGTATACACAATCTATTATTATTATTAAATGTTGATAATCTGCAAAACGCATCCAGAATACAACTAAATGCTATACATTGCTGTCTGACTTGAGCAATGACTGGGAAAATCTTAAATACGCAGTCAGTCATTGGTAACAGGTGGATAGCAGGGAGAAGCACTGAAGACATTCAGGGGAATGCTTAGGCTGTACCAAAGTCTGCATAATAACAAAATCAGCTGTACAATTCCGTTGTGTTGAAAATGAGCAACATGACAAGTGAACTGAATGTCCCAACAGAATGTATACATTATCTTAGTTTGTTGGGTTGACCGTTAATGATCAAGATCTACTTTTCTCAACTTGACTTTTTGTGCTGCTCTCAAGCTAATTTCCCAGAGTTAGTCAAGTTAATATGCTGTTTTAGGTTGCAGACTCTGTTGGTTTGTATCATAAAGGGTTTATGATAATTAATATAGCCTTTATATATGACAGCTTGTTCAAAACTAGTGTCATCCCCTAAAAGCACCATCCCACTTCACCTACAAGAGATGGATAAGACTAACTGGATCATACATCAAAAATGCTATTTTTTTCAGAAAAGAACAGCACACTAATCACCTATACATCTATATAAAAGGAAATCAACATATTTACACGTGATATCAGTTACTCAACCCATTAATGATACAGAGATGGGTAAAAGATACAAACTAGGGGAGTGAATAGTTGTGTCTAGACTCATTTGCTTAATTATCTACCATTCCAAACAAACTTGACCAGTTCAAGATTATGCCAGGCTTCAATACACTTCTAGTTTAACGCACAAGTCAGTGATGATGGAAGTTTGGTCTACGGTTTTAATCACACACCATGTTCCAGAATGACATGTATGCATCTAGTCATGTGCACATTACACAGGGGATTTCAGTGTCAATCATACCAAATTGAAATTCATTGCTCTTAAAAAGTCAAAGGACTTGATTTTACAAGTTCCCTCAGAGCAGGTCCATGCCGACTTTCTGGAATTCCTTGCATCTTTAACATTACAAGCTGGCCTGAATCATGGGATGACTGGTAGCGAACCACTTGTGGGAGAGGAAAGCAGGCTTACTGATCAATATGAATTCTGTGATGCCTAGACAGAGAAGACGAATGATTGAAACCCTTTCCACACTGAGCGCACCTATATGGTTTCTCACTCTGAAGGACTCTCTGTTTCAAGATGGTAGTGTGGGGGAATCCCTTTCCTGTTGCAATAGCACTATAAGTTGATTTATCCTCCAAATGAACCCGTTGGTGCCTTGCGAGAGAGGAGGGATGATTGAACCTCTTCCCACACTGAGCACAGGTGTAAGACTTTCCATCAGAATGAGTCCTCTGATGCCTGGATAGCGATGACGAGTGATTGAAGCTCTTCTCACAATGGTTGCAGCTGTATGGCTTTTCACCTGTGTGCATTCCACCTCTTCAGCGTAGTATCGAAGGGGAAATCCTTATCCGCCTGGGCATACATCTTGGCCTCAAGGTGGACCTTGTGGTGTCGTGACAAGGAAGAGGAATGGTTAAAACCCTTGTCGCACTGAGAGCAGCGGTAAGGCTTTCCACCCTGATGGACCAGCTGATGCTTCTTGAGGTGGCGTTTCCTGACAAAGCTCTTCCGACACTGGGTGCACTTGTAGGGCTTCTCCCCTGAGTGGATTCTCTGATGCTCTCTTAACGTGGCTGCTGCCGCAAAACACTTTCCACACTGGGTGCATCTGTGTGGCTTTTCACCAGCATGGGTCTTCTGGTGCTGTTTGAGATTGGAAGCCGTCATAAAGCCTTTACCACACTGAAGACAGGTAAACGGCTTATCATGGGCATGCAGCTCTTGATGTTTTTTCAGATGGCGTCTGCGCACAAAGCTTTTTCGGCATTGGGTGCATTTGTAGGGTTTGTCATCCGAATGCATTTTCATGTGTTCCCGGAGAGTGATGGCAGCAGCGAAGCTTTTGCCACACTCTGAACATCTGTGCGGCTTTTCAGGAGAGTGGATCATCTGGTGGGGTTTCAAGTTGAATGCATCAATGACTCCTTTACCAACCATCTCAAGACCAGTGGTATAACTTTTCTCTTTCATGTGAATCCTCATGTGACTTCTCAGGCTGGCTTCAACAGCGAAGCTCTCACCACAGTGGACGCAAATGTAGGGATGAGTGGCTTTGTGAATTTCAAAGTGTTCGTGCAGATCAGACATACAGCCAAAAATCTCACCACACTCACTGCATTGCAAACCATGAGCTTCGTGGATGATAATGCCATTCTCTGACTCTACTGTAAGCTCCCCTCCATGGTCAGACTCCACCTTTACGATATGTTCTCCACCACCTATCTCCGTCTTTAACAGCACTTCACCGAGCAAATGCTCATTGCCTTTGATTTCTGCGCTGCTGAAGTAATGATGATGATCGTGGTGTATTTCAGATTTAATATAGTCATGGTCTGTCTCCGTTACTACATCCACACATGTCACTGCTCCTAAATCACCATGAATAGCCTCTAGGTCAAGTCTTTTGTCCTCCTGAGTCATAATCTCAGTCTCCGCTCCATAATGCAAGTCACCGACTTGGGCAATGACACACTCAGATCCCAACGTATCGAGACCTGGTGTGTCACAGTCAGTCTCTGACTCGGCCATCAGGACGCACTCCAGCCTGACGACTTCCGTCTTCCTGGTTAAGTGAAACTTAGCGTTGCTCTACGAGCACCGCTTTCCCGCAAAGAAACTTTAAAGGATGCCCGTCACAGGCTCAGTCAGTTCTTGAGTCAGGACAAGTCCAGCCTGTTGGAAGAAAGCAAATATTTAAACTCAACTACATAATCACAATGAAATATTTCAGCTCAAACATTTAACTATCAAAGATTTTACTGCTTGAGAAAAATAATGAAAGCAATGGTCTGACTACTTTTTTTAGAAAGTACATAACTATTACGTTAAGTGATTTTATGCTATTTCATGTGACAAAGAAATAATACACAGCTTCAACTAAATCAGGGGTGTCAAACTCGGTTCCTAGGGGGCCACAGCCCTGCAGAGTTTAGATTAAATCCTAATTAAATGCACCTGATTCAGCTGATCAAGTCCTTTAGGCTTATTTGATAACTACATGGTATGCTTATTGGAGCAGGGTTGGAACTAAACTCTGCAGGGCTGCAGCCCTCCAAGAACTGAATTTGACACCCATGTCAATGAACAACAGCCAAATAATACATTCAGACATATTAGCTTGAAATCTACACAAGTTATGAGGCTGACACAAATACATCAACATCCTTAAGTAATAAAGATTGATGCATAGACAAACATAACTGGGACCTTGGCTATATGCACCACAGCTTGCAAAAACATTTCATGATTAAATATGTTAAACAAAACAGGAGGCTGATCTAGAAAAAATAATAAAAGCTAGTTAGCAGAAATATCTTTGGCTACAAATTGGCTAAGGTTAGCCTTTGGGTAGTTTATATTTGGCTACTTGACAGGCTAGGTATATGTTAATATACAGTTCAGATATTCAAATGTCTCAAGCCAAATTAACAATACTGAATCGCAAAAAAATATTTTAAACATGCAATACATTTAGAATATACGTAAACCCATGTTTACAGCTTTCACATAGCTGGTTTGTCACTGTTGGCTATTTTAGCTGGCTAAATAGCTGCTAGTTAGCTTCTTTGAGCATGCATTATCAGCTAACTAGCTGGCTAACTAGCACTACAGCTAGATCACAAAATAATACTGAACTGATAAGCTGACAGCACGCCTTAACGTTTACGTATCATTTATCAGTCATACATACACGCATTAGTGTCGTAAAGTCATATAGAGACTTGATACTACAGCTTCGAGAAAACAAGGCGTTTAACGGTGGGCATCTTGTGCGCCAGAGGTTGGAAGAGCTAACTAGCACTAAAATGGCCGCCGCGACTAGCTTCCGCCCCTAATGTAAGCACGCAGAAGCAACACACGACGTGAGCAAACGCAAATAAACTAGGTCATGTTAGTTGACTGGTTTTATTGCTCGCTGGGAAGCTGTTCTGTCAGAACTCTAAAAAGTCACGATTTCAGGACATAAACAAGGCAAACAGCTTGAGTTAATGGCTAATCACAGACGTACGCTATTCGCGAAAGCCCGGGAAAGGCGCCCCCTTCTTACATAACGCGTTTTTGCTTTATGGCGTCGAATTAAATTCATAAGACCATGCTCCCAACGTCTTTTGTGGCTGTACGCTATTCTGAAATCGCCCAAATCATTTGACACGAGCATAGCGTTGCTATACGCTGCGCGTATCATGCTATAGTCCTAGCCCATTTTTAGCTGCGTGAAACAAACATGGCCTGTCTTCCAGCTAAGCTGCCTCGCTAGCGGAACACTAGCTGCCCCCGCCGCCATTGCTACAAAACACCTCCGAACTTCGTGACGTCCACAATTCATCGGTTGCGCCTACCCTACCGAGCTCATAAAATGTGTCAAGATACTGCATTCACCACGACGAAAGACATAACGTGAATTAAATAACAACCTTGTATCAAATATAGCACGCTAGTTAGCCCGCTAAGTTAACTAGCAAAGGTAATCTAAAAACCCTGACGAACATAACGTTACACATTAAACGTAAATAAATTAACGTATTTTGTAAACATTTCCGACCTCTTTGCCTTTTAAAGGCTCTTTTGCGAGATGCGCTGCTGGTCGTCGCGGCGTAGTCAGCGGCCTGGAGATCTTCGCTCTGTTGCGCCTGTGCTGCCTGGTTGCGGTTTGCTCTCTCTCTCTCTCTCTCGCTCGCTCTCTCTCTTTCTCTCTCCGTAGCGGGATGGCGCCGCGGATCATCTGTCGCCAACCCTTACCTACTTGTGTTGGAGCGCATGAGCACAAAAAAACAAAGCGGTGAAGAAATAAGCGCTCGGTCGCCACCTATAGTCCTGGCGGAATGCGCATTCTCCTTCAGACCCAACTAAATGATAAAACAACGAACAACAGGTTAACACTTACAGGGTTCAGTTTGTTATTGCATGAGAAATCACGGGCTAACAATGAATAATACTTTTAAGGCTTTTATTAAACTTGGTTAATATACATTTCTTAATTCAATAATTATTTTTTAAACATTTGAAGTTGTATAAACTAACATGAATGAATTATGCACTGACATGAACAATACATTAATCTAGATATTATGATAAAATGCTAATTTTGTGTTTATATCTAATGCATTACTAATGAACTGAACCTTATTAAAGCATTACCAAAAGAGCTATATTGCTCACCTAATTTTAAATCAACTTTGGCTGATACTTAATTGATTCCATATAGAAATATACTGTGGCCTACATTCAGCTACTCAAACTTTGACCAAATACAGACTGTGTGAGCACCGGTGAGCCATAAAGGTCTGTGTTCTTGGTCTGACCTGCCTGCTCAAATGAGCTATCCGTATTTTAAACTGTGATCTTTTTCATGCGTAGCTTATCTGACAGATAAAAGAAAGAAAAACACATGCAAAAACACTTTTTTAAATGTGACATTGTAACTATCAGGATGTGTTGGATATCATTAAAAGGATGAGTGGATGTGCTCAAACATGGCTTCCTGAAACACAGACAGTGTTCCCACTGTGACCAGGGAGCACTAGGGTGCGCCCTTTCCCTTGAAACCTTTGAGAAACACAAGAACCAATGCTTGACAATTTCTGAGGGAAAGGGTAAAGACAAATATAGTGTTGGTATGGTATTTAACCCTTGTATTGTGTTCGATTTCTGGGTACGATTTTGATGGAGCGGGTCAAATTGACCCTAATTGACTTCAATGCAATTCCATAAATATCACATTATTAAAAACAAGAAGGAATAAGGTATGAACAGAATTTTTTTATATCAGTATTTGTCTCACAGTGCAAACAATTAATATAAAAAATTTGATTTTTTATAAATGTGTTTAACCACATTTTTTAACCCCTTAAATGTTACCGTCCCGCTGGTAGAAGTTTACTACTGTACTTAACTACTATATTACAGTTAAATCCTAATCTAATCATGACAAACTATATATCGCTGGAAAGGTCTACGACTCCTAAATAGATATTTTATCACTGTTTTTGTTACAAATTATTTAGGAACAGTAATATATTGATTTATTACAAGAGTGTACCTCAAAATATATACTTCATCATAATAGGAGGTCTGACTCTGTCACAATAATTATTTTTCATTTCATTTTTCCCTATAACATGTTTTAGTAATCATCATAAATTATATATCATTTGAAAGCATAAAACCTCAAAATGTATCCTGTGAAAACAATTTTGAAATCGGACATTGCGTTAACATGGAAATGGTACTTTAAATCTTTTAGCGGGCTCCTCCCCTTAGTGTGGGGTGTCATTTTACAAAATGTATTACGGTCTTTTAGAATCAAAACTTTTTATAATCTTGACAAAATACATATCGTTGGAGAGGTCTGAGTCTCAAGATTGCATATTTTGTGATAAAAGTAATATTGAGAGAAAAAATATACATTTGTGACAGAAAAACTGCATTAAAAAAAATCAATGAATCAGTGGAGTTTGAATGGCACCCGGTGGCTAGTTTTTGTATAACGCCTAAACAAAATTGCATAGGAACCTCAATTTTTTTTATATCAACTTCAAATTTGGAACACAATTTATTTAGACATGTGGATGGCCCTATGCTAGAAAAAGTAACAAAAAATTCTGGAAGAAAAAGATGAGTTAAATAGTATTTCATATACTTTGAAAATAGAAATCATAGCTAACTTTTAAGTCTTTTTCAGCACTGAAAACGAGAAAATCTATTTTTTTTCCCTTTCCAGGATAGTAAAACACCAAAATAGCAACATACATCCCAAAAAAACATCTTGAATTTGGGTCTGTACTGGTGCCTTGGAATGAAAATTTTTTTTTTGGGTCAAATTGACCCGCGAACATCAAAATCGTCAGAAAACTATTTGTGTGCACTTCAAAACACATCAGTGTATCGTGACTTTGCATACATGTTCATGCCCCTAAATGAGAAAAAGTCACAGAATACCAAGAAAAAAATAAGATTAACTGGTATTTCCGACAGCTTGAAAATCAAAATGGGTCAAATTGACCCGGAACATAATACAAACGAGAAACACAACACCTTAAAACTAGCTTGTGTATTTACGCTATTATTTGTCAACTCAGAAATCTAGAGTGCTAAGAACCTGTTTACATGCAGATTTAATGTCAGTCACTGCATAAATAACTGGTTTTTAGCCTACAGTATGCTTGTGCTGTCTTTTATGAGCACAGGGAGGATTTAGGCTTTGTTCTCTGCCAGTGAGGCTGAATGAAACATGACACAGCCAGCCATCATTCAATACCTGTCATTCAGCAACCCCGTCTGCTGAGCTCCTGCCTGAACCTGTAGAGCCTCTCACCTGGTTAAAAGTGCTGGAATCAAACTGTGTGTGGCTTATATGTGAATCTAAATAGATGGGTGTATGTCCCATGTGTTTTCTTTTCAGTGCCATATAATGTGTCTGTGTTTCACACATCTTACAACAGCTATGGCTACCTCTGCTTGCCTTTGTCAGTGTGAATGTTTGATTAACTGCAGACCAATAATGAATTTTTCATGACCGTCAATGGCAGTGCCATTGTAAAGGCAAGCTTTGTTGTAATAAGCCAACAAAGACTACCAGCATCATTTTGATGAATGCACAGTGTATTTACCAACATCCAACTGTACTGGAGGCCAATCTGTTCATTCGTAGAGGTACAGATGACTAATTTCAATATAATGTTAGGAGCTTGAAGATTTGTAGAAGTAAAAACCTGTATGTGTGCTTCAGGCTCACATTAGTTTATTGGATAATTAGAAATGATCATATTTAGCTTACACAATTCAGTATACCTTGAGTGGTGTGAGTTACATTATAGTATTAAATATATATTGTTAAATATTGCTTGATTTAGAAAATACATTAAATTAAGCAGTCGGGGAATGTTATGTTCATGTTAATACAAAAGTGTATGCCTTATTTCTCATGCTAACAGACTTATTCAGATATTGTCACGAGGCCATGTCTGTTCTCCTGCAAAATGTAATTCAGGTTTGACCCATTTGTGTATTGTTTATTCGAGGCCAGAAGTTTATCTAACAACAAGAAATAAAAAGAGTATGACACCATTTATCAACATTTTATTTCTGCAAACTACCTACCATTTGTACATAGAAAGTCTGAATATTACGAGGAATAATCCTCTATGATCTCTCTAAACAACAAAAGATCCATGTACATGTAAAAAAAATATATGTTTTCAGGAAAAAAACATTAACATTATTAATCAGTTCAAATGTAAAACTGTAATGAATTAAGTATATAAATGCACTACCTACATTCAGTTTCTAGTTTTTTCATGGGGGGTGGGGTGGTATATTTACATTTGTTGGATTATATACATTTTTTACATCATATACCTATACCCAGATTCTGAGCTACATTTTAATTTGCTTAAACATTCATGACAGGTGTAAGTTTGAGGAGTGATCTCTGAGGGTGAATGCCGTTGGAGTGGAGCTTTTCAAGGTTCTGCAGGAAACCACTGTGCTTCAGTCCTTTAAGTATTGCTGAGTTACTGGAGGTCACACTCATATGTGTCCTGCAAATAATCAATGAAAAAGCTAAATATCTAATCTTGGATGAAAATTTCAGAGATGTATCTCCAAACGTAAGTCAATGGTAAGTGTTTAAACGAGCCTGAGCTGTATTTAGTGCTTGAATTTGATTGCAGTATGAATATTTAAGTAGATTAGATTTTAACTGTAGCAAAATTAAGTGATTACATTTATGGATCAAATGCACATCTCAGATAAATGACTTCAGACTAACCTTGGAGAGTCAATCCCACTATCAGCTGTATAACTCTGATTCTCTGTGGTTTCTCCTGTACTGGCCCCTGTAGGGTCATTTAGGCTTGCATTGATGTTGCCAGCATCCTCAGATATCTCATTTGTTCTATGATGGCAGTCTTTTAATTCTGGGTGACAGATCCAGTGGTTAGATTTGCCAGCTTCTGCTTCATCTGCAGATTTATGTATGGTCTCGGAATCGGACTCCACTTCACTTGTCTGACAGTAGTCAAAAATGCTGATTTCCAGGGTTTCAGTATGTTCATCATCTGCCAAACTGGATTCTTGTGGTCCTTTCCTCAGACCCTGGATTTCTTGTTTGGGGTTAGCACCTTTCTGAAGGATCTGGTGATCAGAAGACTGCCACCTGTACTCATGTGGCCTGTATGTGGTTCTGGTGGGTTTTTGATGAGCATGTTCCTTAACAAAATGTCCATCCCAACCTCCATCTGCTCTGACAGGCTCACGGCATCGAGCTGTGCCGGACTGTGATACTTCACAGTCAAGAACGCATTCCTCATTCAGGCAGACAGAGAGACATCCATCCTCATCCTCCACTGTCTTTTGATAGATGCGATATTCATCATCTGTATAAACTTCAATCTCAGTCTGGCTTGTGATTCTGTCCAATGTTTGACCATCTGACAGCTGATGGCTAGTAATATTGCCAATTTGCTGATGTGAGGACAGCAGATCTGGACGGTGATGGGACTCTTCTTTACTGTTAAGTAGATGTAGGGAAAGTCTATGTTGAATTGTAGGTTTAGGCCACGAGAGGGGTACTTCTGTTGTATCACAACGTGTAGCATGATCTACAGTGTTCTTTTGGTCAGGAACATGTCTCATGTTTCCACCCTGACATTTAATTTCTCTCACTCTTCCATTTCTGAACTCCCTGCTTCGGACTTTATTCTCTCTCAGCCTAATTTTGTCCTCTATTCTCAAAGTGCTGCTCTCAGGGTACGCCGAGCTGTAATCTGCACAAAGCTCTTGAACTGGTTCAACATCCAGGGTGGAGTCTACAGTCGGGGCACATTCATGGAGCTGTTCACAGGCTGCGTCCTTCAGTGTGTGAGATTTCTCCATGCTGTCAGCGATTGCTTTGGGCTGGTGAGGATCCCAGGACTTTGACCTGTGATCAGGTCTTTCCCGGTGTCCGGAGATTGGAATCTTGGCTTCTCTCCTCTTTTGTTCTTTATGGCTGATGTTTGTTTCCACATCTCTTCCTGGCAATGTCAAAAAAGGGTTGTCTATCCGTTTCTTGTAGACACATTTTGGATTCAGAATGGTAGTTTCTTCCTGATTGTCAGGTTCATCCAAAGGAAACTCTGCTCTGAGATGTGGAAGAATTTGATCATCTGCCTCTAAATCTTCAGCACATTGCAAGGTTTTACTCTTTGCTCTTTGTTTTTCTTTGGATGTAGGTCCTCTTCTCCTGCTGCGAGTAGCTCTAGGGGCTGATTTCTTCCCCACAGGCTTTGAGGTATGATGCCTCTGCTTAGACAGAAGAGCTTCAGTGGAAATGCCCTTGTCCACAGCTTTTTCCTCAAGCTTCTTCATAAGAACCGTGTGCTTTACTAGATTGTCCATTGTCAGATCTGGGTTGATCCGTTTGATGATGGCATGTTCTAGATCTCTGGGGAGGTTGTTCAAGTCATTCTCATCCCTGACAGGCCATTCCTCCGGTGGGAATTGTGCAGAGAACGTGGCATATTCTTTCTTCGACTTATTCTCCTTCTTTCCCCGTGTTTCGTCGGAAGAGGTTAAGGCCAAATTTGCGGCCAGATTTCTCCTTGTCCTTGTGGCTTGTGTTGGAGGCTTTACTAATCTCACTGGCCTGGTAGTCTGTAGTAGATGTGGACTGGTGCTGAATGGAAGGTTTGTGTTCTTTGGGCCACTTGAGGCTTTTTCCAGTGCACTCACTGATGCTGATGGATTGGTGATCTTGGACAGATGGAGGTACAATAGACGGAGAGGTGAAGCAGCAACAGGACTTACAGTGAGCCATGACTGGCACCTCACTAGAGGTGTCCATGCAGCTCTCGTTGCTCACCAGGTACGTGATGGGAGGAGGTGATGGCAGGTCATTGTCGCCAGCACTCCACCAATTCCTCTCTTTCACCATGTTGTTGGTGATGAAGTATGTTTGAGGGGTTACAACAAAGTAGCCCTCGCCAGTGTGATAGATCTTCCTCTCCTTAATTAGAGCTCCCAGAGCACTGTACATGATGTCTTGAGTGGGAATGGTCATTCCTGAAACAGATATTATTTGTGTTAATATAACTGTTTCATAATGAATATGAATAAAAATAAAAATGTAATAAGGTTGTGTACAAGTAAGCACAGCAAGTGAAACAAGGCATAATATTGTGTTACCTGGGTGTGCTTTCGTCATGTGATTAATCAATGCTTCCTGATTAACAACCACATTGGCGGCATTCATATTCGATATGACAGAGCACAGTATTTCAGACAGTGGAATAAACTGAGACTGGGAAATTGGTGACATCTGCACAGGGGACAGATCACCTGTGAAAAAAAATAGAACATGGTCAGTTGAAGTCGGTGTCATTTAAAAGATGAATTTTATATACATTTTTACACATAATAGATTATAAGGTATTCTTTGATGGATAAAGAGGCTCTTATATATACCATGAGATTGGTATAAAATAGCAAATCAACAGAGAACTAAAGTTTAATCAGAAGTGAGATGGAATGATTTTCAATAAACATTAAATGCAGATGGAGTATTTAGACCAACACACAAGAGAAAATATGGGCAACTAATCCTCAAAAAAACCTTGTAAATTACCTCAAATCATTTTATTTGATTCTTCTAAAGCCTGGAAATGTTTTTTCAAGTAGCTTTATTTTATCTCTGAACTGCTTTGTAGTTCTGAGAGAGATTATACCACACAAAGAATTTCTAAACATTTACATTCAAATAAAGTTTCAAATAAATATGTTAATGAAGAGCTCTATTGTTTATGTGTCCTAAAGCATAGGTTGCTTGTTTCACAGTATTTCCGCAGGTAGGCAAGTACTTTAATACTTGCTGATTGTGGAAATATGGTGTGTAACAAACAACATTTATGTCAAAGCTGTTTATTTCATTGTCCACATCTAATGCATTTTCAAACTTTTCTATTCTAATCACTGATCAGAAGTAAGTAGATTCTTCAGTTATCTGTGACCATAGATAGAGCCAAAGTATAGATTATTAACTAGAGATACGTTAAATGTTGGACACTTGCCAGCACTGACTTCCCATTCTGTTGTTGATTAATTAACCAAATCCCAAGTAAAACTTACTCCCACCATAGAGTTCATCGGTAACTAAACGGCCAAACTCACTCAAACCTGGAAATGTTATTGGTTGATTCATATACAGCTTATCAAATTTTGTCATAACACATATAATGTATTAAGAACATTTAGGTGAAAAAACATCACATATGGTGAGTGAATGTTCAATCCTTCATGTTTTTTTTGCCATATATCTGCTGCCAGAGGCCTTTTTTGTGTGCTTTTTTTGCTTTATGCAGGCCCTATTGTAAACATAGATCCCTAAAAAAAATCTAATCACATTTGTAAAACAAAATATACTTACTGTATTACTAGTTTTATATGCAAAAGTAAATGAAAGAGGCATAGTCCGTTTTTACAAGTAGCCACTCCTATTCCTGACCTGCACTTTTAGATTCATTCATCTGCTAGTTCCCATTAAATGTCTGACTTTCTGTGTGCTTAGCAACTAATCCATTCTCCTTTTTTGTAGAGGAGCCCAGAGATAATAGTAAGCTGAAACATCGCCTTCCACTTTTGACACTGTTTTCCATGGGAAAAACATCCTGTCTAGAGTCTCAAACAGGAAACATCCTAAGTTCTCTGACCACATGTAGTTTGAGAGGTGTATAAAGAGGAAAGACTGATGCATGCACTTGATAAATCAATTCTTGTGTTCTTTAATTTTCAGGGAAGTGGTGTAAATGTGTGAACAGAACATCCTTAGGCTGTCCCTGGGATGTATATAATTATTTAGATGCTTTAACTGCAGAAACAAAGCTAGAAACCTTCTTGAATTTGACTATAAACATCTTTTTAGGAGTAAGTGAGTTTACATTTTCTTTTCAGAGAGAAAGCGGGAAACGTTTTGCACAACAATTGAGAGTTCCAGAATCAATTGAGCTGACGTGAGCATGTGGTTGTTACTAAGGACACGTGTACCCTTAATTCCTCTCTCCAGGGAAACTCTTTGGGCTAATTGTATCATGAAGCCGTTCTGACAACATTAAGACTTTTGTCACAGAAATACCTCACCAGATACCATGGCAGCCATGTCACACTGCAAACAGCGGCAAGGAAGACATAGAAAGGGAGTGGGATAAATCTCTTATTTACAACTTACAACTGAATATAAAACATAGCCAGTGGTTGACATTTAAGCATAAATTAATTAGAGTAAACAAGATATGAAAATCACATGAATGAATGAATGAATGGATGCATTTGAATGTGAATGTCTTGTGCATGGCTACTCAAATACCCATTTTGTCTTTATCACATTACCCTACAGCTCTTGCCGCTCATCACACAGGTTATAGCAGGCCACTTTCATGATACTGAAATGCAGGGGTGTGAAGTAACGAATTACAAATACTCACGTTACAGTAATTAAGTAGTTATCTTTTATCAGTAATTGTACTTTTTTGAGTAGTTCAAAAATTGTGTACTTTTACTTTTACTTGAGTACATTTTAAGTGATGTATCGGTACTTTTACTCTGCTATTTTCCTCCGTTTGTGGTCGTTACATGCTTATTTTAATTATTTTTATCCATCAACGTGATTGGATAGAGAGAGATTAATCCGTCTCGTGACTTTCATCAAATCAAATTGTGCATAGAAAACTATATTTATTTATCAGCATCTTCCTCTAATATGTGAAGGTAAATTTCGGATTTCTGCTTAGTAAATAATTTTTATATATGCTTGCCTATCTACAAGGCCTGAAATTTGGTGTGAGGTTCCGTATAGTGTCACGTTCGGTATAATTCCCGTTCACTTAGAGACGCGCGATGTGCGCTGCCTCGTCTCTCCCTCGCGTGCGTTCTGCAGCAGTCACTTGGATAACTCGTTGTTGCTTGTTGAACTTGTTGACTTTTGATGAGTTTGAACGCGTGATGCGCGCTGTGAAAAAATGTTTTTTTTTTTATTCAGTTGTGGATGCTGCTGATTCACCGAGACCGCCGCGGCTCAGAAAAGTCTTGTGCGTTTGCTTTCTTTTGAAAAAGTTCCCCAGAAATACTATTTAATGCATTTTTCCTTACAAATTGTTTTATCAGCATAACAATTCGAGTAAATGTGTAAAAGGTATTGCATGATGTCATCTTACAGAACAATTTAATTGTATCAAATTATCCAAGTTTAGTTATCTTATTCTTTATTGCAAAATGCTAAAACTGGCACCGTTTTGGAGAGAAATGGGCTCTCATTTTAACCCATATCATGGTGTGTGATAGTGAACTATGAATTTCTAATTAGAGATCGACCGATATATCGGTTTACCGATATTTTTCCCGATATTTAAGCATTTTACCATTATCGGTTTTGTAAAAAAAAAAATCGGTTTTGATTTTTTTTTTTTTTTTATACATACATAATTATACAGAGTATAACCAGCAGTGAAATTTTGACCTACATTTGACCCATCCAAGTACACACACACCTGGAGCAGTGTTCACTCAGGAAATGCTCCAGCACGACCACGCATGTAACTTTATACAAGATTCACTTGTTTGAAACACGCTGAATTATATTAACATTTACTATAGAACCATTATTTCGCCAATAAACATCTAAATAAATACATCTCTATCGAAATTAATTATTTATTTTCTCCACAAGCGATTGCAGTTTGAGTATAGTTCTGTGTAAATGCATAGATAAACCGCGCTGTCAGCAGTTATTTCATAATCTAGAATGACAAAAACATTTGAATAATTCTGATAAAACATGCCAGTTGAGAAATGCAATAAAATACGATGTTTTGTTTGTTATAGCTTATTTCAATATTTCAGAGAATATCATTAAGTGAATTAACATTATCCAGTGAATTATTATTATTCACTCTTTAGCCTATTAAACAGCTTATAAACCTAAAACTGTAGTTTAAAATGAAGATGATATTTTGTTTGAGTTTTCACTCTTTTCCTTATAGGTTTTAAATAGCCTGCAAGCGCCGTTTAATATCAGCAGCAATATAATTCGGTGTCAAGCAGTGTTTAAAATAAAAAACAGCAAATACTGTGGAACCAAATAAATGAGAAACGAATGTTTTTTTTTTTTAAACATTATCACTTAGATCAGGGGTAATAGATCGTATTCACCTCTCTACGTATTCTGTGTTTAGGAGGAGAAATACGGTTCTCATGGCGCTGTGAATACAGACTGAACGGTGGCTCAAAGCCGCTGTATGAGAACATGATACACAAACTACTGCTCTCGCTGGATAAAAGAAGCCAGCGTCACACTAGTACACACAAGTTTGGATGGGCAAGTTTTGCAATCAAGGTAAAGCTGATTACAGTGACATGATCGTGCATTAGGCGCGCGTTATGTCCGTTATAAATGATGCGCAAACAAACTGTGTATGTGCTCTCGATCACAATAACATCATATTTATGCTTGAATACAGCTCAGTATATAGTTGAATACAGCGACGTGAATAGTGAATAATAATAACTTCCGCATCGTCTTGTCCGTTTCACCTCACTCTTCTTGTCAGTCATCTCTCTTCACGTGATAAATGAAATCTGATCTGTGATGTAGAGGTCTGCGCGGGACTATTTTAGGTTGTATTCCGCACACACCCGCTCCCGCGATATATTCTGTTTGTTCACATTTCTCCTGAAGGACAGAGAGCTAGGCTAACAAATAAAAGTTTAGTCTGCACAAAAGTGTATTTATTTTATTTTTGTCTTGTCAAGAGTCTTGAATTTATTGACTGATAAATGTCAATAACATTTTGCTGCCAACACGGAATAAAGTTTCACAGAGAGGAAAAAAGTTATACAAAAATTGTAATCCCTATTATAATTTGTTTTGTCAGGATATAATTCGTTTATGCTAACATTCAGCCTACAACACAATAGGAAAAAAATGTAGGTTTAGCCTAATAGCTATTTTATTAGTCTTGTCAAAACACTAAATTCATTTAACATCTTGCTGTTAACACAGTGAAAAGTGCAGCAGAGAAAAAATAAATAAATTCGACACAGTCTGTCATTTAAAATGATAGGATAAGCATAATACAAAAAAAGGAAAGAGAATTGCACGTCCTTCAAGGACAGCGGAGTAATAAATCTGGTCGGGACAGCCGTCAATGCAGACCTAGACTGCTGTGATGCAAGACTCTCGTTCGTTCGGTGCGTTGCATTTAGCAGCCGCGTTCAGTTTTAATTTTAGTGTCCTCTATCTGAACGAATTTATTTGTATTACTATAAAAACAATCTAAACGAAGGTGGGGGACGGTGCCATGGTGAGCAAGTGATGTAACAGTGTTGCGGCTTAACACCAGTATAACCGTCGTCACATCTATCGCGGCAAGCCTACTTCACTCTGTTATTTATTTACTTTAAAACAGTAAATAAATATCGGTTCTGAATATCGGTTATCGGTTAAATAAACTATAAATAATCGATATCGGTTATAAAAAGTCAATATCGGTCGATCACTATTTCTAATGGTGTTTGTATTTGCACTGTTCTAAACATTAATATTTTATGTGCAACACCAGCATGCTGTCTCAGTGGCCTTACACGTGCTTTTAAATATTTTTTTCAAATTTTATGATTTAAATGGGGATGATTGTACTGAGAATAACGTTCATCTTTTCTTCAACAGAATACGGTTTTGATGTATTAAAAGAGTTGACAGTCAAAATTAAATATGCTGGATGATAGATATTCTTCATTCTTTATGACAAACAAGATAATGTGAATTACAGAATTTACAATGCTTTTTAAATAAAAAAATTGCAGTGTACAGCGTTTATTATGACGGGGTTGAATCCACAGCTCAGTACTCGCTACTCAATACTCATGAGTACTTTTAAATAGGCTGCTCTTTTACTCTTACTCAAGTAGTTTTTTGGACAAGTACTTTTCCTCTACTCACACAGGGCTCTAGAGGGTGACCAATTTGGTCGCATGTGCGACCTAATTTCTCAATGATGCGACTAAAAAAAAATCTGAGGTCGCACTTGTGCGACCAGCCATTCGAGAGAGAAAAAAAAGTATCCGCGACTCTGAAAGTCTCCCTGTGGTTCACCAACAGACAGACATTAGGCCCATATCGTGGTCTAAACCAATCAGAGGTAGTGAAGGGCGGACCCCCCCTCTGATTGGCCGTGGTCCAGATATTCCTGTACGTGTGTGTACGTTAGAAGATGCGTCACATGTGCTGCTGCAGTCAGACAGAGAGAGAGAGGTTAGTAGAGATGCACGCAGTGTTGCCAATTTAGCGACTTTTTTGCTAGATTTAGTGACTTTTCAGACCCCCCTAGCGACTTTTTTTCCAAAAAATTGACTATTGACAAATCTAGCGACTTCTTGGACAAACTTTAGCGAGTCTCTGTGATCGTTGGTACTGCCGCAACAGCGCGAGATCAGCACGTACGCAGCTCTTTCTCTGCATCTGCTCTGTTCAGTGAGCGTCTGAGAGGAGCAGCCCGTTCAGTTAAAATATATATTATTTCTTCTCTACGTTTACATGCAAATATAGCCAAAATCACAGCACAGGCATTGTCTTTGTCTTGTCTTATGTGTATTATTTGATTTCATCAGACAACGGCTCAATAAAATTATAAATTAGGATTTTTGTATAGGTATAAGCTGGGGCGCGACCAAAGAAGTTTGAGAACCACTGCACACTAGAGCATCCCTTCAGTCAGACGCAGTGGAAGATCTGATGAGAATCAGTGTAGAGGGGCCAAGTCTGGAAGATTTTGATCCTAGAGAGAGTGTGGCCGGCTGGTTTAGCCAAAGATTAAGAAGGTCAAACTACAGGAGTTGGCCATCCGAGGGGCATGTGACTGCAATGGAGGATAGTCCATAAGACATTGAGCCATGAGATGTTCAGTTTGACGCCCTTAAAACACTTAATTTAGATTTTGTTTTTATTTAATTTATCTTGAGATGTTTTAAGTTTAAATCTCAGCTCAGTGAAGCACTTTAAACACCTTTTCAGTAAGATACCTTTCTTGTAGAATTGTGCTTCAAATAAAGAACGTTATGTTGACCAGATTGTTAGTTAATAGTTTACTAGTCAATATTGCCTATATGAAAATTTGTGTGCACCTAACTTTTGAGTTTTATAAACTCTTTTAGTAAAATACCAATAATTGCATTTTTATTTCAGTTTTGATAACTGGTTTGTATTTATAAAATTTGACATACAAATAAGGAAATAAATAAAAGTGTGCCTTTTCATGTCAAGAAGCAGACAGGTTAACCAAAACACGAGATTCTGTTAAAAACAACTTGGTCAGCTGTGGGCGTCAAACTTTACAGAGTGAAACCACAGAGGTAATTAACGTGCAAGTGCCCTGTTGATTCAAGCAACACACATATTCACCACATGCAAGCTGCTCTTCAGTGCCCATGTGCTTGTACTAATAAATACAAGATTTGAAAGTGGTAAGGTTCATTCCTTGTCACAGCTGTAACCATTACTTATCCTCTCTGAACCATCTTAAGTGGCTGAAACAACAAAAATACACAGTGGTCTGAAGTGAAAGAAGGCGGGAAAAAGAAAGTGAATTAAAGGTAACTTGATAATGCCACACATGTTGTTTAACCCCATAGGCAACTTCCTGCCTCTGAGGAAAGGAAAGATCCTTTCACGTTTTATTCTACAACATAAAACACACCAGTTACACCACACTCGTGATTTTTTTAAACTGATATGTCTCTTAAAAAAGACGGTTGCTAAATGGGACTACAGGCACTGTCGGAGACATTAAACGTCATCACACTGAACAGTTTATCAATTTACAGTATTCTCCAGTAGTAGTATAATTTGTAATACAATTAATTTTAGAATAGCCAATGAATAGTTTCCCGCATTTTATTTTTTTGTTCGACAATGGTTTTTTTTGCTTTGCCCCGAAATGCAACACACATCTTCGGAGGGAAGATGCTCGTTTTATCGCTCACTGATGCATAAACTCTGGTTCGGACCAAAAGGTAAACTCATATTATGATTATTACATGTAAACACCACATTTGCCGGCTTTATGTGGTGAAAATTATAATTTAATGATGCATAGTGCTTAAAGCGACGTTAATATTAAATGTTTACAGCCACATGAAGCTGTTAGAAAGCATATAGATTGAGGATTTCCTAGAAGATAAAATACAATTTTGTGTAACCACCCTAAAAAAAATGAGCTGAAATTTGGTACTTTATTCACTAAAATACGTTTAATCTTACCATATCCAAAAACTCGCTCACTCTGCTGTTATTTAAAAGATTAAATACGCATTTAAAAGATTAAATATGCGGAGATACGTTTCTAATATTTAATATTTTTTATTAAAATAGTAATATTAATCAATGATTTATTGACTTTTAATTCACCTTATTTCGAAATGTACAGAAATATGGATTTGAAAACATATGGATTTGAAATTTTTGCAGTGTAAATGCAATTATGGCACCTCAGCTTCATCAAACAGTCTGTGTAAATACATCAAATGCCACTTCAGATGCAGCTTCTGTTTCCTCAGCAGTGGAAATATAGTAGGGGTCTTCTACCGATTATCGGCAGTGGCCGATGATGGATGAACTCTTGCTAGAGATATTAAACATTTTTACGATTATCGATATCGGCCATTTTCAAAACAGATTTGCCGATAATTCTTTTTTTATTATGCAAACAAACATACTATTTACAGGTGACATTATTTATTGGTGAATAAATAATACAGGTTAAATTATTTAATTGTTAAATGCACTATTTGGCTCCGTGCACCGTTTAAAATGTTTAACAACACCTGTTTAATCTGGCCGCAGAGCAATCTCCGCCCACCGCTCATCTGATATGTAGGGAGTCACGAGTCCGACCAATCAACGCGGAAAACTGAAGGCAGTCTCACACCGAAAGCACTTGCTAACTGGAGCTGCGTCAGTGATCACGCATCAGTTGTTCTCAGAAGTGTAATTAATCAAGGTTCAGCAGCAGACGTTGCAATAAATCACAATCCATTACACTGAAGTTGCAAAACACCTCAATATAACCTATAATGTCCGCGATGCGGAAAAGCGTGTGTGTGTGTGTGTGTGTGTGTGTGTGTGTGTGTGTGAGTATGTGACGCGGTGTGTGCGTTAGATGCGACAGTGCATAGTTTAGAACTGAGAGTGCGTTAATTTACCGTATAACGCGGAATGTCATGGAATTTGTCGAAGTTTGGATGAATTAATCAAAAGTAGGTCAGTACACTTAAATCGACTTGCGCTATGGACTAGTATCTATAAATATTAAGCCGCTTAAAAACAAGATGCAAACAATCAGAATATTTTAATTTACATATATTGACTGTGGTATCCTGCATGTTCTGCATCTCTGTTAATGAATGACGCAGACGTGTGGTTTCATTTACTGCACACATACATACTGGAGAGCGTGTGATGCTCGCGGTGACTTCAGCGTCTGCCGTCTCACTAAATGAGGACATAAATACATGAACAACATCCCCAGAACTGCTCGGAGAGTCACTTCATGAGCATTTTACCGTTTGTGAGAAGAAGTCACAAAGACCCTCATATAAATATGTTTTGAAAGACCCACCAGCTCGCTGTCATTTATTGAAAATAATAATATTTTGTACATAGCATGTTGTATCAGCTCTTCTGAAAGGAGGTCATTATCAATTGCCACCATCTCTCAGGTTTCAAGCCTGAATACAGGGACCCTTTTGAAGTTCAAATAGGTTTGCCATAGAAAAGTAATAGACCTTTGGTGTGGTTATGTTTTGAATAACAGTACATTCAAAGTTTGATGGCCAGTATGATTTTGTTTTAAAGAACTAATACTTTTATTGAGCAAGCATTACATTGATCAAAAGTGGCAGTAAAGACATTTAAAATGTTACAAAATGTATATTTCAAATATATCCCGTTCTTTTGAACTTTCTATTCCTCAGAGAATAGATCAAAATACTGTATTACTTCCATGTTTCCACAAAATATTTAAAGTAAACTCTTTTTAGTACTGATCGTAATAAATGTTTCTTGAGCACCAAATCAGTATATTAAGATTAATCACTTCTAAAGAATTCAGCTTTGCCATCGCAGGAATAAATACAATTGTTGCCCATTTTATAAATAGCTATAAAATTCAGGGAGTATTTTAAATTTAATACTATTTCACATATCACTGTTTTTCTTATTTGCAATTGCTTGTTGTTATATTTCAAAAACATTTAAGTTTTACAAAATGTTTACAGAATGCTTCTGGGTGATCCCTGCACTTATGTTATTATTAATATTACTGTTTATTTAATGTTGTTGTTATTAACAGTTTTCAGAATTAAAGACATGTTTAAACGTCTTATGCATTTAAAGAACGTTTTTTTGTCAGAGCGCTTGTTATTATTAATTTTGGCATTAATTTGACGTGAGTATTGCATTTTTAACATTACACCAGACACGTATATCGGTTCAAAATATCGTTATCGGTCTACTTGATCTGTAATAATCGGTATCGGCATCGGCCCTGAAAAAATACATATCGGTCGACCCCTAAAATATAGCATAGTTTATTAATACTAATTTCATTTGAATGGTAACAGCTCTACAGTTTCTTATTATGTTAACTGAATTAATTGAAACAAAGTAAGAATTTGATTTGAAAGATGACATTTAATAAGGTTAGGGGAAAGAAATGACCATTTATATACAGTGGGAAATGACATCTTATTTCGAAATGTACAGAAACGTGCTTTAAAATGTCCTTTAGTTAAGATTTATTTCAGTTATTCACTATACTATTTATTACTCCAATGTCTCATTTCAGAGCACTTTAGTTTTGAGCTCTAGTTTTGTATTTATTCCCGTTTATATGAGAGAAAATTCTGTAAATTAGACCAGATTGGGGGAATTGTAATGCTTAATCGAGTAAATCCTTTTTTACTTAACATGTTAAAAATATGTTTAAAAAAGTTGTCAGGAGCATGGTGGTGGTGACGTTGAAGGCAGCGACCATGGTTGCAGTAGATTTTTGTTTGTATATGCTGTATATTATAGTTTAGCTTTTCAGAAAGAAAATCTGGCACTTTTATTTAGACTTCAAAATCGGTATCGGCAAAGTTTCACACTTCCCAAAAATTTTGTGAAGATTATATTGAATCGGACCAAAACGTGTAAATTTCATGAACTATGCTAACACCGAGCTATTTTTTACGATTATCCAAAAGCCTATGGAAAAATCCTTCTGATGGTCTGTGTCTATTATAGGGAACCAGTTTCATGCCAACAGCCGATCCGCATACAGAGTGCAGAAGGTCTGGCTACACGAGACTATGCCAGATTATTAGGCTTGACAGCAAGAGTATGAAGAGTGTTCATACTAGTAACTCACAGAAATGTATAGATACCTACTACGGTAGAAGTTAGAAGAGCCACAGTTTACAGCATTCGAATCTAAACTAATCAAGTTCCATGGTTGTAATTTCCACCAGGTGAGAACTATTTCCTCTGACCATGTCTGAGCTACATCAGATTTTAGGTTTGTTAACCTAACATTTGGAGCCCAGAACATATAGTGAAGCTTAATCTAAGCTGCAACAGCTTTAATGCCAAACGCTTTGTTACAATATCTTGATTTCAATTAGGTAGGAGCATGGAAATGGATTAGTCAGGTCAGGTCTACTCAAGAATACACCATTTAAATCATTTTTGGAAAGGAAATGCATTATTTAGTGAGAGGAATGGACATATGAGGGAAGACTCCAATAATTGCAAACACATTAGCTGTAATGCTTAACGGTAGGAGAGGAGGATAATATTTTCATTTGTTTGCACTGGCCTAGATCTCCACCTGGCTTTGAAATACATAAATATGTCATCCAGCTCAGATTTCATCAAGGATTCACTTCCTGTGTAATGGGAAAAGGATGCTGCAAGCAGTATATAACATACTTTAAGACAAAGGTCAGATTTTCAAATATATAGCATGATGCCTTCCTTTTATGAAGGATAAGGGAAATCCATGTCAGCTATGTTCAAGGAGACATGATAAAATATCTCCAGACCACTCATGCACATAGGAAAACCCACAGACAAGCACATATACACGCCAACACAAACTCACATGTGTTCAAAACAAATAGTGAGTTCTGATGCTGAAAATAAGAAGTCTTGTGAGGTGTTTGGACAGCATTTGGATGTTGAGATAATTGGAGTCACAGGAAGAGATGCATTTTTTCACTGTGAAATTAGCTTCAGCAGACAGAAGGACAGAGAAGAGCTCTATGAGAGAGAGTTTTAGGACAAGAGCGTCATGTCGGGGCTGTTTAACTACACTGATGGATAAAGGATTCCCAATTTCAACGGGTTAAAAATGGAGAAGTCCATTTAATACACATGGCTGCTCATGGCGGACTTTGGTTATCTTGGAAAACATTCCATTGGTTGCTTTCTTAGAAACCTGATCCAGCTCCATCTTTATCTTCCAGAACTGGGCATGTACTATATGTCTCTCTTTTATTCTGGCAACATGGATTAGATAATTTGCTTTAAAAAGTTTTTAAATAAATAAACATACTGACATGTTTATCCTGGAATCTCTGGCTGTGATGAAAGTTCAATTAAATAAAGTCCAAAATTACTTGGCTCTTTATGTGTCTATCAAAAATAAATAACGCACGTTTATCCTGTCTCTGCTTATGGTGATACTGCATGTCATTTTTTATGTAATTTATTACATTATAATATTTTTCTGTGTAACACACAATGATTATTCTATTACTTATTATTTATCCTTGAGTATCTGCTTGTGATGATTTCGTATGCTACTCTTAAAATAGTTTTTTATATTTCTTACTCGCTTTTATTAGGTTTTTCCTCAAGTTAAAGAAAGATATGCTTTCATGGGAATAAGAAAGCTTTTGTTCTTTTACAAACACATGTTGGCTGAACTGTGCCTCCTCTGTTTACGGTGCACACCTGGAAGTGTTGTGGTCAGCAATGACATCTTTGAGAAAAGCGCTGGGGAGCAATGACCTCTGGTGCCTTGTAACCAAGAGGGCAGCTTTCAATGCATGAGCACCACGGGGTGTTGACCTCAGGATAAAAGAGTCCAGCACGATGCCATGTCATGGCTAATGAGCTGAGATCTGAGAGATGTAGTCTAGATTGCATAAACCTCCAACAAATCAGGTTACTTTGGTAGAGGCACATATTTTCACAGTTAGGTATGAAGATAGCATAAATGTGCACTAACAAACATGGTCCAGATGATAAAAACTCAAGTTAAACCAGATGGCATATGTTTTTGAAAATATCAGTGAGGTTAATAGGACAGAACAAGAAAGTCTATTATTATCTTTCGTATTTTAAAACGAAAGGTTCCAATACGGAGCGGCACAAAGCGCATCCCATGTGCAGAATGACGAGATTGAAACAACACGGAGTCACAGCTTAAACTCAGATTAAACTACGGAACAGCTTCAGAACACTTGAAATATAGTGCACGAAACTGTATGATGCTTGTGTGGCTTTCGTGGGGCTTAACAACAACACAGAATAGTATACGCACAACATCAGATTTTGATTGGTCTAGTCTGACCGGTACCCGATCCGCAGAAAATGACCGGATCGGAGCCGATACCGATCCTGAGTATCGGATCGATTCATCCCTACTTCAGACAGCCATTGTAAGCACCTCAGATTTCAACAGACAGGCAAACAAGGGTGAGGCAGCCTTGAATTTCTTGTTTCTGCTAATTATTTTTACAGTCATCATCCTAAACTTCTGTAGTTCAGTGCACATTATTCCTACGCCTCCAATTTTAATCAGCTTCACTGATCAACGATGCATGAAGAATTTTCTGTAGATCAAGGCCACCGGCTAGAGACAGAAGTGTATGAGCTGTTTCTGCCCATTTAACTTTCTTGAAGTTTCTTCAAAACGTAAAGGGATAGTTTGCCAAAAAAAAGACTATTGTTTCAAGATCTTCTCATCCTTTTGCCATTCCCAACCCGACCCCGTATACTGTTATTATTTCCATGGAACAGGCCACCTTTACACTCCTCTTCCCAAAAAAATGGCAGTTCATAGGCTGTCAAAAAAGACACAAACATCAAAAATTAAATAAAATATAAAAAATTAAATATCATAAAAGTAATAAATAGTTAAAATATCATAAAAGAAGTTAATTTGACCTATACACCATATTCCAAAAACATTTTAGTCATAAAAAAGCTTTGACAGAACAAATTAACCATATCTGCATCCAGAAACGGTTGCGTTCTATTGCCGTTTTGTACTATATTTTTACTGCTTAAACCAACATGGGAGGGAATGGGAGTCATATTTTTGGATCTGGAGTGGACATTTTGGAAACAGGCTACATAAAACCCGTTCTCAAAGACTTTTGGAGGTGAATATTTTGTGCTCCATTTATAATTATACAATAAGGGTATGGGGGTTTGGAAAGACATGAAGGTGATGACAGATTTATCTTTTTTTTAACTAATAGTGGTCTAAATCAATATAAATGTTTTTATTACATTTTAAACAGCACACAAAAGACACAAGCTTAAAAATTTGAGCTGAAAAGGTCAATGAGTATCATGAGCAAGAGGCTAAAAAAGCACAGCAGACCCCATGAACAATCCGTCTTTTCACTTAATGCATACTGATAATCAAGAGGACAGAGAGGGACGGAGGCAGGCTCATTCATCATCCCATCTACTGATGGGTAATCACTGCCACTAACCCTTTCCTGCTGACTAAACACAAGCCTAGAAAAACACTGAACGTATTCAAAGAACTGAAAGTGTGTCACTTCTAAAGCGATGTTTAAAAAAAATCTCTTGGAGGTGTAACTTCCCAATGATGACCTTATTAACTTATTTACGGTTATATTTAGAGATGCACTGATTGAAATTTTCATGACCGATTCCGATTTTTGGAAAGTGTGACCTGCCGATACCGATTTTTGTCGATTCCGATTTTCTTTCTAAAAACTATAATTGACAGCATATACAAACAAAAATCTAAATTCAGTGATATTAAAACCGGAGTATGCTCTAGCTATACCAGCTGTTTTTATGAGCAATAATATTCAAACATTCTCTGACAATAAGAGTGAACTAAATTAAAAACATATGCTTAGCTGTTCGTTCCTCTCTGACCCAAACTTAACGAGAACTGTAATTCCTGTATATTCAATGAAATAGTAGCTGTTTACTATCAAGCTGAGGATTTACAAATTGAACCGCTGCTGATGCATGAAGTGGCATTAGATGTATTTACACTAGGGTTGCAAAGGGGTGGAACATTTCTGGTAAATTTCCGGAAACTTTCCAAAATTCCGGTATAAACTTTCCAAAATTTCTGAAAAGTTTCAGAAATGTACTGGAAATTTTCCAACTTTTTGCAACCCTAATTTACACAGACAGTTTGATGAAGCTGAGGTGCCATACATGCATTTACCCTGCAAAATTTCAAATGCATAAATCATTTTATAAGATTAATGTTTTACATATTTTTTTAAACAAATAAATATTGAAAAAAAATGCAATGCAATGATACTTTTAAATATGTCTAAACCACCAATAGGTTGCGGCAAATGTCTGTTTTAATTAGCGAGTCATTTATTCATTCATTCACCTGATTCATTCAAACGGCTGATTCATTCAGAAACGAGTCAATTGGCTGTTGTTATGAATGGGCCACTGAATCAATTGACTCCCTCGATTCATTCAAAAACGTGGATTCATTCAGAAACGAAACACCGCTGTGTGTTGCTCGGAGACACTCAACAGTTCTGCTGTGGCTTTGATCGCAACTATTTTCGTCGGCGAAATTGAGCAAAAACAGTCAATATTTAGTCTAAAATCTAAGTCACTTAATTTCAACCTCTTGTTTATTGAAATACTACTGTATAAAATCAGTGTCACATTGCAATCGGGCTGATATTGTTATTCAGGGAAACATCATGGCCATCTAATGATGCTTACCTACATCATATTTTGTCAATCTTTTTTTTTTTTTTACCGCAGTATGCATCTATACATTTCTCTGAGTTATTTTGTGTGTCCGTTCTCTCTCACAATTTGTGCAAGCCTCATCTGGCATGACATAAATACATTATCAGTTTCCATTTACACTGAATGCCATTAAAATTAGAATTATTCTCACGCGAAACGACGTGTTTACACGCGACTGCGAGTGTGTGCGTGGCTGTGACGTCTCTGCCTGCACCGCTGGCAATAAAAGGATCGGCTTGGAATTGGCAAGACACGAAACTGACCAACCGATCCGGGCCAGTCATGTGAAAAATCGTCTGATTCCGATCACTGGCCGGTCAATCGGTGCATCTCTAAAATACTTTCATCAACCATACCTAAATCATTGGCAACACAATATCCTGGATTCCTGGCACCATCTCCAGACAGCAATAAAACAACTCTATGGTACCACCCTGAGAATAAAACAAGGGACAATCGGCTCCAGTGGCCAAGCTATAAACCCGGCTGGTGGGTAAACAGGACAGGACATAACTCAGCACTATGGGCTTTAGTGAATGGGTAATAAATTACAAAAGACACTGGGTCTGGGCCTATGTCACCACCACAGTGGCCAACCTGACCTGAGGTCTTAACTTTTTTTTGTATATGTGTGAGTGTGTGCTTCCAATTTCCGATTAAAAATTAAACAAGTGAAAAAAGCTGTGGGCTTTAGCTCCTTCTTCTCCCAGTCCCATAATTGTGCGGTCCCAGCTCAAAAATGCACTAGTTACACACTATACCCAGTGTATTAACATGCACATTCATCGCTTGTGACAGCAAGAGCAAATGGCGGTTCTTACAATCTGCTTCGTGTTTGCAGTAGGCAAACCAGATGCCTCCCAGAAGCAGCGACTCCTGAGGCAACACAAGTCCACACCGTCACAAAAGGTCTGTCACCTTAACATGTGACCAACGAAAACAATTTCATCCCCAATCAAAATACAAAAATAACAATATCATTTTTGTAGCCACACCAAATCAAGATGCCCTATTTTCTTGGTATTTAACCACTTCGGCTGAAACTGAGCAGTGAGCATTGAGTCAGAGGGAGAGAGCGGGGTTACACAGCTCGCCAGAAATGATATTTCCTGTCATCTGGAAATAATGCACTTATGTTGCATGCACACAGTTACGCCTAAAGCATGTTGAGGTCTCATAGGGAATTGTTGGTCAGGTTAGGTTAAGACCTACTTCTAGAGTGAACGGAAATTATGTGGTTTTCTATTATAGCTTGGGAAAAACAATCTGGGGACCTTTATAGAGAGAAAGAGGAGGAAGAGGCATTCATAAGGCCAGTGAAGTATGTGGATCTCCTATAGAATGGATCACTATAGACATCCGCTGGGAAAATCTCCATATACACCACTGAAGGTTATATTTTGATTTTCAAATGAAATCTGTCAACTTTAGTTAGGATCTGTGAGATGATAAAAAGGAGACATCATTTACAAATCTAGTTTAAAAAACATCCCAAGCGCTAAGAAATTCATGTTGGTTTCATATATTTCTGAGAAATGTTATGTCATTGTCTACTTTGACTCTAAAACTGTCAAATGGTGTAACAATCGTGTAAAATGTGCTCATATATTTTCTGTACTTAAAGTTGTGAATGCAAATTAATCATTATCTTCAAAAAAGGTTTTCAAAATTTGTTTAAAGTTCAAACTTTTTTGATGCATCCATATGAATAAACATTAGGGTTACTCCATTTGACTTGAACAAAATGTGCCTTTTCACAAAATCAGTGATTTTTTTTTATTTGCCTTTCAAATAATATATATATATATGTGTGTGTGTGTGTATGCATGTATGTGCATTTATATATTGTTTTCAAATTATTTTTTTCTATTTTAAAACAAAGCTTCACTAGTTATCTTAGAAAAAATAACTAAAGATTATGCCATAAAAGATAGCTTAACGTAACAGATCTGGACACAAAAACGTGTCACAATAATTGAGGATAATTTTCAGGATCAGAAAAAAAAGGAAACCATGTCTCCTTATCCAAAATGGCCCAAAGTGTTCTTTACTATTTTGACCATGTCACTCATCAACAAATGTTAAACCCCAAGCCTTCCTCAGATTTCGCTCTCGTGGGACTAACTTATGCAATGCACTGGTCCTGATCAAGTTTAGTTACATCTGCAGAGTGACCATGGGCTGTAGACAACGCCTTTAGAGCAGGGATAGGCAACTTCGGTCCTGGAGGCCCGGTGTCCTGCAGAGTTTAGCTCCAACCCTAATCAAACACACCTGAAGAAGCTAATCAATGTCTTCAAGATCACTAGAAAGTTACAGGCAGGTGTGTTTGATTAGGGTTGGAGCTAAACTCAGCGGGACCGAAGTTGCCTATCCCTGCTTAAGAGGATCGAGTGATTCCACATCTCATAACGACCCTGCAAACAGCCAAATGCTGATCACCTACCCACTGCTTTGATCATGTATCCTTTGGGCGACCTCAGCGCCCTGCGCATCCACGCTTCCCTCAACACCTCCAAGTTATTGGCATTGCCCTGGATGAGAAGCACATAGTTCTCCAGCCATCCCTGGAAGGAAACTTCCAGCACCGCTTTCACGAGTCTTTTATTCCAGAAGCTTCGCGAATTTAGCGATTTAAAGTCCGCAAACACATCCTGTCCGCTGGTGCTGCTGAGGTATTTGCTGTCCTCGTCGCGGCAAAGAATAACAGCGAGCGACGCGGCTGACAGTTGGACCAAGCGGTGCTGAACAGACATGTCTGCCTTCAAATGAATCTCATTCTACATATGTAGTCTCAGGAATAAGGCCTCGTCGTTCGGTTTGCTTAATCCAACGATTGTAATGTGTCACATTTCTGGAGAGCTGGTCGCTCCGTGTAGTCTGCATATGTGTACTTTGGTGTCTCAAGGCAACCGCCGCTGCTGACGAACTGACGCAGGGGAGGCGCGCAGCAGCGGACCAATCAAAACGCTTCTTTAATTATTTGGGCGTGTTCGCGTCTAGACTGCCTTTGAAAAGAATCTACAGGTAGGTAGTAAACAAACAGTGCAGGGAAAATAGGTGCTTAATGAAGCGCTTTATACGGAGATTTTTTTGTCATTACACCACTACATCAAGTAAATGTGACGCTCAAACAATTGTGCTTCAGTTTAAGCAGCAAAAAAAGCTATTTTTTTATTCCAGTGAGTGAATACTTCAAGGCAGTTTGTCTTACATTTTGGTTACACAAAATACTTAAATATTTCCACAATTATTGGCCAAAAATATCACAGGCCTATATGGGGAAAGTTGTCACAATGGAACCTCCTGTTAAACACACTATTATAGATTAATGATTAAAATATAAACATAAAACCACTAAATAATTCATGAAACAGCAAAAAATGTCAAATATATTACCCAGTGCATTGATCTTGCCAACAAATATTGCAATTTATAAATGTTATGAATTTTTGACAAATGTGAAATCAATAATCATTTTACAACTTGTTAGCAATATATGCTATGTGGGATTTTAGTTTGAAAGTCACAAAATTATAATTTAAGAGGTTTTTGAACAGTGTGTGAAACTCTGCCAGAGAAAACACACTTTTGCAAGTTTTTTTTACGCAAAACTTTTACACTTTAAGTTTTAAAGATTTAAAGTTTTAAGTTTTTAACTTTTTTTTGCAGTGATGCCGTAGAATAATTTTTGTTCCCAAAGAACCTTTCAGTGAACAGTTTTTAAAATAATATATTTTTTTATCTTAGTGTGAATAACATTTTAATAATCTAAAGAACCTTTTTCCACTATAAAGATCCTTTTATACATTTGAAATGTTCCCTGAGTGTCAGGGTTCTTCAAAGAACCACCAATGCCAATAAATAACCTTTATTTTTAATCTAATTATATATAACTTAGATGTGACAACTAGCCCCATTCTCTCCTACATCTCCCATATATCATCAGTAATGTCCTGTGTAAGAAGCATGAATACTGAGACTGAAATATCACAAATAATGTAACAATTTTCTTTTGACAGTCTGTTATTTTGAAACCTGTACAACTTCAAGAAATCATTTTAACATCTGAAATCCTGTACAAAGTTTAAACTCAAGCTTTGTCTCATATTAGATGAGTGAAATCAAACCTGAAAGACTAACATATGACAGTCAGATCAAAAGGTGACTGAAATGTATGCATGGCCATAGGGCGAAGGTCTTGCAGCGGAACAGGATATAGTGTTTCCTCTGTGTATGTAAAGAATACATTCCCTCTTCCCACCATAAATCATGTTAAAGGTAGACGTGCATGACCGCACACTCTTTGGAAGATTGCCATACAACGCATATAAAGACCCCTGCCAGTCCTCATGTTCAATGAATAAGACTTTGTGTCTTCATGCATCTGTGTTTTAACATGAGTCAAAGCATCTGTTCTGACCACAACCACATCAGGATTGGTCATTTTCTTTGTATATATCCAGTTTCTCCAAGGTCAGTTTGATTCAAAGCTTTTATGCTCTGGCAAAGAATTCAGCAGAACCAATCAGCATGCTGTTTTCATAGAAAGCATATATTTAATAATGCATTTGTGAATTGTGTGTGTGATATATGAAGAGTTTATTTGCAAAAACGTATTTTTAAAATTTTCAAAAATAATGTTTTTTTTATCGTTATCATGTTTTATTGTTAGTTAGCTGTATTTTTTGTTAATTTTAACCTAATCAAAACAACCCAACTGCAGTTTGATTGAGGTTAATTGGAATGCACAATTATTATTTTTGTGAAAATTAAATCTTCATATATTCCAAACACCAGAAGTTTTAAAACTCAGTCTTCACAGACCCCTGTGTTTCTCATTATCTTTTCAAATGAATTTGAGTGTTTTGTTAAGTTTAGATGTCCACAGGGGGATTAAATGGAGAAAATTACCACTAGAGCTAACTGGTGAGAATTGTTGGTCTATTATTTTAAACACACACACACACACGCACTTAAATCTTTCTATAGCCCATAGTGCGATGTTTTAATTTACAAATTGCAAGAATAAAGTTCTTAGAGCCATATTTTGTCCATTTACTCGGCTTTGACAGTGATTTTTCTTTTCAGACTGAAACATGACTCCTTCATTACTCTTTCATTAGGAGTGCACATGTACCCTCCTGCAGTAAACCGGATCAAAGACACTCTTCACTGCTTCCTGTTCAAACTTTATGGTGTGAGCTGATGTATAAAAGGCAGTTAAGAATTCCATTAGACGTCAGAAAAATCAATGTAGAGTGTTTCATCAGAATGAGGTTTTGACTGAGCAAATTTTATGTGTGTGAGTGTGAATTTTTTTTTTTCTTTATGAAAAAAACAAAACAAGGAAGAGCTACCATCAACACTGCTTATAAATATTAAAAGCATCCATATATGACATGCTACCATATATAAATTAAGTAAAAACACACTTTACAGTTTTACTGAAATTATGTTTATCGCACAGTAAACTGGTCACAGATAGATTTGGCAACCTTCAACCAAACCTGCACTGTTCTGGGCATTGCATTAGCATCCTAATGCAGGGCACCCGAGTGTTGTCATCATTGCTGTATTAAAGCCTAAAAAGATCATTTGTTTTGTCCATTGCTCCAAGGTTCAAAGAATGGTCATCATTAAGAAGGCACAGACAAGGATCCAGAGAGATATTAAACCCAATCAGTTCTTCTAAAGCACAGAAAACTTGAGTGCCTAAATTATTTATCTCTGGATATTTGGAAAACATATGATACACTGCGTTTTGACATGTACTGTAATACTATTAGGATTGGAAAATTAGAATTAAGCCCATTCAGTATCATCTATATGGTGTAGCATATGCTCTATGAGTTATTTAAATAGAATAAACTGGTGACTCCGATTCTGAGATTTGCCCATAGATTAAGCGAATCAGGGCACTGGCTGAACAAATGCTATGTTCAGAATGCTTTATTTAGTTTTTACTGGACAGTAGACAGCCTAGTCTACAGGATCTGGGGTTGAATAAGCATTTTCAAAGTACATCTTGGTATGGCTGTAGCTCAATTATTTTAGTAATAAAAAGAGAGTGTCAGTCAATATGTTCATGTGATATTCAAGACATTGAAAAATGATACAATATGCCAATTCTATTGTGATTTTATTACAATATTGTATTATATGTCAAGATAAATTTAGCTCAGAGACTCCACAGATGTATGTGTTGTCAGATACAGAAAGTTGTCCAGTGCCACACTAAACTCTGAGGGGCTGTTGTACAAACATATTCCTGAACATGGTGATGTTCACAGTAGAGTGAGAGTTTGAGCACAAGCGCTAGAGTAATTGTAGGGTGTACAGCAAGACAGGAACACACACAGGCTCCACTGCAGGTGCATCTAATAATGTCTGTTATTAGGGGTTTACAGTGTACTGAATGTTTGAGACGATGGAAAAGTTATATCTCATATCATTAAAACTCAGATTTCTGTGCCATATCATCTGTCACCTCATAACTAGTGTCCGGTCATTGACTTCCATTTGCTTTAATGAAATAACCACTGCAAGGAACAATCAGCTTTTCAAATGCCTTGTAAAAACCAACTTCAAAGGTAACATGTATTAGAGGTTTCTTAGGTGAATGCAGGCATGTTAACGGACTCCTGCTGCTTCCAGTGACCCTGCACCAGGGTGACTACATCCATGCAGGAACTGCCTCCCTTGGACTTCCTGTTCTGCGTTAGTGCTTTTCACATCAATGAGGGAGATATCCGGGTCAGTGCAGAGTAGGATTACACTAAAATGCACAGATGTCTTATTTAAACATTACGAGAGACTCCAGACATGTTTTAACGCGGGTAGATGGAAATACATACTGTGCTTTGTCTCAAATCTTTACTTCATTTTAAGCTGACATCATACAATCATCAAGGTAAATGGATTCATCATATTTAATATAAAACAGTGAGACACGTTTAACATATATTTCTTTAAAATAATTGAAACCAATAATCAGAGTTTCATCAATTTCCAAAGCACAACTTGCAACAGATTAATAATAATAATATTAATACATAAATCATCATTTCAATAAATGTACATTCAGGAGGAATGATGCGGGAATAGGCTTCCTCACAGGAATTTTTTTTAAAGTGTTATTTTTGGTGTCACAACTTGGTGTACACTGATCTTCACTGTATTCTGATGGTGTATATCTGATGGTGAATCTTCATTGTTGATATTGGGTTTATATTGTACAAAATGGCTTCCTTTGGACTGTTTAGACTGAGAAATGGTCAGTGACGCTCAAAACCAGTCTAGCGACTAGCAGGAAAGGAGTTGTGTTTTCCTGTGTTTGTTTCCATTATTGCCTGGTGTATAGATTGAAACATACATGGCGGAAAACTTATTGTAAATAACATGGCGGTTGGTTCCACAAAGTATGTTTTACTGTATCTCTTCCTTACCATATTAAGGCATCAGACCATAATATTAAATATAAAACATGCAGTACTTAAACTAATGAATTTAAAGACTGTTAACTAACAGAGTTACCTCTAAGAAGGTATTAGAACAAGAAATCAAGGTACCTCAAAGCCCATGTCTGCCATGTAGACAACACAGGGGTGTGGTGTTCCCACTGGGAGATGCCAAAGAGCCAGTCAAACACAAACACACAGTTTCTCACACTGTAACCCAGTATTCCCTTGCCTGGATCAGGAAAAGGGATCATTTCCTCAACAACTGCTCCACTTTGTTTGTCCCTGGGGTAGTCCAGCTGACTGAACTGCATACAAGCACCTCTCAAACACTGGAGGGCCTGGCAGCTGATATAATGCCACTGGCACAGATGCCCTTCAATGGTCAAAAGACTTAAAGCATCATGTAAAAGTGCGGGTTTCATGTTTCTTTGACAGTTGTGGAAAATCAAGTGAAGGAATGAGGAGAAGCAGGTTCCCATATTAGCGGTATTCAAAGGTGGGTTGCACAAGGTATGGGAATATTGCATTCACCACTTCAGAAATATGAAAAATATACTGTAACTTGTATTTACATATTCATGGATTGCATCAGCATTCCCTGCACCGCTTTTGTCCTTTTTAGTGGTGCCACTCCTCACGCTTCACTCAAAAACCAAACATGTGACCTGTGTAGTCCGCTTTACGAATTAAAGACTTCATAAGTCATTTTTAAATGAATCATTCAAAAAGGCGTGCGAACTTTGAGATTTCCCCGTGATTCCAATATATCACTGAATGAACTCACAGAGAGGCTGGCTACTGAATCCAAAAATGATGTCTCTTAATCATTATTTCAATATAGCATTAGACTGCATGGTCATCCGTGCATTTTTATAACTTACCCTTATGAATAAACATGCAATGATACTGATAAGCAGGCATACCAAATGCAAAAATATGACCACAGAAAAAGGTTAACTAAAAATATTTTTACTACATTTTTCACAGCATGATTATATTATGAAAGCTACCAAAGATGTAGACAGAACAATTAGACTAGGATGAAGTTAGATACTTTGCTCATTTTTAGGTTAAAACGGAAATTTAAATAACAGATTAAACACTGTTTACAATTTTGGGGTTGGTAAGATTTTTAAAATGTTTTTGAAAAATTATTTGATGCTCACCAAGGCTGCATTTATATATATATAAAATAATATTGTGAAATATTATTACAATTAAAAATAACCATTTTGTATTTTAAAATATATTTTATGTAATAATTTATTCCTGTGATGCATTACTCCAGTCTTCAGTGTCACATGATCCTTCAGAAATCATGTTAATATGCTGATTTGCTGCTCAAGAAACATTTATTATTATTATCAATGTAAAAAAATCGTGCAGCTTAATATTGTTAATAATATTCCTGTGGAAACCATAAGACAATATTTTTCATGATTCTTGGAAAAATAGAAAGTTCAAAAGAACAACATTTATTTGAAATATAATTAATTTGTAACAAGTCTTTAGGGTCACTTTGATCAAGTACATGCCTCCTTGCAGAATAAAAGTACTAACTTCTTACTGACCCTAAACTTTTGAACAGTATCGTACATGTCAGCAAACACTAGACTTCATAGACTTCCTCCTTTGGAATTTCTAAGGCCACAAAGTCAAGTCTATTTCCAAGAAGTCAAGCAAATAATAAAAACAGAGAAGCTATCACAAAGTCTCCAGAGACCACATTCCATTGTCATGATAATTACACCTTAGCACAAGTGACTTGTGTAAGGCGGTGCGACTTTGAGCAGCAGGAGCAATGAAAAGAGTGATAGTGTTAGGACGAGGAGGAGCAGAGGGGCTCGGACAAAGTGTGGGGTCTTCTGAAACAAAGCTATGTGTGAAAAGTAACAGGGGGAGGGGAAGGCGAAAGTCAGCACAGACACACACAGCTCAGACAGAGATGAGGGGATAATGGGTCTGACCCCAGACAAAAGGGAAAACATTAGCCTCTATATGCCACCCAGGAACGGCAGACAACTGGAGCCTTCCAGAAACAAAAGCAGAAATGGTGAAACATCGAACGATCAACACCTTCACTGATCATTTAAATACACAAGACAGCATTTGCTAAGACAGTTGCTGCTATGTCCTGAAATGAGGAAAATGAGAAGACCTCGCTGTTTAGATTGGTGATTGTTAGATGAGGGGAGAGTCGTAACATAATCTCTCCTCAAATGCTGCTATAACAGATGCAATCCAAACTCTCCACCCAGAAAAGAAAAAGCACCGCAGCTTGAATTCAAATAAGCCGATTGTTCGTGGGTCTGGTGTGAGAGTGTTGCCCAGCCCTCTGAAGGAAAGAGAAGCTGATTGTCCCATGGCTCTCTAGTCTAGTGTATGAGTGTTACCCAGACTGCAGGGGGAAGGTGGGGGCACAAAGGCCCTCTGTCTCAGGGAAGGAGTGGGTTTACCTGCACCGGCTCTGATTTCACAACACCGCCCGCTCCTGCTGCTGCAGCTGGCCTGCCGAGTGACACTGGGCCAGATACAGTGTCTTTTCAGTGTTGTAGTGCAATATGGAGATCATAAGAGATGGACGCTAAACCTGTGTGACTGGTGCTCATGTTCTAATGGTTTTTGAAATCACATGTCATGGAGTGTGAGATTTAAGATCATGTTTGTTGTTAAAAGTGTGGATAGACAGGCCCTCTGTAGAGTTATTCACTAAAATAGTGTTTATCATTAATTCAATTTCACCCAAAAAATGTACTCACCCTCAAGATTAGTTTGGTTCTTCACTGGAACAGTTTGGGAGAAATTTAGCATCACATCACTTGCTCACCAATGGATGCTCTGCAGTGAATGGTGCCGAACAGAATGAGTCCAAACAGATGGTCTGTTAAGATGTTTTGAACCTCAAACCATTGCTTCTGAGTAAAATATTCTCTATTCATAATACTGAGATATTCTCTATCCAAATATGAGAGAAATAGGCACAGACCAAGCACTGTTAACAAGCAAAAACAGACCAAAACTGTTCTAAACAAATATGTTGGTGGATTTTGAACAGGGTACAGACTTTTTTCACAGAAGGAAGTGTTATTATGGATTATTGTGATGTTTTTATCAGTTGTTTGGTCTCTCACTCTGACGGCACCCATTCACTGCAGAGAATCAATTGGTGAGCAAGTGATGTAATGCTAATTTTATTACAACATTTTCATTTTTTTTCCAATGAACTATTCCATTAAAGTACAGTTATTACTGTTGTTCTGAGAATTTTCAGTCATTTCAATTCGAATCTTTGCAATCTGTTATTTTATGCAAGGGGACAAGGGATTTCCCCCAGTAGTTGATCACTCAAATTTGCAGCGTTGACCAATAGAAAGCTACTCAGTTTGAAAGTGGCTTCTGTGTATGCAGTGTTTCAAATATCACTACATGACTGCCAAAAGAGAATGGACCTTTTTGCCAACAAATTTGATCCAAAATGTTGCTAATGTGACCACACCTTTACACTAGACCTAAACGGACATGTTATGATTTGCTGGATCTTATAATTGCCATTCAATAGATCATTGTGGGCAGCAAGTTCAGTGTTTTTTTTTTCTTAAAGCTGCAGTCGGTAAATGTTGCCATCTCTGTTTGAAAACCTGTAATTGCAGCTGCTTGCGGAGTTATCTTCCCTGCGTGGCTCCAGCGAAGATGAATCTAATGTTTTGAGGTGAATGTGTAGCTGTCAGTCACCGCACCGGTGTGGATGTTAACTGTACGTCGCAGTCACAGATTCTGCTTCGCGATAGTTTTAAACACTGGCTGGTTAAACACTTGCTCAAATATTGATTTCGGATCATTTTTAACCAAACAAAGTTATGGACTGCAGCTTTAACTAAACAGCATGTGTAAATGGCATGTGACTAATCACTCTGGAGCTGCAGGAAAATGAATTCATGACAGCACAGATTCCTGGCCCTTAGACTGTTCAGTTGTAGTCCTCAAGGTTGCGCTGAAGTCTTGACCAAAACCCATACTTTTTTTCATGACACTCCATCTTGTGTTTTTAAAAGCAAAAATGCTTAATGTCTATATAATTATAAAAAAAATAAACTAAGGCTGCTTTCGAAATCACATACTCCAAGTATACTTCTTTTGAACAAGTAATTATTTCGCAACTGTTTGAAAAAGTTCTATATAGAATGCATGTATGTGGTATTTAATCTGGACATAATGCATTCATCTTTATGTCACTGTTATGTTACCTACAATGTCAAAACTCATCTCCTGGGACCTCATTCAGAGACTTTTCCCATTTCCCTACTATATAAAGCATTTGATTTTGGATGCAGCCAAACTACTAACCAGTGAAACCGCAAAACCTTTCACATTTTTAGCATGGGCAATGCAGTAAGAAGAAAAATAGTCTTTCCCATCTGTCTTTCAAGAAATACAGATTGTCAGTCTTGTAAGTCAGCATAACGCTGATCTATTTCATGTCTTCCAATAGAAAACCGCTGCTACTCCAGTGCTGATATAGAAATACACCAACTCACCCTATTCAGAGAAAATCATCCTGCAGTCAAACTAAAATCATTGAAACATTTTACACTGATACAAAAAATTCAAGAACGTCTGTGACAAGAAGAATATTTGTTTATTAAACACATTGCTTGCCTTTCCTCATAAAAAGTGCATGCATAATCCCTCCGGATCAAACAAATGTTGCTATCTACTGGGGAAAAATGGCATTGCAAAATTCCCAAAACCCATTTAAATAAAAAAAAAAAATGTAACAATGAAATGTTAGAATTACACATTTTATTTCATTTCTTTTACCAGGACAACCATAGAGTACATCCAGAATAGAAAAATAATATGCACTTGGCTGCCTTGGGCTCATTTTCATCAGGTTTGGCTCTTTTCCAATCAGCAGAAACCACCCATCATTCTCATCTTTAGTGGGCCAACAACATAAAAAACTAAAAAACAACAAAAGAATTCACTGCCTTCCAAACAATTCAGCAAAACAAACTACTGAAACACATTATCCGACCCACACATTACAATCACTCTGATATGAAGTACACAGGACTCTGAATGGACATGACCTCCGTCAGATCAAGCCTGTGCATCTTTAACAGGGTAACTGCCTTGGTTTGTTTGAAACGACAAAGAACATGGCCTCATTCACACAAAGCAACCCTGGTAGGATTACACAGAGATCACAGAACAAAATATCAAGATCAAATCAAATAAAAAATAAGTCTGTAAGAATATTATTCAGGAATCAAGCTGATATGCATGCGCTAATTTAGTTGCATGCTCAGATGTGACCAAAACAAACAAAAGACATCAAAACGTGTTTTTTGATCACTGTTTGTTATGGAACAATAAAAAGATATCAGAACGCAGCTTCACATAGGTCCTAATAAAATCCTAAACGCTGTTTCTAACATTTGATTTAAACATAAATAACACTTTTATTGCTAAATAAACTCTGCTAATAAGTCACGTACTGGCACAAGTCATGTATTATTTCAACAATGAAATATGCTGATATAGCAACACATGTTAAAATTACTAGCAACTTTTGAAAATAAAAATAGGCCAAAAAAGCTTAAATGGATTAACAAGCAAAACTTTTACACAAATCAAACTAATTATTTAAACTTGCACTTAAGTGTAATAATTTGATTCTGAAGAATTATTTTTCAAAATCAAATAATTATTTTCAAATATAGAATTATGAGGAAAAGAGGGTTTACCTCCACTGTCATTAAAACTTTGTACACAGAAACCCCCAAAAAGATCAAAATAAAACAAGCTTTAGAATCGTTAGTTTTAAGCTTATTTACACATTTGAAGGGAGATTAGATGGAATGAGCTGGAGAGGGACGTTCACTCATCTGAGCCATTAGCTTGAGGTTTTTGGTCACCGTCATCTGAAGGGTCACCCTGCATTAAAAACAAAACACTTATTATACACTATTTATTTAAACCATATTTTACAGTTTCATGAGTCCTGGTCACAGAGTGATGAAACAAATAAGGGTTCATACGTGTGATAAAACGCCCTGTAGCTCCTTCATGACGGTGTCGAGGCTGGACACGGTGCTGTGGAGCTGCTGTTCATAGCTGCCTTTCTGCTGGTCTGAAGCGCTCAGGTTGTTCTCGGTCTCTCTGAGATTGTTCTTCACCTCCTCCAGCTCCCTCTGAAGGCTGTGTTTTGCTGTTTCTAGCTCGGCTATATGCTTTGAGTCCTCCTCTACAAAACAGAAAGGTTTGATTAGCAATTTAATTGTATTGAGGGTAGAAAAATGTATGCTGATGAATTGTAAAAGTTCAAATTTTTCATATTGTCTTTAAGACAAAAACAGTGAGCTGAATCAAAAAATGACTGAAATCCGAATTCAAATATATAATGAAAACGAGACAAAGGAGGTCGTTACCCATTTTAATGTCCTGCTGCATGAGCTTCTGCTCAATTTCCTCTCTTGTTTTCTCACTCTTCTCCAGCTTCTGCATCATGCTTCCCACATCCACCATGGCTCCCTTGTAGACGATTAGGCTAGACGACTCGCCGCTGTCCTGCAACTCCCGCTTGATCTTCAGACTGGGCAGCAAGCTTTGGTTACCTGTCGGGCACACAGAGTGATTCAGTCCACTGTAATGTCATGGACTGTACTCTAGTGTTACGGATAAGCCTCTCAGTTCCAGACATCCCTCTCTTTGCACACCTAAAAGGTTGACTATCAGAGCATCAGAGGTCAACGTGGGGCTAGGCTCGTCCTTAGGTCTGTCCGTTAGCTTTCGATAATGGAAGGACTCTCTAACCAATGGTTTGTTTAACAATTTCTTCACCTGAAAACAAACAAACAAGATATGTTAGTCTGTTAGAAATATGCTATATAGCTAGCAACTATGAAATTACAGTGAACACATTGTGTCCTGATCAAGCAAGATGCAAGTAAAAGGTCAAAGGTCAAGCAACAAACATAAAAGCTTATATTTTCTCATATTATAAATTAATTATTATTATTATTGACCAATTTAATATATTTTTTAAATGTAATAAAAAAACAATATAATAACAACAATAATATATTTTATATAAACATATTCTTATTGTAATAACAACAATAATATTTCTAATATATAATAACATTAATACATATATTTACAGATTTTAGTTTTAAAACAATAATAGTAAATAAATAATCAAAATAATATCATCATCATAAAAAATATATTCATATTATATTTATTTTATTTTTAAAAATAAATTATTAAGTAGTATAATTGTTACATCCAAAATAATAATAATAATATTATTAGTAGCAGTAATTGTTGTCTTATTAGAACATTCATATCATCATCATTATTACCACAATAATAAACATTCATATTTATTATTAATTTTATTATTAACTAATATAGTAATTTCATATATTTCGTACAACTTTAATGGCAGCTTTAATATATTATTCACTAATATTAACATTAAATCAGATCATAAATTATTATTAAAATATATCATTATAATTATAGTATATAATACAATTTATATTATTAATTATATTTAGCATAGTATATAATAATGCAGTTATTACTTATTTTTTCTTTTTAACTCTAGATTAGTATGTCACTTCATTCATTTAATAGAGCATTCTATTATTATATGACCGTCAGAACCACATATATATAGCCGAACATACGCCTTTACATTGTCAGGATTCACAACCATATTCAAAGCTGCGCTGAATGAACAGAAGAGCACAGGACATTGAGTAGCCTATATAATCATGACGGGTTTAATGCACTCAGAGAAATGATTCACGTTCATCTTAAGATCCACCGGAGCTGCCGTCAGTGCCGTCACGTGGGCGCGATCACACAAGCTCTGAGACCCGCGCACCAATCGTGCTCTCTGCATTCGCTAACAAAGCATTTAAAGTTATTGTTAGTCGTTTAATTGTGAGATGGATAGGACAAGCCTCGACTGGGCTCATTTATTTAAAAACAGGCTGTCAGTTGTGATATAACTTCCCGGTGTAGTGACGCCATTTTTGATTCTGTCAATCTAGTGTCCTGAATGCAGTTGTGACTTCAGCTGTTCATTCATATACAGATATGTATTCAAGCAGATGTTTTAATCTGCTGAATTAATAAAAAATGTCAAGTCTCTCACCTGTAAGCAACTGCTGTCAGTCCCAAACAGAACTGAGAATGCACCATAATCTGCATTTCTATTGACTATCACTGCCCGGTAATTCTTTCTTTCTTTTTCTTTTTCTAATTATTTATTGTTATTTTATTTCTTTCATTTTTTTTATTTTGTATTAATTATTTATTGTTGTTTTTTCTTTTTCTCTATTTTCTTGTTATTTTCTTTCTTTCTTTCTTTGTTGTTGTTATTATTATAATGTTTTTGTAAAGTATTAATTATGAGAAAACGTTTGAATAAAATAAAAGATTAATAGCAGAAGTTGCTGTTATTATTTGTTGATAGTTTAACTAAAGAATTCATCAACTGATAAGAAAATAATAAATAGATTATTTGAAAAATTATCGATAGATTAGTTGACAATAAAAATAATTGTTAGCTGCAGCCCTAAACTAAATATAAAAAAAATATATAAAATATATTTTTTCTAATATATTAGCATCATAATGAGTAAATCCATGGTACTTGAAGCCTCCTTAAACCTTCCCAAGTAACAACTAAACACAACACTGCACAGAAGCAGCACCTGAGCTCTGGAGAGATGCAAGCCCAGCGTGTACATGATCTCCTCCAAGTCCTTCTCCAGCAGGTAGCCGCAGTGACTCTGGTCGAAGTACACAAAGGCCATCAGCAGATCCTTGTTACATGTCACCATCTGCTTTTTCTTCTCATCCTACAGACAGATCCAAATAATAAAGCATTCCACTCCTCTCACTATTAGACACTTTGTGTGCTGCAAAAGGAGATCTGTTGTGTACTCACTTTATCTTTAGATGACCTCTCTTTGGATTTCCGTTCATCTCGCCGGTCGTCTCTTCGCTCCCTGCCATTTGAGTCTTCATCGTCTTTATCTGAGGAGCACAAAGGATCAGTTTCTGGATCAAAGAATCAAAACTGATCAAAAGTGTGCTTGAGGATCCAGGTGCAAGCAGTGTGACCCCTACCATCGTCATCATAGTCGTCTGCGTCTTCTGCCTCCAGCGGGTCATATTCATCAGCGTTGTTGTTGCTGCTTCCGTCTTCATTATCATCGTCATCTTTGGATTCTTCTCTCTTAATACCTCTCTCCTTCTCCTCGTCCTTTACCCAGGAGATAATAAAATATCCATATGAAAAAAAGCTTAAAAATGCATTCAATTTGAACGAATCACAATGCTTTTAATGCACTTAACAGACATAAATCAAAGAATCAATCCAAACACGGTCCCCACACTTTCTGACCAATCAGTGTGATTCTTCTATGACTTTTCCAGGTGTTCATGAAGCCAAATAAACATTTTCATGAAAAAAACTAAGTTTTAAACCAGGTGAAACCACAATCACTGATCTATTATTTACTATAGAAATGTCCATGACTTTTTAAGCTTTTAATAATATCCATGACTCTTTTAAAATGTCCTGATATTTCCAGGTTTTTCATGGTCATAGAAACTCTTTTGAAGTATTTCCCCCACCTTCCTCTTCTCATCCTCCTCTCTCATTCTCTTTGTGACCGGCTCTCCATTTTCTTCTTCCTTCTTCTTTACGTCCCTCCTTTCTGCCTCTTTTTTAGCTTTCTCTCTTTTCTCTTTCCTCTCATCCTTGCTCGGAAGAGAAGCCAGTGCTTTGTAGATCCTGTAGCCGAAGTCTCGTTGAAGCATCTCATTGAATAATTCAGCAAACAAAGACACCTGAAACAGACACCAAAAGACCAGCGTTATTTAGCATCACTGGACAAAACATATTTATACATTTTTGATTTAGTATTGATTTTTGTTTTTGTATTTAAAGCTACGTAAGTGTTTGTGTTCAAAATGTATATAATAAGCGAGTACATCATGAATCCATTTTCCAAACCATGTTTTAGGCTTGTCCTGAATCACTACGGTACACTTAGAATAAATGTTTATATTCGGACTACTTCAGACTGGTTCGGGTAGGTACCGCTGCGGAGTAGCCTGCGTGATTCATCATAGACATGAACATAGAGAAGTATCTCCGGCTACAATTTTATTCCGCAAGACGCACACAGTTCTGTTTATTAACCGCCAAAAGTTACAGACTGCAGCTTTAATATTTTCCATTTTAATCTTCAAGTTAAAGGTTTAGTAATTTTGTGGGTTGGTTTTTTACTCATTTTTATTTCAGTTTTTCATATTTTAGTATATAGTTAAACTAAATGAAAATGAGAAATACTGACATAGCAACTGTTTTTTTATATTTTATTTAAAGTAACAAATGTTTTGTGAATGAATATTATTTTAACTTACACTGCAAAAGGCAACCATTTAAAAAAAAGAGTATCTGACATGAGGAATATTGTAATTGTATCAGGTGAAGTCAAGCAAAGTGTCCCAAAACTTAGTAATTTATAGGTGATTATTTTTTTTTTTTATCTTTAATATGCAGAAACATGTTATTTTACCTCTCTGCAGTGATCCTCACCTCAAAGGAGTGCTCTTTATTATCCTCCAGTCTGTAGTCCAGCAGCACACTCAAGGACATGATGCTGCAGTCAAATTTGCCGTTCTTGGCAGCCCAGTTGGGATGGACAATAATGGTGGGCTCATCTGGCAGAACATAACGTCTCTCCCTGCGCTGGCGTTCCTGCTCTTCCTGCCGCTTTCGTTCCTCTTCCTGAAGGGAATATTTTTTTCCATGATTGTATGCGATTGATCAGACAGGCTCTCTATGAGAGCAGGATTTTCAGATCTTTTCTCACCTCTCGGTCATCCTCCACTTTACAGGACTCATCCTCCTCCACACTAGGAGGTTCAGGCTTCTCCGGCTCCTTGGACTCCTCCACCTGCTCCTCCACCTTCAGCTGTTTGGTGAGGCGAGCGATCAGCTGTGACTTCAGCCCTTTAGAGCTCAGTGAACGGCTCTCCAACTCCTTACGCAAGTCATTGACCTGTGTGCAAATTCGTTTCATCAGCCCTTTGAACACACGTACTGTATGTCTGTTAGCTTGTTGCGCTGTTCTCTTATGCATTTCTATGTTTTTTCCAGATGATTAAGTGTTTTTTTGGAGAAGGATGGAGAAGTTTTCTATTTCTATGCCAGGTACAAATCTAAATAACTATTAATGGGCAGATTGATGATGTAAATGGTCTGCGAGCAAAATTTAAAGAAGAAAAAAATGACTAAATTTGCAATGTTTAATGATTTTTTCCAATCCTGGAGAGGAGTATTTTAAAATTCTTGTTAGGATGTACCAAACATATCAAATGGTCACTTTATATCAAATACAATACCACTCAATTTTTTTGTTTTTGATTTAAATCGTTTTCTTTTATGCTCACCAAGCTGCATTTATTTAAACAAATTACAGTAAAAAATTTGATATTGTGAAATATTATCATAATTTTTATGTTTTTAGTGTCAAATGAGCCTTCAGAAATCATTCCAATATGCTGATTTAATGCACAAAACATTGCTTATCATCAATGAAAAAACAATTGTGCTTCTTAATATTTTTGTGTAAACTGTGATCTTTTTTTCAGGATTCAAATGAGCAACATTTAGTTGAATTAGCTGTAATAATGTAAAAGTCACATTTGATAAAGTTAACGTGTCCTTGCTTGGTATTACAATTATAATTTTATTCCAAAAATGACTTCTGAATGGTGGTATATATTGTTCGAAGGGGTATATATTTTTGTCCTAAAAATGTCCTTAACCATCAAGTGTCTATAAAAAAAGTGTCCAAAATAAAGTTGAGGGACTGTGAATAAACTAAAAACTATTGGTTATTTTAAAAAAGGACAAGCTTTTCTATACCTTGGCATTTCACAGGTCTATAAAGAACATAAAGACCACATCACATGGAATAGAGTGAATATTGATGTAATATAAAATAACAGTTCGGTCTGTAGCAGATAAGCTGCTTGTGGGAATCTCACCTTCATGGATTTCGGATCAAGCTTAGACCAGTGAGTGGGCGTAGTGACTTCCTTTGAATCATTTTCGTCCTTATCCTCCTCCTCCTATACACGTTGTTTGAAAGAGAGAGGAAGAAAAAAGAAAACAGCATGTTAACACACCACTCTCAGACTGAAAGGAGTTTTCTGAAACAAAAGTTGATCCGTGCAAGAAGCAAGGTCACAACTGTCCCTCATTGTTTCCTCCTATTGAGCTCTTGTTTGGGTAAAAAAAAATCCCATGCTAGGATACACGGAAGCTCTCTAGCTTTCAGAAACAGATCCATACCCCACTCATCAGCCAATCAACCAGTTCTGTGGAATACAAAAAGATAATCAATGACTGTGAGTTCAAGAGATGGACATGGGCCAGAGGCACTCAGAGAAGGTCTCCAAACCCTACGTCTACGTTTACTGCTGCCTTTTTTTGGCCCACGTATACTCTTTTTAGCTTGTTTTCTTTAACTCCTAGCCAGAACTGTCCTCCCTGGAAAGATCACATCCACAAAGTGTCTAGGCACAGTCCAATCAGACAACAGCGTAAATAAAACAAAATTAAAAAGAGACAGACAAGAGACAGAACTCTGAGAGAGTTCTGCATATATTGAACAGGAAAACAAAACGATAAAAAAAAAAAAAACACACAAACAAACACAACTGGCTCTCCAGATTCCAGCATTCATTTCCCAAATTGGTCTAATTGGTCAATTTTTAAGCTTGGATTTTTTGGAATTAAACAGGAAATCTCAATCACGGCCGTCAATCGTGCAATCGGCAGAGCTGGAAGCTGTTTTACCAGTTGACAGGTGTCATAAAGTAGGACCTAAGCTCTTCCGCTGTGTGTGAGACTGCGTGACAGAGGGAGAGCAGGAGGAAATGGGGTGGAGGTTTAGGGATGAGACAGGGTTGAGAGGAAGGGATGGTAAAAGTGGGTTCTGTATGATGCCTGTGATACTTGTCTGTTTCTTTCTGTGTTTTCTGAGTGTTTTGTTTGTCTATTCCTGTGCCTGTGAGAAGCGGAAATGAGAAGAGAGGGATTAGCGTTCAGTGCCTGTTCTCCATCAGCCTCCTTCCGTTCAGCCAAGACTTTCTCTGCCAGCTGCTCCTTGAGTCCACAGGACAGGCCCTCCCACTCTGAGCGGGTAGGAAGACAATGCCAAACATCCGGGAGAAATAAAACCACTGTCTCCACATGTGCGGGGACTGTCCGCCCTTTGTGAGTCTCCTCAGGGCGGTGATAGCGTATCTCTGCAAAACGATACCTGTCGCAAAGGAAGAAGCGCGTTGGAAAGAAACATTCTGTGAGACATCACCCATTTCCCCAAACACACACACATACACAAAGCTCAGATCCCCTCGACCCCCCGAATGAGACACGTATGAGAAAATACAGTCTGCGGAACTCCACGGGGGTTTCTCAGGATGAACGGCAGCCACGCATCAGGGAGGTCGACAGACAGTATCAAAACGACAAAGACCCCGCCCCCCTGCGCCCATCAATCTGAACCGGTTGCTTGTGAAAGATAGCTTACGAACCCCGGGGGGTGAGAGAAGGACAGATTCAGACACAGTGAAAGCAAGTTAAATATGTAAGATATTTAACACAAGGCAAAGGTCAGAGAGAACAGAATGTAACGATGGCGGCGACTCCTCTGGCTCTGCTCTCGGAGCAAAAAAATCAATGCATTCACCACATAGATATAGAGGCAGGACTGCCACACACATTAGCTTAAACATTGCAAAACAAAATTTGAGCAATAAAAATTATGAACACAAAAGCATCGAACATGTCAGGAGATACACTGCTGTGTCAAAACCATGCAGTGGGTCACAGACTTTTAGATGTAGTCTACCTGTCAGCCTTTTTTTTATTTTTTTTATAGTAAAAGATGCACACATATAGTTTACAAGGAGATGCATCGGCACAGACTGAGAAAGGAGCTGTACTTACCACTGGGTACATAAACTCAGATCAATGTCTGTCAGAGCCTTACAACAACGTATGGCTGTCTTTATAAGGACCGAAGCATCATTTTCTGGGTCGGCCCCATCCAAAGAGGGAGACCAGTGACCCCCGATGGCCATGGCCTCGTCCTTGCCCCGCATCCCCACCAGGAACTGAAAACAGAGGAGTTCAAATGGGTTACAAGACGCTGGGAAGCCACTGAGCGCTCTGAAGGAGGCACATGCGGCGGACAAAGGGAGAGACAACATCAGATGAGCTAATTCTACACAGCAAAGCATTCAGCAATGGAATAGGACAGAGACACATCACAGTCAGCTCCCCAACACCGACAGAAACTCCCCACATCAAACACAGGAGTGGACAAACATCTTTGAGTGTGCAGGGGAACAAGGAAACTAGTTTCGGTGTGCATTATATTTAAGGGTCCTTAAAGTTAAATCCCATTCATCCTTTGAAATTTAAATAGTTGATCAATTATGGTCATTTTTATATTTTTTATTAATACTTTTATTAATAAAAGCAAGAGTGACATTAAAGATATTTATAAAGTTACAAAAGATTTCTATTTCAAATAAATGCTGTTCTTGATTCAACGAATCCAAAAGAAAATCCACAAAAATATTAAGCAGTACAACTGCTTTCATTGAGAATACATTTACAATACATTGATAATAATCTAAAATGTTTCTTGAGCATAACATCAGCATATCAGAATGATTTTTGAAGGAACGTGAAAAAGAAGGCTGGAGAAATGATGCTGAAAATTCAGCTTTGCCATCAAGGGAATCAAATATTTAAACAAAAAATTTTTAAACATATTACAACAGAAAACAGTTATTTTAAATTGTAATAATATTTCACAGTATTACTGTTTTTACAGTATTTTTAATTTAAAAAAATTTGCAACAAAAAACATACTTTCAAAAAAATCTTACCAAAACCAAACATTTGAACTTTATGTGTGTATGTTTTGATACAAAATAAACATAAATAATGTATTTACGACAACTTTCAAGGATGTATAATTACTTTAATATTGCATTCCATTGTTTTATTCTATTCTTTATATTTTTTAGCCTTATTAATAATATAATGATTACATATAATAACTTTAATTCTAATGAATAACTTGAAATAATTGGTAAAAGGAGTGTGTTAAAAAGCAAGTTAGTTTATGCTCTGTTATTACAACACAAATTCCGGAAATATTGGGATTTTTTTTATTTGAATAAAATGAAAACTAAAAGACTTTCAAATCACATGAGCCAATATTTTATTCACAATAGAAAATAGAGAACATAACAAATGTTTAAACTAAAAAATATTAAAATTTGATGCACAAAATGAGCTCATTTTAAATTTGATGCCTGCTACAGTTCTCAAAATAGTTGGGACGGGGGAATGTTTACCATGGCGTAGCATCTCCTCTTCTTTTCAAAACAGTTTGATGACGTCTGGGCATAGAGGTTATGAGTTTCTGGAATTTGGCCCCATATGAAACGACGTTTCTCGTTTCATGATGCGCCAAATGTTCTCTAAAAGTGACGGATCTGGACTGCAGGCCGGCCAATTCAGCACCCAGACTCTTCTACTACGAAGACATGCTGTTGTAATAGCTACAGTATGTGGTTTTGCACTGTCCTGCTGAAATACACGTCGTCTGGAGGGGAGCATATGTTGCTCTAAAACCTTTATATACCTTTCAGCATTCATAGTGCCTTCCAAAACATGCAAGCTGCCCATAACGTAGGCACTTATGCACCCCCATACCATCAGAGATGCTGGCTTTTGAACTGAATGCTGATAACACGCTGGAAGGTCTCCCTCCTCTTTAGCCTGGAGGACACGGCGTCCGTGATTTCCAACAAGAATGTCAAATTTGAACTCGTCTGACCATAGTTTCTCTATATCTTTTGATGACGTTATGCACTGTAGATGATAAGATTTGCAAAGCCTTTGCAATTTGACGTTGAGGAACGTTGTTTTTAAAGTATTCTACAATCTTTTTACGCACTCTTTCACAGATTGGAGAGCCTCTGCCCATCTTTACTTCTGAGAGACTCTGCCTCTCTAAGACATCCCTTTTATAGCGAATCATGTTACAGACCTGATGTCAATTAACTTAAAGGTCCCATATTGTAAACCTTTCTGGAGTTTTATTTTAGGTTTTGATGTCCTTAAGAATATATATTTGCAGTACCAAAAACCATCTCAATATATTTTTACAGCTCTTATCTCAGGAGCTCTGGTAAAAACATGTTGATTTGTCCTGTCAAATTAATATTCATGAGCATCCCTTCTGATTGGCCTGTTGTTTTCTGCGTGATGTACGGCTAGGCCAACCACAGGTAACCAGGGTCATGTAGGGTCAACATCACAAATACGTCACAGCGCTAGCTGCAAAACAAAGGAGGCGGCCCATTCAAATCAGGCAGATTCGGCTACATAATGAGCTTAAAATATCATCTTGTTGTGATGTTGGGTGTCAGAATCAACGTAATACAGCCTCAAATTAGAAATTTGATCGCATACCTGCTGCCACTGCCAGACAAAAAAAACGACGACAGCTGTGGTTAAACGAGATAAAATGAGCGGACTTGGACAGAAACGATCGTCAAAAATGCTCGCTTTGCAGCGCACGCTTCTTATCAGAAAAGGTTCAATAAAGTATTGTCTTTTGTTGTTATGGGTGTGTCTGAAGATTTCTTGCATCTCACGAACATGCTGTGTATGAAAATATGTCAGTGTGCATGTGTTTAAAACATCAAAATGACAAATTATATATATTTGTAATCGTATATACAGTGTTGTGATTAATTGTGGCTGGAATAATAATGTAGCTGTAAAAATAGTTGAAATTTAAATGTATTTACATCTTCATCATGACTAGATAGACAAGGTGAGTTTGTCTTTACATGTTAGACGTGATCCACCTCATAGTAACAGTCCTGTCAGATCGTCCATCCTTTGAGTGAGAGTGTAACGTTACAGGTCAGCCGATCTGGTTTCGTCCGTTAAAGTTAACCTTTTCGACATGTTTCCGTGTTGTTGTTGCTCAGCAATGGCATGGACGTGATGCTGTCTGGGGGTTTGGCAAAAGGACGGTGGGCGGTGCTCGGGATGGTGACTGAAGGCGGTGACTGAGTAGTTCTGACATCACATTTTTACAGAAGTCACAAGGGCTCGTGAAAAAGCACAGCTACTTTATGCAGGCTGTGTGCACTTTACTGTGGATTGACTGTTTTGAAACTTATCTGGTAGTTACATAGCCCCTAGACCGTTATCGTGAAAAAAGCCAGGACATTTCAGTTTTGACAATATGGGCCCTTTAATTAGTTGCTAGATGTTCTCCCAGCTGAATCGTTTAAAAATGTATTGGTTTTTCAGCTCATTTAGCGAATAAAAGTGTAAAATTTCTCTGTTTAAACATATGTTATGTTCTCTATGTTCTATTGTGAACAAAATATTGGCTCATGTGATTTGAAAGTCTTTTAGATTTCATTTTATTCAAATTTAAAAAACATCCCAAAATTTCCGTAATTCGGGTTGTAAAATAAGCACTGAAACTAAAAATGCTGTGGTATTGATACAACTTTCTGACATGTGCGTCATCATGGTCAGAATAAACTGGATGTGAGAAACAATTTTGTATTTCTTTCTTTTTCAGTTCCCACGAGGACAAGAAGCTTTACTGCTAACAAAAAGTGAAGAGATGTCTTAAAACTTATATACTAGCAGGCGTATCTGCACACATAGTTTCCCTTATTCTTTGTTCAGCACTTTGACTTGCTTTATTTGCAAAGCAATATCCTACATTGAAATTATTATATTATGTATTTTATCATTCTCGTGCTGTTCCAAATGATGGGAAATGTAGATGTTTCTCATCAACTGGTTAAATAAATAGTATCTTCGGGCAAGCTCCGTCACTATTCTTCATCATCAGTGCAAAAATCATAAAATGAATAAATTGTACAGTTAATATTCATAACTTAAAGTTTTAGTATAATGTGTACAAGCTATCAGAAGCTAGATGACATTTTCTGGTACAGATACAAACACAACACAAAAGTGTTTCAAATACTTAATTAGCATTATAAGTAAAGCAAAATGTGTTTTATTTTAAATGAAATGTTATAATGATATGATTCATCTCATAGCTGTTTGGTTTGGTTCAGCTCAGTTCAAGGCACAGCACTATTTATTTTTGAATGGCCTATGGAGAAAATAAATGGGACAAACTTCAAAAACCAGACCTACAAAAAGGGTCAGCGGTCACTGCTGTTCCAGTGTTTCCCCTACCATTATTTTAGGGGGCGGCCAGCCCCCCCAACAGCACCCCCCGCCACCCTTGAAGGTCAGGTTAATTTAATTTTCTCTATAGCGCCAGATCACAAAATAAGTCATTTAATGTTACCTTTCCTTTAGAACAGGTCTATACCTTGTTCTTTTATTAAACAAACTATATAGCCTTATATTATTTATCTTATTTACACGACGGCATGTCATTTCTGTTTCTACTTTTCATAGCCGCGCTCTCTATATCGTGCACAGCGGAGTTCAGCCCCAGTTCGCACACACACACAGGGGACACCACATCGCTAGTGGGGGGGAAAGGGTGACAGAGTACATAGGGCCCAGAGGTCTGGGGGGCACGCGATTGCCTACTGGCTATCGGGGAACACCGGGACATTACATTAAAATAGCGGGCTGATTGCTGAAACGAAGGAGACCCCCCTGATATTAGGCGCTGTTTTTAAATTAAGCGCATGCGAAACCGCATAAAGCAAATACTCCAAAAAAGTGTGAAGCAGCGCTCCCCGATGCATCCGCCAGCCGTGTGTCAAAGAGCGGGATCAGTCACCACTCACTGCACAGCGCCGCGCCTTTGCCACGATTCATTAGAGATAAAAAGCGCAAATCGCTTGATCCATTCAGATGTGAGACAGACTTGTTATACAGTCGTGTGATATGAGAACATTAAAGGTTTTGTAGTGATGCTGGCTGAAAACAGCCACGACAATGAGGTTATTGGAAAATATTGGAAAGGGCTTGTCAATTCAGCACCATAAGTTATTAACACTGTACAAATAGCTTATGCGTTGGCAGAAATGTATTTATTATAAATGTTACTGTTATTACATATTGGGGGAATATGCCATTTTAATTTCATAGAACCGGTATTGTAGTTTTGTCAGGTTTTTTATAGTTTATTATTACTTATTTATTTTGAAGTCCATATAACCATGGTTTTACTTCTTGTGACCACATCCTACTAATACTAGTCAGTTCAACTCTGGATACTTCTTTGTTTTAGATGTGTAGTACTAATACATTTTAATTGAAGTAAAATGTTAAGTCAATAAGGGCCTGATTAAAGATAAATATCAGTATCTTATATAAATTAGGTGCTTCTTATTTACAAATAATACAATTCTTAAAGGGAGATTCACCCAAAAATGAAAATTGTCATTATTTACTCAACATCATGTCATTCCAAACCTGTATGAATTTCTTTCTCCTGTGGAACCTAATTTGAGAAATTCAAGAAATGTTTGTCCATACAGCAGAAATCAAGGGTAACCAAAATGGTTTGGTAACATTCTACAAAATCTTCTTGTGTTCAACAGAAGAAAGTCATTTGGAACGACATGAGGGTGAGGAAATGAATGACAGAATTTATTAGCAGTAATATTTTCAAAATCAATGCTTTACTGTCAAGTGTTTTTTTCTATGTGACAAAAATGCATTATTAAGTTTGTTGCATTTGTCGTGAGTTCAGTAATAGTTTCTGTCCTGTTTTATGTATTCATTTATGTACTCCAATTGAATGACATATGACCCATCACCCGAAACGTTATTTTACATTTTACGATCGCAACTCATAACCCGGGTGATCTTGAGGGGGCCCCATAGCAAATTCAGTGCGCAGGGCCCAGAATTCCTAGCGGCGGCCCTGATACACACACACACAAACGTACGCGCACACACACACACAAATGTACGTGCACACACAAGTGAGCACACTCCCACTCGTATTTGTAAATATTAAGCCGCAAAACGACTATTTAAATATGAATTCTGCGTGTCTCTGTGTTATTGAATAGCGCAGATGTGCACTTTTGTTTACTACTTGTACTGAAGCGTGTGTATCGCTTCCGGTGATATTAACGTCTGCCGTCTCACTAAATCAGGACATTAATACAAGAACAACAATTCATGAGTCACTTCATGAGCATTTGACCATTTCATTTGAGTAAAACTATCCTCAAATCATATATACACACAGAAATGTAAAGGTATTCACGGCAACCTGTCAAAATAAAAGTTTGGTTTCACTACATTGGGCAGAAATATATTACTATTGTTCAGTAGAATGTACTTAATAGGCTACTACTACTAAAACTATTAAACCCTTATTTTTAAGGAATAATCATAACCCGAGGAAGCACCGACGAGGCACGATCAAGCCCCGGAAGTGACAGTGGAAACACTATGAACACTGTGGAAATGTATCACAGTTTTTGAAAAGGGTTCACAGTAATGACAGCTACGGTCCCTGACCCAGTAATGTTGTCCATCCCCGTGAAACACTACAGCATTTGTGCAAAACACATTTTTGTAAAATAGCATGCAAGTTAGTGATTCCGTAACAAGCTTATTACACAACCCCAGGCAGTTTGCTGCCTTTAGTAGTGTAATTCAGAGAGCTGTACCTTGATGAGGCGGGCAGGGTGCTGGAAGGAGTCTCTCAGCTCTTGTGGATCTTCTGCCAGAGCACAGGACTTATGATACAGCTCATCTAGACTAGGGTTGGCCAGCAGCATTACCTATAACAACCATCAACATTAATCATGACTGCCAAAAACCACTCAATGAAATCTGATAAGAAGCATTATTCTGAAAAAGAATTTGACAATAAATTACTCAAAAAAAGATGACCATATCTGGGGGCGTTACCTTTGCACTGTAGGTGTGATTAGCATCAGGTGGGTCCAGCACAGCAGTGTTCTTCATCAGAGAGTCCACCTCTTTATGCATGATGTGGAAGTTACAGTAGTTTCCAAAGTTGAAAGGTCGTGTTAAGGGAAAGGCGTCTACCCAGGTAAAGACAGCGTCAAAAAAGTCACTGGGGATGTAGAGGCTCTGATACTTCCGCCGCAACTCCATCATGTCACAGTTGTAACTGACGAGAATAGAGACAGTCATATATCAAATATAGACTAAACATACAGTCATGGCCAAAAATATCGGCACCCTTGGTAAATATGATCAAAGGCGGCTGTGAAAATTAATCTGCATTGTTAATCCTTTTGATCTTTTATTTTAAAAAAGTTACAAAAATCTAACCTTTCATTGGATAATAAGAATTTAAAATTGGGGGAAATATCATTATGAAATAAATGTTTTTCCCAAATACATGTTGGACACAATTATTGGCACCCCTAGAAATTCTTATGAGTAAAATATCTCTGAAGTATATTCCCATTCATATTCACGAATTTTGAGCACTCCAGGGTGATTATGAACATGAAATTATCCAGCCATGGCTTCCTGTTTCACAGAAATATAAATAGGAGGGAAAACAAAGCCCAAATTCCCTTCATCATCATCACAATGAGAAAAACCAAATAATATATTTCTGATGTGCATCAAAAGATAATTGCGCTTCACAAATTAGTGAAGTGGCTTTAAGAAAAGAGCTAGAGCAGTGAAAATTCCCATACATCTAAACAACACTAAACAAGTGCATCATAATAAAGCAGCTAACTTATAAATGCATATTCCAAGATCTCTGTGTGTCTTTTGATTCTGTGGTGCTCTTAATGCAAGTTTAGTGTCCGTGAAGGTCAGATTTAATTACTTTTCAGATGAATGTATATATCAAACTAATAAATGCAATCCAGCGGTGCCAATTTCTTTTTCATGAAACGGAAGTTGTGATTGTCTATTCCTTCCTATTGACATAAATCCAGCTTCTTACACAAGAAAAAAAATGTAGGGGGGTATTTAAATTGGATCATTGTTAATTGACTGGATCATTGACATTTGCTATGGCTGCAATCTCATGGTAATTACAGGCTGCTGGAGGGGAGTGGATATCATCCCACCCTCGTGCCAGTGAACACGTCACAGAGAGATGTGCACATGAGTTGAAAATAATTAATTTCATAATTTTAAATAATTTAATTCCATTATAATTAGGGATGTAACGATTAACCGCGAGCCGGTTGAAAATCGATTAAAACAAGTGACGATTCAAATCGGTTGAGATGCTAAACGAATCGTGATTCAATTAGGGGTAGGAGTTTATATGAATGTATGTCTGAGGGGAACTTACTGTCTTTAGAAAAGTTTGGATGGTATTTTTTATTTTCAAAACTTTCATCAGTAATTAAAGCAAAAGGAGCCATAACCAAGTATTGAGTACATATACAGTAAATTAACATACTTTCCAGAAGGCCAACAATTCACTAAAACAAATTTTGTATTGGTCTTATGAAGTATTCTAATTTGTTGAGATAGTGAATTGGTGGGTTTTTGTTAAATGTGAGCCAAAATCATCACAATTAAAAGAACCAAAGACTTAAACTACTTCAGTCTGTGTGCATTGAATTTATTTAATACACGAGTTTCACAATTTGAGTTGAATTACTGAAATAAATGAACTTTTCCACGACATTCTAATTTATTGAGATGCACCTGTATTTCAATTTCACAAAGAAACGTGCAGCATTTTGTCCAAGCAATAATAAAAGGACACATTTAATTTATAATTTGTCTTAAATCTAATTGTGAATCGAATCGTGAAATCAAAATCGTGAATCGAATCGTGAGTTGAGTGAATCGTTACATCCCTAATTATAATCTATAAAATAAGAACGGTCAAGTTTGATTTGATGGCAACTTTGATAAAAATTACTGAATGCAACAACAACAACAGTTTCTATAGGCAGATAAGTGAATAAGTGATTTTAACTGGCATTGACCTATAATAGTTTTTTTTATTAGAAACCAAACCCTATATCTATATATCTATCTTTATATTGTTTATTGTCTGATCTGTCTCATCTAATCTTTGTACTACATATACTGTACTGCTTTGCTGTTAAATTATTACCAGAGAAACATAATTGTAGAGAAACACCTTTTCATGTTCCCATGTCTAGGATGAAGGACAATAAACGTATACAAAAAAACTAAAAGGTCTGTCAAATTTTCAACAAGACATCAAGATCCTTCCTTTACAACAATTAACTTACCCATCGAGAGAGAATTTGGAGAACTGCACAGTATATCTTGGGACGACTTTGCGTGGCCGTCTTGGAGAACGTTCTCTGCGAGGAGACCGGTCTCTAGAACGCTTCCGTGTGGGTGAACGTTCTCTTGATCTCCTTCGCTCTCTATCTCTTTCCCGACTACACAAGCACAGGCAAAATAAAGCATGAGCATGTACACCAAATAAACACCAATATTTTCAGACCAAACTACTGAAGCAATTCTACTTGATTGTATGCATGCACACTGACCTGCGGTCATCCTTCCTCATGATGAGTTCTGGTCGGTCACTGCGGTTGGGGAAGCGGGGTGAGGGGTCCACACGCCTCACTTGTTGCTGCTGAGGCATCATCCGCACCGGGGGCTGCAGCAAACCCCCTGAGAACACAGAGTCTACACATGGCAGAGAGAGAGATGGGAAATCAGATCTGATTCTGTAAAAGTGTGACTGTGAAAGGTGGAGGGGTTTGATGAACCTTTAGGGGGAGGCTGGGGTAGCAGGGGCTGTGGGGGATTCTGCAGCAGCGGAGCCAGAGAAGCAGCTGAGAGCTGGGCCTGCAGAAGAGATGGAGGAGGTCCCTGGGCCGGGATGCTGAATGTGGTGGGCGGGGGTAGAGACTGCAGCATGTTGGGACCTGGTTTCATCATGTTTGGGCCTGGCAGCTGGCTCTGAAAAAACAAAAGAGATGGGTTTGCTAGTATTCAAAAATGGCAATTTTATTGTGCAAAATTACAACATAATTTTGATTGAGTAGTGCTTGATGCTAAAGCTGGGCTATATATTTAAAACTATACAGACAGATATGTTCTAACATAGATACACATAGATAACATAATTCATGTGTTCAACATAAAATGTCTCAAAAGACAAAGGTAAATAAAGGTAGTAAATTTCAACTAATCTAACTGTTGTTGTTTTATTTTAACTAATTTAATTTATTCTACTATTTTTTAAATAAATATATTCTTATTTACAGCAAGTAGGCATTACATTGATCAAAAATTACATTTATAATTTTCCCAAAAATTCTGTTCTTTTCACAACTTTCTATTCATCAAAGAATCCTGACAATTCAACTTTTCCATCACATGAATAAATTACATTTTAAAATATATTAAAATAGAAATCATTATTACTGCCTTTACTGTAATTTTATTCAAATAAATGCAGCTTTGGTGAGCATAAAATACATTTTTAAAACATTGTATCGACCACAAACCTTTCAACGGTATTGTGTATATATTTAAACACGAAAATATACCAAATACAAGATAAAAATGACAAATTCAATTAACATCGCCTAGCTCTACAGACACCAAGCCAACATCTATTGTCTAAACACAAACACATTACTGCACATTGATTCAATTCATCAAAACGATTACCACAGCTTTCAGCTAGGGGCTATAAAAAACAAGTAATCCTGTACAGAATGTTTAGATAACCTATTTTATAGGATGGGTGGAAAATGTGCCTAAATGAGTAATCAAGGAGCTCTAAACCCAGGGAAAAGAAAATAAATAGTTAGAAATGGCTGGAGACAGAGGAAGCAGAAGCACTGCTATTACCATTTGCTGGTTTTGGCCCCTGTTTTTCAAGTCTTGCTTTGGGAAAAAAAAGCACAAAAGGCACTTTCTTTCAAGAAAAGAAAAGGCAAGAGCAAAAAGGCAAACAATCTGGGCATTTCAAAAGGAGACATTGTCTCACATATATTTTTAGTTACATATAACAAAACAGACAGCAGTCTGCATTTGCTTTATCATCATGCACCTGCTCAGTGTGACATTTGTGTCCAGGTTTACAGATGTCAAAAGTACATGTAATTCATTATGAGGTTTAAAAAAATTAATAAATACAAAAACAGCAGTAGTAACAATACCAGTCTTTCATTGTTCTTTACTTCATAAAAACTTGAATAAAATATTTGCACCCTCATGCCATTCATTTTTTTTTTTTACATAAATATTTAACCTTAAATTATGAAATTAGGTAAATCTATTTGTAATTAGTACAAATTAGCATCCCCCCAAGACAAAGTGCATTAATAACACAGCAGGTGCTGATTAGCTAAAGATGGAATCTATAGATTGCGAGAATTTGTTTTTTAATTACAAATCCAACATGCAAGCTGTGAGCTGTAATACAGGGAAGGGTGAAAAAGCATCAACAGATACTCGTCTTGGGTGGAAGGAAAGAAACCCAAGGACATGTGACTAAAGCCTGTTTGTGAAACAGGAGAGTGGAGGAGAAGATCAAGCAGAAGACAAAGGCGAGGAGGAGGAGAGAGAATAGGGATTTGGGGCGCAGGGGTCAAGCAGTATCAAGTGGCGTGGGTTACATTTTGTCTTGAATCCACCGCAGAGTGCATGTCAGAGTAGCGCTGCATTCCTGCTTCAGAGTAAAAGCTGGACAGCTGTGGGGAAACCTGAGGTAAGGGCTGAGGCGGCTGGTGCTACATGGAGATTAAGAACACAGGAATCAACAGCAGCATCATGACACACTGTGGAGGCAGAACCATATCAGACTATACTGCCAGAGATCCTTTCAGACCACGTGGGTTTGCTTACCATTTGGTTGTGCAGCTGAGGTAACGTCTGGATGCGCTGGGCATTCCACTTGAAAGGCATGTTGGGATTGTAGACAGCTTCCACCAGAACACGATCGCCGACTTGGGGTGTTTTCCCCTTAACCGCACTACACAAAACACACAGAAATTACACACCTGACCTTTAAAGCTCTCAGCCACAACTGCACATTTACAATAAAATGCACCTGAGCTGGAAGAAAACATCTTCATCGACAAAGCCGAAAGTATCGTGTAGCTTGCTGACGACCCCGGTGAAAACACGCTGCTTTTGGGGTTGGGTCTGCTGCTGGTGGCTGGAGCGCGGGGTTGGGTAGGATACGGTTATCTGTGCCGTCTGCTGCGGGTTGGACAGGCTCAGGCTGGTGGGCAAGGCAACAGGGGGCTGCAAAATACACACAACACAAGGGTTAGAACAATAAACTGTTCATAGCAATGTTACAATATGAAATGATACAATATAACTTTACTGTCAGACAAAGACTGAAATTTGTCTTGCATTACAGCAGGTTCACTCCCAATTACAAAACTTTAGGACACGGACAAAACAAAACAAATTCAAAGCTTTAATAGGGATCTCTTGCTTCATAGGCATAGGGATGATTTGCTTTGCAAGAAAAATATGTGAAATATGCTATGCATATTCTGAATTTGGAAACACAGTGTACCTGTGATAGCAGGGCTTGTTGGGGTTGTGGAAGCTGTGAGAAACAAAGAAAACACAAAATTATACTAGGGTTAAGCCTTGACTGTGAAACCGGGGGTATACTATTCAAAAATTAAGGTAATTGCACACAGAGTCTGAAATGTTCGCACGTGGAAAAATAAATACGACCTCACGTTATGTCAATCAAGTTTACATATATCGCTAGCAAAGCATCAAACTGAGCCACTGACATGCTGAAGCAAACTTGAATCGACCGTGATAATCGCGTTGATCCTTAATAAGGAGGGGGAACTTTCCGTCCTCTCTATATTTTAGGATTGGATGGACCCATCATGGACCCAATATTTCCTTTTTTTTAAGAAGCGAGAGGACGACCAAATCATCCTCAATGCTTAAAGAGATTGTGTATCGTTTTGCAAATTTTTTCGCAACAGATTAATTAATACGCATCGGACTCAGTGTGCAAGGTTTCTGTGCGTGATTAATTTCTAGGATTACGAATACGAAAAAACGTATGTGAAATTTTCAGACACAGTGTGCAGAGACCTTGAGTGTATGTACCTGATGTGGGACATTGTAAAGAGTTTGCTGAGGGGGAGGTTGTTGTAGGTTAGCTTGAGGTGGCTGCTGCTGCTGCTGTTGTTGTTGTTGTTGTTGTTGTTGCTGCTGCTGCTGTTGTTGTTGCTGCTGCTGCTGCTGCTGGTGCTGCTGATACTGCTGCAGGGCTGAATTGATCTGCGACTAAAATAAAACACACCAGTGACTCAAGACTGCTCACTGCAGGCTGGGGGAAGGGCTCAGGTTACAGCACTCCAACACTGAGCATGCAAGAAATGCAGACGAGTACAATTCAGAATGATGGAGGGAGCACTTAATGCATTGGAGTGAACAGAATGAGATTGGGTTAGTTGCAGAGCATACACTATAACTACTACTATTTATGGAAGATAATAGGTACTATACTAGGGCTGCCTGCATGATTAACTGAAATAAAACCAAAATTACGTTATGACTAGTGCGATTATCAAATATCAAGGGCTGAGATTTATTTACATAAATATCCGTGCTGCATATTTCAGAGTGAAGCGTGGGATTGTGAGCGGCTTGGTTCACAATGCTGGTGCACAAACTCCATCTCTGCATCCAGTCTGAGTTTGGGTTTACCGTGCATTTGGGAATCTTCTGGACAACAGGCGGTTTTTTCACTCCCGTCCTTCCTTATTTTCCCTGCAAAAATCTTGTCCCATATTTGTGATGGTCCCTCAGAAGACACCATGCGTGGGTTCCGGGGAACCTGCCTGTCCGGAATCTAAGAGAAGCATTAAGGTGTTTTTCCATCAAAATAGAAGTTTGATGGTTTAATGTTTAAAAATGAAGAAATTCGGCTCTGCAGAAAATTGATGATATTCAGAATGGACAGAGAGAGTAGCATAATGCGGCTATTTTATTATTGTACTTTTAAGGTTGTAATATAAAATAAATGTATTTTTATAACTGTATTATTTTCCTAAATACTCCTTTTTGTTTAACAGTGAAATATCACAATAGTATTTGTTGTAATTTAGTAGTGTTTACATAGTAGCTTTAACAGTAGTGTGCTACTCTGCTGTCACATTTTGCAAAATAATTATTGGAAATCCTATCAAAAATGGGTAAAACAAATTATTGAAAGCCACTGTAATTGCTTTCAATTTATTAATCAAACTGGAAATTAAAATAATTGTCATTCGGTGGGAATCTGGTATAACTGTATATTAATCACTGTATACCAATCTAGTGTGTTAGTATGCCATTCCAAAAATAGCCACATGCTTTTACTCCAGCTGCATTACGGTGATGGATCACAGCCAGGGCCTCACCTGCTGTAACGCAGCGGCAGCGGCCTGCTGCTGGAGCGCTGCGGTCTGCTGCGAGAGCTGGTAGCTGGCAGCTGACTGTGAGTTCAGGGAGGCTGCCGCTAAAGCTGACTGCTGAGTGTACATAGGAGACGCTCCCAAGAGGGACGGCTGATGTACTCCTAAAGCTTTGGGAGAAATGTGTGAGATTGTAAGGACTTTGTAACTGCTGTATACAACATTCAAACAAGCACAAGCAAACTTTGACCAGTCAATGAAACCCAAACAAAAACATATTGAGCTTTGACCTTCTCAATAAGATAAAGCTAGAAATGATGAATGCATGTTTAGACTAACATTCAGTTATTTGTAATTGAAAGTGAAATTAATGCCGTGACAATAATTCAAGTATACTGCTGAATTATGATGACTTACAGTGTAAACTGTTCAGGTCCAGTGACTGTCCTGAGTGGCCGGGCTGTGAAACCGCTGTTGCGGCAAACTGGGCCGCCCATGGAGGGTTCTTCTGCCCCCCGAATTGGGCCATGGAGACCTGCTCACGTTTTCTGCTGGACCAGGCTGCAGATTATTTCCTGTGGGGTCGGTAAATAAACGTACTATAACTGCAAGCTCAAAACATTACAAGCATAAAACTGTATAAACAGGAACTGAAATATAGTGGCTGTTTCAGCGTTTTCACTGCTCGCCAAGACAACGCTACTTATAATCACACGACATACAAAGTCAGTGGTTTTGATCTTTGTAACTTTAAAGCCCCTAATGCCCTAGATAACAATAAAAAGATAAAACATATTACTACAACTGCTTCAATGCTACAACTGAAACATAAAGTGGAGCTCTTAATAGATTAAAATAATCAAGCTTACAACTATTCTAATGTTTTTTAAATAGTTAACACATTTATGTTATTAATAAAGACTACAACAATTAAAAATCTGTACAAATGTTTGATTTACAGACAACTGAGAGCTGTGTTTGAGAGATTGTTAAATTAATTTAAATAAGTCCACATTATCTCAAAAGACAGACTCGGAAGGACATGCTGCCTAGTTAGGGATCTTTCTAGACTTTTAAACACAGCTAATGCCACCTGTCACTTCACTAATTTGTCTGTAAAAAAATATTGTACTCATTAATTAATTCCTTCATACAAAGAAAGTAAACTTTCGTTAAATGTATATATTTCATTTAAAAATACAGTAGCTTTAAAAGAAGATCTACATCATTTACTGATAATTAAGTGCAAGATGGTTAACTTTATGTAAGTAAAAAAACGGACATGTTGTCTATTTAGGGAGCTTAAGTTACTAGTTTTTGAAACAGCCAATACCATCTGTCAGCTCCAGAACACCAGCAGACTGTTTACAACCTCTCCCTGCTTTAAAACTCAGTTTAAGTCCAGATAAACAGCGAATAAGAAACATTAACTTCTTCATCGCCTTTGTTTTAAGATCCAAATAATCAACTTTACCACACAATCTTTTTGATCTGCACTAGTCTGGTTTAGCACACCAACGTATTCTCAATGCAGCAAGCTAACGTTAAGGAGCTAACGCTGTAACACAACACTGACCAAACCATTAAAAACCTTGTTAGTATGTCTCTCAACCACTACGACGCGTATTAACTTAAACTAAACAGCAGCTTCGGTGGTAGTATGTAAAGCACAGTTGTGCTGACTGCAGTGTTTTGTTTTTCAGCAGTGCTGTCTGATCAGGGCCCTCGCATGAGCACACTGTCTAGTGTTCGGTCCACGCACTTAACGTTACTAGTCTCCTTTACACCTCAGAAGTGTGTACAGAGTGCGCAGAATCACACACAGTCGAGTGCATGACGAAGCATTAATAAAATAACAAAACTTCAGTCAGTATGTAAGCATGCAGGCTAGCTGTTTTTGTCGCTGCTTACCCTCCGTCGTCTCTCATTCACCGGTAAGAGATGATACACTGAAGTCTGGATGATGCGCATGCGCAGTTCGCTTGAGGCACTTCAGTGCAACGCTGATCCAGGATCGGGAAAAACTTGACCGTGCCGCATACTGAAGCAAATATGACAATCCTACATACACTATATTGCCAAAAGTATTGGGTCACCCCCTTCTAATGAAAGGTTTGACTACTTTAGTAATTTCCATGAGTACAGATCTTAATGTTTAAGCATATAATGATATTCTAGGGAATTGTGTGCTTCTAATTTTATAGCAACAGTTTGGACGGGACCCTTTTCTATTCTAACATGACAGTGTCTTTGTGTATAAGACAAGGATCAAAGAGAAATGATGATTCAGTCAGTGTGGAAGAACTGGTCTGCAGAAAGCCAAGTCCTAATCCCAAAAAAAATCAAATCAAATCAAATCACTTTTATTGTCACATTTTATTGTCACATGTGATACATCACCACAGCACAAGTGCCTTGGTGAGTGAAATTCTTGAGAGCGTGCTCCAGACAGTAAAAAAAAAACAATTTACATATAGGCAGTACATACTTACAGACTGTACAGAAGACAATGTGCAAAAAAAAAACACACATACATATACTCAGTACACACAGTGTCCTATAAAGACATATTAGTTATCAATACACGTTATACACTGTATGTACACATTCTACATTATGTACACATCTATACATAGTAATATGTGTAGGTGCAACAGGTTATACATTATACAACAGATTAGTTGTGCAACAGATAGTTGTGCAAAGGTGCAACAGATTATACATATGCAATGTCGTGGATGTGCATTGTATGGTATCCAGTGATAGCAGATAGGTTGTGTTAGTGCAGTGTGTGCATGTAGTGCAGTGGAACTGTGTTAAAGTGCAGTGCATGGCATATTGTAAAGTGGGAGTGTGCTGTAGGGTGTATTCGTTTTTTCTGTTCATTAGCCTGATAGCCTGAGGGAAAAAGCTGTCCCTCAGTCGGCTAGTGCGGGATCGGATGCTGCGGAGACGTCTCCCTGAGGGCAACAGAGAGAGCAGACTGTGGGACGGGTGGCTGGAGTCTTTGATAATCCTCCTGACTTTCCTTGTACACCGCCTGGTGTAGATGTCCTGGAGGGAGGGAAGCTCACCTCCAACAATGTGGCGGGCAGTTCGCACGACCCTTTGCAGAGCCCTGCGGTTGCCAGCGGTGCTGTTTCCAAATGACATGTACATTCATTATATGGACAACAGTACTGGGATATACTCCCTTCTTTAAAAGAGAAAAAGGCACTTCCAAACTGTGGCAACAAAGAAATGAATCAAGTCATTGGTGTTTGGAGATGAGTTTTTGGCTCAAGGTCTGTATGTAAAGTCACACCAGAGGTGTTCAGCTGGGATTAGGACTTGTCTTTCTGCAGTCCAGTCAAGTTCTTCCACACTGACTGAATCATCATTTCTCTTTGATCCTTGTCTTATACACAGAGACACTGTCATGTTAGAATAGAAAAGGATTCCTGTCCAAACTGTTGATATAACATTAGCAAGCACACGATTCCCTAGAATATCATTATATGCTTAAACATTAAGATTTGTACTCATGGAAATTACTAAAGTAGTCAAATCTTTCATTAGAAGGGGGCGACCCAATACTTTTGGCAATATAGTGTATATATAGCTAAATCGCTGTTTTTATAATTAATTAACAATTAGGATTTTCCAACGGTGTAGTAGTAAATAGTCAAGTCTGTTTAAATCTCCCCTGAAAGTTAGATTTTAAGTTTAAAAAATAACTACTATGATCAAACAGGACAATAGTCCAATTGTTTTTGTAAAGTAAAACACACTCACTAACTGAATTAATAAATCAAAATGACTGTCCATAAAAAACCTTGCATTTTAAGAATTAGTTCCAAAATACTAATGTGTAATGCTCATATCCCAAAAATATGTAATGCTGTTAAGTGCTTCAAAGAACTGTTTCTGGACATTTTTATATTATATATTCAAATGTACCATTCTGGAGCAGTTCGTAAAACATGTTAGTTCATAAATATGTTGAACTTTTTACACTGAAATGAAAATTGAGGGGGAAAAAATGCACATTCAACAATTTGTTTCAAAAGTATTTCAACCCAAGGGGAGAAAAGTGGTAAACAGTAGGACAAATATCTACACCAAGACAATCACTAATTTATACATAACTGTTTTATTTCAATATAGGTCCACCAGAACTGCTGGATGGCAGCTGTAGATTATCACGAATACAGACTTTCACAACGGATCTCATTCTCAGACTCTTAGAGCTGTGGAAGGTCTGCATTACTTTAAGTGGTCTTCTCAGGTTTGAGAATGTATCAGGAAAACAGCATTGTATTTCTGCTATAAAAGAACTCCCACTTAATTACTGCACTCACCAGACAGACATCTAGGTGAAATTGCAATGTTCAATAAACATAGTAATTAAAAGCATAACCGTCTTCAATTGAACGTTTTCTCTCAGACAAGTAACAAACCTGTTAAGAACCCTTGTAACTCAGTGAGTGCAGATGAGTGCCAGCCAGAACACGTAAAGGTGTGGAAAAGTGCAGAGCTCAGTTGTCTTGTACTTGCAATCACAATATTGCACTATTATATTAGAAACAGAACAACTTACAACTTTGAGCTTAGTTAAATATAAGATTATATTCTAGATTCTGCACCTTAAATATACAGTTTCCTTATGGAGAGTCTGAATCCGACTATAATTATGACACGACAACGATAGCAAATTGAAATATGTGGACAGCAGAGCTGGGTCTTATGCTAAGAGTCTTGCAATTTATTCTCCACGTCCGCAAACACCTTCATGTTGATCTCATCCACTTCGTCCTCGACCTTATTAAATGAAAAAATATGCAATAATGGATGATGAAAGTCATAATCACTATAGTTAAATATGCAAAAGATGTTCTCATGAATAACTTTGATGGATTTATATCTCCCACCTGTTCTACCTGGTCCACCTCAGGTATATAAAACTGCAGCATGTTCTGGATGCCATTTTTTAGGGTAACTGTGGAGCTGGGACAGCCCGTACAGGAGCCAACCAGCTTCAGCTTCACTGTGCCATCCTCAAAGCCTTTGAATATGACATCGCCACCATCCTCCTGAACCGTGGGTCTTAAAGAAAGAAGACAAAGCACTGAACTCTGCTGGTCTTTCAATACTTTCATACATAACTAGCTACTAATTTAAATGTCCTGTCCATAAATACATACATTTTACTGTATTGTGCTAAAAGCTTTTCGTGCTTATGGCTAGTATTGACATTCTAAAAAAATCTAAATTAATCATTATAAAAAGTAACAACATGAAATAATAAAGATGAAACATGCTTTCAATATGTTTTGGGAATGAAAATTGAATTTGTGATGAGGAACCTTGTCAAGAAAAGAAAAAAGATTATAGAAATGTATCAGGTATACATCAGATATAATATTATTATTACAATCTAAAATAACTATTTTCTATTTTAATATATTTTACAATGTAATTTATTCCTGCGATGGCAAAGCTGAATTTTCAGCTTCATTACTCCAGTCTTCAGTGTCACATGATCCTTCAGAAATTATTATAATATGCTCAAAAACATTTCTTCTTATTATCAATGTTGAAAACAGTTGAGCTGCTTAATATTTTTGTGGAAACTGATACATTTTTTGGGATTCTTTGATGAAAGTGTTAACAGCATTTATTTTAAATAAAAGTATATTGTAACATTATAAATGTATTTACTATCACTTTGAGTCACTTTAATGAATCCTTGCTCAAAAAAAGAACTCAATTTTAAATATATCAATCTTAGAGACCCTAAACATTTAAAGTATAGTGTATGTTGAATCAAAACAATATAAACATACCTGATCCGTGTGTCTAAAAGCTCCTTAATCATTAAGACAATTTCATCATCATCTTCTGTAATACCTTAAGAATAAAGATACAAATTTCAAATACAATGAATCAAAATGTATTTAGTCAATGTGTATGTTTGGCTCACTGCTCTCAGCGTGTGTTGCTCCCATTGTGATGGCCTCGCCACTCTCAAAGAACTTAGTAATGACCTCCATCGCATGCCGCTTAATGTCTGTCCATTCAACATCATCGTCTGTCTTTAATTAGTAACAACAAATTCACAAATTCAGTTAAATACAACATTCAAAAAGGCTAGCAATCAAACAGACTGTCTTGCTGAACACTACCTTAGTCAATGTGATAAAATCTGGGCCATAAAAGACACTTTTTATGCCTTCAATTTGGAAAAGATCCCTGTTGGATGATTATAACAAATGTATTTAATACACAGCAAGGCTTTACCCTTGATACATACTTTGACAATGAAGCTTACCTGGCTAAAGGGGAACTCTCTGCCGAGTTTGATGATGGGAAATCTCGAGTCCCCGTCCCCAGCACAGGCTTACCGGGAAGAAACTTTAGACTTCTGGGGTTTGGTGTGTCTTGAGTTAAAATTGAAATCATCCGTACTGCCATAAAAAAGTCCTCAGTAAGATTACAAGACTTTGCAATATTACATTCAACAGCATTACAAGCTTTAATTCGTCAAAACTAAGTGATCTGTCATGGAATAAAGAGGATATCCGGACAAATATAATATGCCTCACCCGAGAATGGTTTGCATTCATACAGTTGAGACTGTATTCTGTGGGCAGCCCACAACGAATAGCACTGACTTCTGTCATTTCCAGGCAATCTAAGAGAGAACATACACGATTACAGTCTCTACACTCATTATAAAGGCTCTATATATATGACAGATAAAGCTAAAACTAAAAAGGTACTCGTGTTAATGTAGTATTTTGGAGGAATCTACGGTTATTGTGGTAAACCAGCACAATCATCATTTGACATTATATTATGCAACAATATACATCTTCGATTTGAATACTTTAAAAGATGCAGTATGTAATTTCCAACCTCATATGATGTGACCGTATGAAGCGCAGTAGACTCCATCTTATAGACGCCGCCATTTCGATTGTTTTGAAGTTTAGGACCCCAGAGTGGACAACAATTCTCCTGCTGAAAAATACGACTGTGCGTATGTTAAATTAATATTTTGTGTTATTAAAAAATATAAATATTGCTTATAAAAATATGTTGCGAAATGCATATGAAATCAGAGCGAATCATGACAAAACAACTGCGCTGACTGCACTTGACATGCCAAAATAAAAAGAGGCGCAAGTGGACTAACGTTAGTGCTTTATTGGCCAGGTATGTTTACACATACGAGGAATTTGTTATAGCGACATAAGCTCCACAATGCTACAGAAAGACAGTGACAGGACAATACACATATAATAAAGAATAATATACAAATAGGAAATGTACAAAATAGCAAAAACACAATATAAAATATAGACAATTATGTGTGTACAGGTCTGATATGTGCTAATCTTGAAATGAAAAATAAGTATGTGTGATGAATAAATAACGTATAATAGTGTTGTGTGTTCCACGTTTAATGTCAAGTGTTCATGAGATGGATTGCCTGAGGGAAGAAACTGTTCCTGTGTCTGGTGCGTGGGGGGAGAGCAGGGGGTTTTCTCCTGAAGTTCACAATCATCTCCACAGTTTTGACCGTATTAAGCTCCAGGTTGTTAAGACTGCACCAGACAGCCAGCTGCTCCACCACCTGTCTGTAAGCAGACTCGTCACCGTCCTGGATGAGGCCGATCAGTGTGGCGTCGTCTGTAAACTTCAGGAGCTTGACAGAGGGGTCTTTACATGTGCAGTCATTTGTGTACATGGAGAAGAGCAGTGGGGAGAGAACACAGCCCTGAGGAGCTCCAGTGCTGATGGTGCAGGTGCTGGATGAGAATTGGGTGGGTACAGAGAGCAGTGTCAGTTTATTCTTAGCGGTGTCCGGGATGATGGTGTTAAAAGCGGAGCTGAAGTCTACAAAAACAATCCTCACAAGTCCCTGGTCTGTCTTAAAGCGATAGTTTCAGTAATGCTACCTCAAAATGAAAATGACAATTAGCCCAAAATAAAAATTTACTCACATCCACAATTAATTAAACTATGTTTACTTTCTCTTTTGCATAACACAGATGTTAGATGGAAAACACAATGTAATGAATGGCCTTACATTTCCTGTTGTGTTCAGCGTTTTTTGTGACTAATAATGTATGCAGGATGTGGGTTGTTGACCTTATGTCTTTATGTGGACTGAGATGCAATCAAATTAAGATTCTAAAATTCGTTATTAAAGCATTGAACTGAAAGACTGCATTTATATAATGTAGGCCCTAATTATATAATTCATGATGACGTATATTAACCTTTTGAATTATATTGCAAGCCTTTCTAAATGTTATTTTGAAGTAGGCATGATGTTACTCTTGGGTCCTTCCACACAAAGGACCGAAAAGGCTTTTTTACAGCAGTAGGCTTATGATTATTTATTGATAGCAATCAAAATATTGTAATTTGTGTCTGTTTTTCACAGTCCTACTGTGTTCAAAGAGAGTCATTTTGCTTAATGCTTAAAAGTTCAGAGGGAACCTTGTGATTGTCACGGTTTCACAGAACGGAAGCGAGAAGTAAACTTAAAATAACCATTCTTTAATCAATAATCCAAAACGGGGTACACAAGGCAGGGCAGAGACACACAGGAACCCAACATCAACGTTAATATCAGACAGGAAACAAAGGGGCAGAACACACTATAAATACTCATCTAAACGAGGGGATTAAACAAACACAGGTGGGACTGAATTAACTAATAATTAAACAATAAGGACAGGAACATGAGCAAAACCAAATATGGGCATAAGGAAACAAGAGGGTGAACAAAACACAAGACACAGGGACACAGGACTGACAGTGACTAGTTGACACTTAGATGTTCTGATTTGATTGAAGCGGGAACTTGACCTGAAAAGGTTGGGAACCACTGCTCTTAACTAACATGCTCTTGGGACAACTATGAGTAAGACATAAGTAAACACTGGGACAAGGCAGAGTTGACTCCACTACAGTTGCCTTGTGGCTGTTATATTCTCTTAAAGAAGGTGATTACCATAGAGGAGTGGCCTGATGTGTTGGCATGTCTCAAAGCTTCCTTTGCGTATTTAAATAAGAATGTTGCTCATCTGGTAGAAGAGACAGTAAACCGGTAAGGCCAGCAGAAAAGTGAAAGATGTTAAAGGACGTGTTTACGTGTTTTTGAGGGGCTAATATGTCAGTCAGCTTTTCAAGACCTCTGTGGAAGAATCCCTTCTAAGATTATCATCACTTTATTTTATTCTTGAACCAACTCTCTTCAAGAAACATGGCTGTTTGGGTTATCTTACCAATTGTTCTGTGTGCCGTCTCATTCATCGGGTGTTGGACAGTGTGAGTTCACAAGATTTTTTTGCCATTTCTCTCAATTTAAATTATATACTACAAATGTATGGTTAACTAAAACTCTTAAAAGTCTTTTATTAATGTTCACATTTTTACATCTCTTCACCATTGCTGAGAATACTTTAGATAGATAGATAGGAAACCATAGTTTTAATAATAATTTATGATGTTTCAGTCATAATTTATTAATATCTACATTATGACTTTGGTGCTGACGTGTAAATTATTGTTGCATAACAAGCTTAACAACAAGAGGCGAGTAATTTCAGTGCTTCTGTTATAAGCGTCAAGGCACATTATACTTTAAACTCAGTAACCGAAGTCAGGATCAGGAAAACTCAATGACAAGTCATGGCTGGCCTTTTCTGCTCCCTGGAAGGGGAGTCTGATCTTAGACAAATTATCACATACATTGTTAAACGCTCATCAATTTCTGAGTCATGCTGTATAAACAAGTTCTGGGTTACTTATTAAACAATCCTTATCCATCTCTACTACAGCAAGAACACTGAACAGAATTAGGGCAAATAAAAGCACAGTATTTTGGGTCTAAATTTAGTAATATTTTTCTTTTTTTTCATGGTCTTTGTGAAAAAAATTATATATATATATATAACATAGCACATCATGAAAAATATCTGATTTGCAAATAAAAAAAGACCTATAATTTGATTGTGCCGAGTTAAAAATATCAGTAAGACATTACGAAATGCAAAATAACAAAAGCAGTCAAAGGTTTTAATTATAAAAATAAGTATTCAAAATGTATCCTTTAACTTGCAATCTGTAAGGAGTGGCATAAATCAGGCATAAAATAATTCTCCAGAATCATATTAAAATAATCTGTGAATGGAACAAAAGTTATAAGCTGGCTCAAAGGAAGACAGGAATCATGTCTTTGTGGCAGTTTTTCTGGTGATTTAGGGTTAATACAAGCTTTCTTCGCCTTACAAATGGTTGTCAAAAGCAAAAATAATCTGAATCACACTTCATATTTTGTGAGAAGGTGTCAACTGCGAGCTAGAAAAAACAGGCATTTGGAAATAGAACAACAAAATTAGTAAGAAACAAGTATTGGATTTCATTCAGCAAATATGATGCCGAACTGTAATATATGCCACTGTAAACAAATCAAAATGACTTGTTCTCTTGTCTTTACAGATACGGACTTGCATTAAGCTTTAACCATGTCTGCTCACTTAATAACTGGTAAAGTGATGAGTTCAGCATTATTCAATGTTATCATTCTGATATGCATGTTTCATTATAACATTTTTTTATGTAACAGGGAATACAGAAATTCATGTCACCCAAATGAAACAGGGGAATTGCTGCACCCTGGATAATGTTCCCACCATAAGGTCTGTAAAACACATTAACCTCTAAAACAGCTGTTATTTTCTATTTCTTAATCCAAAGGAATGAAACGCATTTTCTGCTTATTTTGCAGCACAAGTGGATCAAGCCTTCCAGAAAACTCTCTTTTCACAGCAACAATCAATGCTGGTTCATTTTTGTGTGGGTTTTCATATTATGTTTCACATCTGTCTTGACAAATGCATTCGATTAAATTACATTTTATCACTCATGGTAGTGAATTGTATTGTGGTTTAAACAGAGAAAATCTGTGTAATACATCTTCTCTTTCTTCGCACAGTTCTGATTTTTTGCGTTTTCCATCATGCACACATCCTGGACAGGAACAGTGTTCATTCTCTTCTCAGTAAGATTGCAGTGATTTTAGGCTGGGTGGTGTCTATGGGCGCTTTCATGGCAGGGAACTGCAATGTAAGTACAGAAGAATACCCTTCAGTCATCTGACAAATCACTACACTACAATTCTTGAAGGAATAGTTCACCCAAAAATGAAAATTTGCTGAAATTTGACTCGCCCCCAGGCCATTCAAGATGTAGATGAGTTTGTTTCTTCATCAGAACAGATTTGGAGAAATTTAGAACTACAACACTTGCTCACCAATGGATCCTCTGCAGTGAATGGGTGCCGTCAGAATGAGCCGTAGTAATCAGAATGAGATGAGACCCAGTAATCCACACGACTCCCATCCATCAGTTAACATCTTGTGAAGCAAAAAGCAGCATGTTTGAGAGAAACCAATCCATCAACTTCAAAACTTTGTTTCTAAAATACTAGAATCCTTTATCCATAATATTGCTTTCTCCAGTGAAAAAGTCGTCTCGTGAATCTGGAGAGAAATATGCACGGATCAATCACCGCTTACAAGTGAGAATAGTCCAAAACCGTTGTAAACCATTATCTTGGTGGGTTTTGATGTGAGAGGACAACAGGGAATTAACTTTTTCACTAGAGGAAGCATTATTATGCACACTTATTTTGGCCAGAAGTCAGTTTAAAACACCTTAATAATTACAAACACACACTTCGCAGAATGATAATTGACTGGATTATTGATTATTGTGGTGTTTTCATCAGCTTTTTGGACTCTCATTCTGACGGCACCCATTCACTGCAGAGGATCCATTGCTGAACAAGTGGTGCTAAATTTCTTGAAATCTGTAGCCTGAAGTAGTGGCCTAAGGATGAGTAATATTTTTAGCAAATTGTAATATTTGGGTGAACCATTCATTTAATAAAGGTATTCTCAGGTGACACGGCTTTACCAAAAGAGTCTAACACTTTCCTTACATCCAGTGGCCTCACTCTGAAAAAATAGACAAAAATAAAGTTCCTTAACCATGTATATAAGATAACAGGTTGCATGACAACATTCATGTGAAGTCAGTCATAGGTGGAGTCACAAAACAAACTCTTTCCATGGTTGTAGCCAGACTCTGTAAAGATGGCAAACATGCTTGACCTTATGAACATATCACTTTAATATCAACCTTAATCTGTTTTTACAATCTATTTAATTACACTTTTACTATACAACCACATAACAAACCTGTAATTCCGTATCCTTGTTTAAAACAGAATTCACTGAAGCGTTCTCTTTACTTACTGTATTGACATAGATCCATGAAGTACTTTAACATTCTTGGAAACTTTCCATTACACAAAGGTTCTTTGCAGTTTGTTACATTTTTTAAAAGTTTTTCACATTAATAAAAAAATGGTTATTTTAAGAACTGTTCACTTAAAGGTTCTTTGAGAAATCCACAGTGGTTCTTAAATAGCATCAATGTGAAACACCTTTTTTTCCAGCGTGTGCAGTGAAATGACCAAATAGATATGAATAGACATTGTTTCCTGTGTTTTCTTGCAGCCAGCAGAGCTGGTGTTGCTCCATTACCTGGGCGCTGCTGTGAGCTTTGTGTTTGTGTGTCTGTACATGACCATCCTGACCTCCCTCACTAGTAAATGTATGCTGACTGGATATGAACGGGTTCTCTACCCTCTACGCATCGTCTCCTCATTTATCCAGATCACTGCCACCATCCTCTGTATCCTTTTATGCTCAAAATATTTATGGTTCAGTATGTCTATGCTTACAAAAACCCTACTGTCAGCAAGAATGACATACAGGTGAAAAGCTGTAGTTACAGGTGTTTTTTAGATATACACGGGCCCAACAGTTTTATAGAAATAAAGTTATATTATTTTATATTATTAAGTCTTAAAAATACAGTAAAAATATTTTTTTAATCATTACAATTTAAAATAAGTCTTCTGTTTTCATATATTAATATAATTTAATCCTGTGATACTTCATTATTTCAGTGTCACATGATCATTCAGAAATCAGTATATGCTGATTTGCTGCTCCAAAAAAAAAATGGTATTTAGGTTTCTAAATGTCATTTATATGAATCATATCACTCAGTTCTGTTATTTGTTACTCTATCCAAACCTGTATGCATTTCTTTCTTCTGTGAAACACAAAATGAGATATTTTGGAGAATATCGATAACCAGTTTCGGCTCCCATTGATTTTTGGTCCCTACCTGTTATTGTTACCTACATTCTTCAAAATATCTTCTTTTGTGTTCCACACAAGAAAGTCAGTCAAGCAGCGGTGGAATGAGTCAATGAAGAACTATCCCTCAGTTAAATCACATGTTTTTCCTCCATAACTCTCTTTCATCAGATGGCATCTTCTTCATCCAGGAGCATTACTTCTTCAGGCACATCTCTGCTGTCTTTGAATGGTTTCTGTGTGTCAATCTGGAGCTCTACGAACTCAGCTACTCTGTGGAATTCTACTTTTTCTCCTCATCGATGCTTTCAGTGCTTTTAGACAAGAAAGAAGAAGAGAAACCACTCATTTTGTCTTAATGTTAAAAATCCTTCAGAACTCGATAGTATTCTTTTTTCATTATGGATCTTATAAACCATTTTAAATATAACCTGATTCAAGCAGCAGGTCTACTCCGGGGACTGTTGAAGACTTGTAAAGGGTTTGCACATACTTTTGAAGTTGCAATATAATGTACATACTCCTTGAGATAGCAAGCACTGGATTTACATTACAGCAGGATAAACCGGCACTTTGAACTTCTCCGTTTCTTTCCAACCATCTTTACTTAAAAAATATAGGAAAATACCTTGCAAATGCAATATTTGATCTCATATCTAGATTTCCTGTGAGCAACAGTAACCTGGTCAGTGCATGCTGTTTAAATGATTGTTCAGTGTTTACCGCACACTTTTAATCTAATCCCTCAATCCCTTGATAATGTGGAGTTCAACTGCTAGCAGGAAATGTGTAATTGTCAGAAATGAAAGTGTCCTAAGGTCTATGTAGAAAAAGATAAGAATAGTCCATTCATAGTCACAGGTTTATCTCAAATTAAATTATTTTCCATTATCCCTTATTGCGTCTGAACTTCTAGACTCTAGATATAGGGTGAATTTAGGTGAATGGCTATGGACAAGTGGTCCAATTTACCTGAAATTACCTTCTATATGTTAGAAAGGGTCAAATCTGCACAAGTTTAACACCTGATATTGGCTACGAACACAGAAAATTACAATGCAAAAACTATTTGCTGTGTCAAAGCAAGCAATAAAGGGCATTTTTTTGCCTCCTGTATAATATTATTGACGTTTTATAGTAACAGGTACAACTCATATCTACTTAATTGTTGGCATTACTAGGACAGACTTTACAGCATTAGTTTACATGCATGAATCAATTTGACTGCTCAAATTCAGTCGTTTTTTTTTTTAAATGGCAGGAATGTGAATAGTTTCATAACGTAATGGACACAAAGTCAAGAGCACTGTACAATAAAAGAAGCACAAGCACTTGAAGCACCTGTTCTGTGTGATTCTTGACACACCCATTGTGTTTAACTAAAATCATTCTTGCATGTAGTAATTCGTTTGAGCAGGTGAAGCTGCAACTCTGTCCTTTTTTTTGTTGTTGACACTTAGGTTTAATGGGGTTTTCATCTAAAGTTTTCTTACTGCCATTTTTATTATTAAACAATGTAGTCATCCATTTATTGGCCATGAAGACTCTAAACGGTTAGTCTACTGTGTGCTAACTATACAATCTCAAATACTGCATGATTTAGACACTTCCAGAACAGGGAGAGGAGATACAAGCCAGCTTTATGAACTTTCAAAGTCAGTGGAGGAGTGATTTTGTTTGGAAAGGTTATGTACTTCTACTGCTATAAGACAAAGACACTGATGCAGCGGAGGACTTTGGACCTGTGCTAAAGAATAGTATTTAATGGAGTTCTGCAGAAATGAGTCCTAAAACCAGGAAACCAGTTAGCATTTTTGCACTTAAGGTTCTGTTGCCCCAAAATCTAAGGTGTGTGGTAAACACAAGCTCAGTGTTCCTGTGGCTCAGTGGTAGAGCATTGCGTTAGCAGCGCAAAAGGTTGTGGGTTCAATTCCCAGGGAACACATGTACTGACAAATAAAGCAGAAATATATAGACTGAATGCTCTGTAAGTCACTTTGGATAAAAGCATCTGCTAAATGCATAAATGTAAATGTCAAGATATTTCAGCCCGATCTCACAGCAATTTGTACGTATTTTACGAGTTGCCAATTCGTATGAACTTGTACGAATTACCTACACCACCTAACCCTGCCCCTAAACCTACCCATCACTGGGGTTTAGACAAGTCGTACGATTGAGGTTGTACGAATTAGCCACCTTGTAATATATGTACGAATTGCCGTGAGATAGCGTTGGATATTTACACGTTTTATTCTATGACATAAAATAGATCAGTAATACCCAACTTGTGATTTTTAAGCCTTTTAAGCAGTTGCTAACAAGTAGATAAATGGGACAAAAGGATTTTTTAGGGACATTAAACTTCACACCAAACAGGAAAACTCATCTACTCACTGGTCTGCTTTCAGTTTTGTTGTGTTTATAATGGAGTTTATGTAAACTAGACTGGAAGAGTTGTCTAAAGCTTAGTGATGGTGACATTGAAGCTTTGCAACCCATGATGTAGTTTCTTCATGGCGCAACTTTAGATGTTTACTCCTGGCGACTGTATTTAATTTATAAAACTGTGCTCATTTGTGAAGATTCTCTTGATAAGAGGAATGTTTTATTGGTCTCAGAGCTTATTTTCTGCAACAATCCAAAAGCCAATGCAAAACCGGGGTGATGCAACACTCTTAAAAATAAAGGTGCTAAAAGGTTCTTCACAGCGATGCCAAGAAGAACCATTTTTGGTCCCACAAAGAACCATATTTCTTAAAAGTCTCTTGCTTATCGTAAGTGAAGCAGAAAGGTTCTTCAGATGTTAAAGGTTCTTTATGGAACCATTTAGACAAAAAAGGTTCTTCTAATCTATGGCATCGTGAAGCACCTTTATTTTTAAGAGTGTAACTTCTAGTTTGGCCAACAAAAACACATGATACTTTCAGAACTCTATTAGCCGCTTTAATGTCTCCCCTTTCGTGTAAAGCGCTTTGAGTACCCAGAAAAGCGCAATATAAATGTAACAAATTATTATTATAATGCCCGTTCAAAAGAGCACGGAGAAATTCGTTGGTGCTGATGACAACACATAACACAATTGTTTAACTTTCAGGTAGTTTTGAACTCATGGGAATAAATAAACAGGAAAAAAATTCAAATGTTAATGCAAAGCACATAACCTTTACTTTGAAAGAAGGTAATATACATCCTGTAATTACAGATAATAAAGATACATTATGAGCTAAATCAATTCACAATGAATATCCTCTCTTCTTTCACTGATCCAAAGATTGGGGCAAACTAGAAAATGTCTACAGTATCAATGAGGGGAAAGTGGTAGCAAACCTAAAAAGCATGTATGTCCAGGCATTCACTGTATACACTGTAAAAAAAAATGTGTTGAAACGAAAAAAAATTAAAACATAAAACAGCAAGCAGTATTCCACATCGCCAAGAACCTCAAGAATGAACCAAAAGAAACCAGGAGCTTGATTTTCATGGTGTTCCTCTCACTACATAGTTCAACTGCAATGCATTTATCATAAATAGATGAAGGGGAGAAACACAACTGTTAGATAGGTCTACAAGCAAGATGCCACAATTCCAGCATAGCTGAAACAATAAATGACCATTCCTCCAAATTACAAACTTGGAGCACGAGCGAAACAAACCTTTAAGAGTCAGTCTGCAGGCGCCTCTGCAATCACTTCTCATGCCAAACACCTCCAACCAAAGCATGTCAAAACTGTTTGGGCCTTTAAAACGTCCGTGTGGGTTTATTTGTTCATCTGACAGCGAGAAACACTTCATGGCGTGACGCGTGAGAGAAAGAAAGGTTAAAGCAAAGAACTGTGTGTCTCTTATCTAAGCCTTAGAACCTCTTCAGCTAGGAACGTCTCGATTAGTCCTTTAAATGACTAAAATGATATCAGTAACATCTAGCTCAACTTGTATAGCTTTAGCTGATGCGGTCTTCTCTCAGGTCTAAACAAGCATACGTCCCCTGATCCACACGGTAACGGTGCTGATCATTTCAGGCTGGAGAGCACTACATTTACATATTTGACTTTTTTTTCTTTTTTTTAAGGAAGGAAGGACACTACAGTAGTTTACAACTCAAAAGTATTAATGTGATATGAATTTTAAATGTTATAAACCTACAATGAGTTGAAATGAGTTTTCTTCAAACTGAATAAATGTTCTTTGTGGTAGAGCCACTTTTGCTAGAGGTGTCGTCATGTGACTGGTATCCGATGAGGGTTTTGATTGGGAGACTCAAACGCTCTTTGTATTGTTGCCTAAAGGGGAAGAACAACAGATTTCACTGTCACAATGAAGGCGTCGGTACAGAAACGGCTAGACATCAGCATATTTACAGCAAACATCAGCAGAAAACACATTTCAGGTTGGAATTAATAACTTTGTGGTCAGGACCATTTTTCGAAAATAAATTAATACTCAGAAAGGACGTATAAAATTGATTAAACTTGACAGTAAAGACAATGTTATAAAATATTTATATTCTAACTTTCTATTTATCAAAGAATTACAAAACTTTGATTAGAAATGTTTCTTGAGGAGCAAATCAGCGTATTAGAATGATTTCTATAGGATCATGTGACACTGAAGACTGGAGTAATGATACTGAATAAAACTAGAAAGTCATTTTTTCATTTTAATAATATTACCGTTTTACTATATTTTTTATCAAATAAATACAGCCTTGGTGAACATGTGCTTTCAAAAACACCAAAATACCACCCTCCGGTGGTGTATTTCCAATGTTAGACCAAGTGGTAACATTTAATCTGTTCTTATTTGGAGATGGTCCTCAATGCAGAACACAAGATCCAGATCCAACTCCTCCCACCTTACATATCCCTAAACCTCCCCGTCTCCACCCGATACCTAAACCCACCCATCTCCACCCCTAAACCTACCAATTTCCACCCCCTAGATGTGGGTCCAACCTCGCCCCCTGGATCTTGTGTTCTGCAGTCAGGTGCTACAGCTTATTGGTACTTTAAATTCCTTAAGGTGTTGTGTCTTTGTGTGGATTGTACAAAGTAAGCAACATACCCTATCGTCATGATAGCGTCCCTGTTTTGGCAGTTGCTCGTCCAGATGGATATTTTATCCCCCTTTGGCCTGACATTGATCACAGCTCCACACACGTCTTCACTGGCCTCATCAAAGGACTCTCCGATTAAACACAACAGCTGCAAACAACACAGTCAGTATGAACCGAGCCGTCCACTAAACATGAGCAAAAAAAGCTAAAGTCTTACTGTCTCCATCCAGTAGCGGTCAAGATCATTGTGTCGTTGCTGTTTGCCGAGGGTCATCAACCACCTTCCACCGAGTTTATTCCTGTCATCCTCCCACATGGGTTTAATACCATCCTGAGACATACAAAATATTCGGGATATCATCATTTTAGCTAACATTTATCTCTTTATCAGCTTGCAGATAATTAAATCAGCAGTCATAGTAATGCTCACAGAAATGCACCTGCTTTGCAATAAAATGTTTTGTTAATAATCAACCAGATTTCAGTTTGACCATATACACACACTTCCTGATCTTACCTTAAATAAACTGTAGTCACAGCCAAATCCAATCTTACTGGGCTGCTGTATGTGATTGTATAATCTGAGGTGTCAAAGGAAATGGTGTCAAGTCAAACCCATCATAATTTGCCATTCACATTTTTAAGCTTTGTTATAAGATAAAAAAGGGACGATAATGCGACTTCAATATATGACAAGGGAAAAATACTCACGCCCAGAAATCTTCCACTGTGTCAAACTTGGAGATGAGACGCAGATTTTCTGTCCAACTTTTGCTCTTGTCATTTTTGAAATACCAGAGAGCCCATCTGCAAGGACACAAATAAGCAGAGTGAGCACGTCTCTACGGGTCTTTCATATAATATTCATGCAGAAGCTCTCAAAGAGATGACTCATACTGTCCTGTTAACCAATGGAAAACCATGGCTGATCTACAAAAATTAGAAATTTTACAGGTTACAGTATTGTTATATAGTATAGTAATAGTATACACGGATCATGTGATTCTCTGAACAGATGGTAAGCTGCTGAAATGACGCCGAAACTCAAGTTCTTTAGTTCATCTTGAATCATGTTAGAGAACATGATCATTAGTTTTCACACAAACTCATGGTATTGTCACTTAAGCTAATACCAAGTCATTCTCAAATTCATGTTTGTTTTTCAATTAAACTTTTCAATCTAATTGTTCTAGTGATAACTACTGATAAAACTATTTGTAATAGGAAAAAAGTGATTCATTTTATTTAGCAAAGACACGTTAAATTTATCAAAAGTGACAGTAAAGACATGTATAATGTTAAAAACGATTCCTTTTTCAATAAATGCTGTTCTTTTGAGCTTTCCATTCACTAAAGAATCCTGAAAATAGTCTGTTTCCAAAAAAAAACAGCACAACTGTTTTCAACATTGATGATAATAATAAATGTTTCTTGAGCAGCAAATCAGCATATTAGAATGATTTCTGAAGGATCATGTGACACTGAAGACGGGAGTAATGATGCTGAAGATTCATCTTTGCATCACAGGAATAAATTACATGTAAAACATTAAAATAAAAATATTTTTAAATAGTAATAAGATTCCACAATATTAACGCTTTAACTTAATTTTGATCAACTAAATGCAGCCTTGGTGAGCATAATAAACTTCTTTCAAAAACATCTAGTGCATAAAAGAACAAAAGTGAATTTTCACCTTCAACAATGTTTCATTCTATCCAGAAGTATAAAAGAAAAAGGGCAGAGAAACAATGCATCTCCACTAAACAAAACCTGCTATTGTTATCAGTCACATAATCAGAGGCTGATGAAACCAGCAGAGAGAGCTGGGGATCTGACAGATGCACTCTTTCACTGATACTGCAGGGTTTTCTGTACTGTAGCCTTGGCCTGTGGTGAACTTTGAACTTCTGGTTATCTATCTACAAACTAAAAAAAATAAAAATGAAATGAAGCAGAATGAAAATTTTTAAAAATGACTGCCATTCAAGCTGAAATCAATGTGAATGCTACTCCATCTTTCGGTAGACAGAGACAGCGTTCGTAATGAATGAAGGTCCTCACAGATCTAAATATCCCAGGAATAAGCCACGGGCAGTGAACAGGCAGAAAGGGCTGGAATGAGACCGCTCAACCTGTGCGCTCAGCACTTCCTGCCGCATGCTGGCGGACTGCTCATATGACGTTTGAGCTCAGAATGACACTAAAATATAACTCTCTATGCACCGTCACGCAAGACTAGATGTGTAAACGTCACATCTTCTTAATATGTCCCAAGTAAAAATTTAAGCCAAATACAATCTGCTTAACAATTACAGTGACTTGCATGTGTAAGTACAGATAGACCTGATGGAAATATACACTTTAAAAGTTTGGGGTCCTCAAGATTGTTTTCTTATTCTGACCAAGGATGTATTTATTCAATCAAAATACAATATCAATAATAATACTATGAATTACTATTAATATTTTAAATTAACTTATCTTTTTAATTTTCAGCAGCCATTCCTTCAGTGTCACATGATCCTTCAGAAATCATTCTAATAAGCTAAGTTGCTCATGAAACATTTCTTATTAATAATGCTGAAAACAGTCATGCTGCTTAAAATTTCTGTTTAAACTGTGATACTTTTTTACAGATGTTTTGATGAACAAAGTTCAAAAGAACAGCATTTTTTTTATATAGAAAATATGTCTTTAACTTCAGTTTTATAAATGATATGCATCCTGGCTGAATAAACATTAATTTATTTCCAATCAATCTATGAATAATAGTACAAAATCTCACTGACACCATAACTAGTTTTAGACTCTCAGCATAGGCCAACATGTGCACTCTCGTTTTAGTGATTTTTCATAAATATTGCCTAGAAAATTGGTCAATTATTTCAGTTTTCAATTCAGTTTTTCATTATTATGCTCCTTATATTCACCATCATTTAATAAACATTGCATCATACTGGCCACAGTGCTGCTCTCTAGATATTGGTAAAGATCTCCTCATGGTCCCAGGACCACATAGATAAATGCACTAGGACTGAATTAAGTTATCTGTGCTCAGTACAGCATGTGTTGCATTGGGAACATCAAATAGAACCACACAAAGAAGATACATGAATTCACCTGTTTTGCAAAGGGTGTTTGACGTCCGGTTCAGGACTGGTCACAACAGTCGTAGGACTCTCAGCACGGTCTTCTTCATTTTCAGTTCCTCGCTACATAAATGCAAAACAAAGAACAATTTCATTTCCAGTAACTTCAGCAAGTTTTACTTCACAAAAAGCGACAGAGCAGATACATTTCCACAACTACTTTAAGTTACAATTCCTCCTAGACTACCCCAGACTTTTCCATGCCGGTGGAAAAACTGATCACTGAAAGTTCAGGGTCCTTCCACACAAATACCCCAACAATCACCTCAATGCAAAAGTCGTGATCCTCCCAGACACCTTAAACTGACCTACAGCACATTCTGTGCACCTGTCAGCCTGGCTCCACTGCTAAAGGTGCTCTGGGATAACCTGGGATCTCTGGAGAAGTAAGTGAGCAAAGATACTAAATCAAAACAGCTGTTAGCAAACTATTGGCTCCTAAAGTCCTGGACATCAGACAGACTGGACCTTCAAGGCCTGTTACCAAGACAACTAACTCGATTTGAGCGTGTTCTTCATTCAGTGTAGCTCCGATCACACACTATAGAGTTAGTAAGTCTATTTTCCAGTTCAATATGGAGTCATGCACCCTCTACTGTCTGCTACGGTATTGGGTTCTCTAAACACATGCTCGCTTATATCAGCGATCAATGACTTTCGTGCTATTTACGGAGTCAAACTACACGGTAATGCAGTCGTGCACACGGAAACGTCACATTTCATTGAAATAATTAATTATGAAGCGTGTTAAGCAGCCACGACTGAGCGCGCTAGCCGATCACTGTTAGCCAGGAACACACGTGTCCAGATGTCTGGAGATCTGATCTCAGCACGTCGAGCCGAGAGAAAACCCGTCACCATCCAGCCTAAGAGCGTTTGGGTATCATTCCACCGATCCGAAGTGACCCGTTAACGGGTGTGAGGACTGGTGAATTGCCGTTGTCCGGACCCTCCTTGTCTCTAAAGTCACCAGCTGCAGTGCCGCCTCGAAACCCCACTGAACGCATGAAGAACACCTCCAGCTTTTAACAGTGCTGTTCACTGTTTAAACATGTCCCGCAGACAACACAACAGACGCAGCTTTACCATTTCTGGTCGCTGGGAAGCCCTAAACGAAAGAAGCCCGCTCCCTCTTACCGGCTCCGAAGTCGCCATCTTGCCTGTGAAAATTCTTCTGACCGTTGGACGCGGCTGCGTCACGCACGCGCTCAGAATCTACGGAAGCTGGCTGGGCTCACGCCTCACGCGCGCTGGATGCGGGAAACAAAAACGCTATTTTGAAACAAACATATAAAATCAAGAGAAGCTTAAAATCGTATTGTGTAATTGTAAGGAAACAAGTGTAATGATGGTTAATGCAACAACAACAATAATAATAATAACAGTAATAAAAATAAAGTATTTATTTATTACCAATAAAATTCGACTAAATAATAAAAAATAAGGTTCAAAATAATCTTATTGTAACGCAAAAATACTAATATTTGAATGGTAAAGTATACTTCCTCTAATTTTTAATGCAAAGCACCACTAATTCCAAGTAAATTATTTCACAATGCAATGAATCAGGTTTTATGTAAGCTTCATTTTATTTATCCAAAATAAAACTTATTTTTTTAATATTATTTTTGGTGAAATGACCTGGATATGTTTTGTACACACTCATCCGTGTACTGTAGCGTGTACATTGTATTTGAATGTGCTTACATGTCCAAATGAGCTGGTAATAACATTGTTATAGGCCTATAGCTAACAAAATCACTAAAAATAACTAACTAAACTCATAATATAACAGCCTGTAACTTTCATATTATGTCTCGTTAAAGTAATTCAACATAAATACTGTTGAAAATCAGTGGCACGGGATCCTCACATTTCTGAGTGCTTTTGTTCTGTAGACATCAGGTCTGCTTCAGAATGTGTATTCCAGCCCAGACTGCAAAAAGAGGCCTAAAACACTCCAAACTCCTACATAGAAGGACCCATTCGCATTCAGCAGGAGTTGTGCACGCCCTAACCTCCCCCGCTTGTGTCTGCCTGACTCTCAGAGATCACACAGCTGCTCTTTAGAAAGCCTTTGGAAGGCTACTTTCCTTTATATTCTCTATTATCTTTGTTTCCATTATCATTGGCACCTGCGACTATCCACTTCAAACATTCTCATAACTTCTGCAAGACATTTCCAGGATAAGTTTTCTAGGTTTACTGCAATTGGAGAAACAAAGTGCACAAGATATTTAGGCAGTAAAGAGAGAGAAAAACCTGTTTTGTTAGATTTTATTCTTCCACCTTATATTTTGGCCCTAAATTGCCTGGTGTTAGAAATTGTAAAAGAGACGTCCACTATACTTCAATTCTGCTTGACAGTACACTGAACACATTTCATATTTAATTATAATTATATTTAAGTGGTTGGAAACAATTTATTTTAGCTACATTTAAATAAACACATTTAGTTGAAAGTTAGTCAGCTACATGTGTTTATTTAAATGCAGCTAAAATAAATTGATTGCAACCACTTCTCTTAAAACTTTTGTAAATTCAATGAAACATTTTTTCAGTGAGTTGGCGCTTTAGTTGGATTTACTGATGACTCGAGAATGAAAAGAGATCAGTAACGTGTCACAGTGTACTTCAAGTTCACAATGCTGAAGTATATTTTATGTAGTAACTAAGTATACCAATATCAGCATATTAGTAGTGTGCATGTATGTGTACTAAATTGTCCCATTTTTGACTTCATAAAAGTATGTTTTTTATGTGTAGGCTACTTTACATTTTCACAGTAGAATATTTTTTAGTAAGTAACACATCTGCTGTGTTTTATTTTTGTATTGAAGCTATACTTCTTGTTGTATACTGTTATATGTTATTATATTGTTGTATACTTTTGCTGACATTTTAGTTTATGAATACACACCAATTCTTTTCAGTGCATACTTGGTGCAAATATAGTATAACTATGATGCTAAGTTCACTTAAAAGTATATAAGTTCAAGAAAACGTGTAGTATACAGACTATTAAACTAGCAATTTGCTGAGTGTATTATTCAAAATGCACTTTCATAAACAAAACAATGGATTGAAGTATAAATTGTAAACTAGCATTATACCTATTTGACTTATTAGTGTAGTTGCTATACTAACAACAAAGTTAAACTATAGTTTTGTATTTAAGGTTTGCTATTGTTACACTTGAAAGTATACTTTTACTAACTAATTATGACATCCTTCTCCTAAGAAGTATTGGAATAGTATATATATATATATATATATATATATATATATATATATATATATATATACACACAAGTAGTGCATTCAAATAAGTATACTTACCACATATTTGGAAAAAATACAGCATACTGGCATAATTAAGAGCTTTCTGTATATGTGTCAGTATAAGCCAAGTATACTTAAGTATAAATGTAAGTAAATCTCCAATTAATGCATAAAAGTTGGATTGAAAGTATGTATACTATGTTTAGTTTAAAATAAGTAGGTCTATACTAACAGTACTGGAATAAGCTACATTTTCCAATCATACAATATTCACAATATTTGGTGAATATAGTGAATACTACTGAGCCACTGTGTTCCTGTGATTCCTTTGTCGAGCATTGCATTAACAGCACAAAGGTTGTGGGTTCAATTCCCAGGAAACACACATACTGACAAAAAAAACATTGTATAGCTGACTGTAAGTCGCTTTGGATAAAAGCGTCTGCTAAATGCATAAATGTAAATGAAATGAATATTACGTGGAGACAATACTAACAAGTTTCTTGAGTTTTGCAGACAGATGCAATGGGCATTTTGGACACTGACCTGTGTAATATAAACTGAACAAAACATGGGCGTTAGGGTCATCTGAGGATGCACACCAGTTCGTCAAATTCTGCCCATAGAGGGCACTAGAAACTGTTTGTTGATTTTGAAATGCACTATTTTTAGTTATGGTGTACTCTTGGAGAACATACTCCTGACAAACTGTAAAAGCCGAAGCTCTAAATCTGGTGTCATGTCATAATTACCTGTCCTATAGATATAAGGCAACCAGGCCATAATTCATCATTCAATCAATTTAGCACAAGTGCAACTGCATGGGTTGATTTAAAATCTTTTATAACTGAGTGAATTCTCCAAAACTCCAGGTCATTTGATATTTCTGCCAGGAAAATTACTCTTTATGACAGCATAGTTAGGGAATTGATATTCCTGAACACATTTGGCAGATATAAGCCAAATACATATTTGACCATGGTCCAAACTGACTAACGTTCAAGATATTTTCCAAAATATATTCAAAATATCTGATGTTCTTGAAAATACACAATACAAAATATATGTGGGATGGAAATACTGTTGAAATGCAGAGTAATAATGCTCATATATTTGATGAATTGCTACTACATGACTTGTCTGATACTTTGTTCCTATGTTCTGTGTAAATGTATTAGATAGACAGCAATGTGTTTGGGCTGTGAAAAACTGCTATTTGGATGCATACAAGAGTTGCTAAATCATCCAGAAAAATGTACAAATGGAAAAGCCTCACACGGCACATGTACTGTACAACTACTGTGCATTTTATTTTCTAAAAGAAAAATCTCAAAAGCTGGTGTTTCGTTCCTCGACAGATCATCATTTCAAGTCACAAAATGAATAAGACTGCAAGTCATATGTTCTTGTTTGTTTTGTAGGTAAGAGGCTGTTTAAAATTCCACATTATAACAGTGCCCGTAATGGCTTACATTCATACTTAAAGCTGAAGTGTGTCATTTTTTTCATATTTTTTTCAGTTAAATATTCAGATAAAAATAAGTAAATAAGCCAATGGATGAATTCCCCAAAAAATGTAACATTTGCATCGCTGAGCTGCAATCAAATCATTGCTCGAGACTGGCCCAACACAACAGCATTGGATTAATCAATCGATTTACTTGACTATCTGAGAAAACTGCCAGAAAATAGCCATTATTATTAATGCAGTTTTGTTTGATGATGCTAGTGGAGCAGAAATTACACACTTCAGCTTTCATTCAACATATACAGAAGATAATAGTCAAACTGATAATACACATGAAGATGTTGTAAGGGAAACATTTCCATTTTACAAAAAATAACCAAAAGTATATTCAAATTTTGGAGAATTTAATTGGAAGACAATGCAAAAATCGTAGAAGCTTGTGTCCAAAGTTACATGGGCAGAAAGACCTGAGAAAAGAGGGAAGATATACAACAACCAAAAAAGAGGAAAAACATGCAAGAGACGCCTAATGCAAATATATGAATAAAAAAAAAGAATGGAACAATTTTTTTTTCTTTAGGAACATGTTTTTTTTTTTTTTTTTACCAGAATGTTGCAATGAGAGCCACGTTTAATCATCTGAACTCAAATAAGATCACATGAGCCAAATCTAACAAAATGAGTTTATAATAAATCTACTATAATTTACACAGAAATGCAGTTTTTGAACAGCGACACAAAAACCAGCCCATAATTAACATAAAACAAGAGCTTGGAAAACAATAGCTTAGAAAAATGCATAAAATCAGGGAGCATTGAATGGAATTGCATTGGTAATTCCCTTAGGCTATCTGATGTTCATAGTACTGGCATTTCAATGTCAGTCAATTATCATCAGGGGACTGTGAGGTCATAGTATTATTTGTGTCGCATAAAGTCAAGAGGAAAAACACTCAATAATTTAGCATGATTTAATGATATTCATTCAAGCTGAGTAAAACATTGAGCACCGGCCAAACAGAAAGATCCAGAACTAGTGCAGCACCTACATGTGATTTGTCAATGCGAGGGGACTTAGGAATAAGCACCACTGATGAGCACTTTCCCTGAGCTATATACAAACTCAGCTCTGGGTCACAACACCGTCTACACGTGATGGTTTTACACAAAAACAACAGTATCATTGTTCAGCAAAAATAGATTTAATTGAAGAGACAGTAGCGTGAACGTACCCATGCCACTCTGTGACTTCAAGTTCCCCAAAACATAGGTTCACATTGGGTTACTGTTGAGCTTTTCTATCTTTGTTGCAGCTAAAGTACTAGTTAAAACACATTTTCAGAGACAATATGTAAAATGTCTTACAACCTACATGACAAGATGTTGTTTCAAGTGCTGAAGTACAGCATTTTGGGTGTACAATGGTTTTGAACATTGTAAACCCTTGAACACTATACACTCTTAGTCTTTAGCACCATAAAGATGAAACTAACAAGACATTTCTTAGCCGTATGTTCACTTTAAACCTCATGTAAGAGTAATGTAAACCTTTCCTTTGAGCCAATATCTTCACTAAGCCTCTGGATACATATGCAATTACAAAGTCATAAAATGTATCTTTTCATTATGCACCGAAAAATCCAAACATACTCACATATAAAAATGCGCAGACACTGATACCCCCCAGCCCTCGCACCAAAAATTGATTGATTTAAAATAAAAATGTACTATGTAGCAATAAAAACAGATGAAATTGCATCTCAGGAGGTGTCATGGGATCTATTTAGAAGCACCGGTGAAAAGCATACAGTAAATTCTTTCAAACATAACTTAACACGCTTGAATTGTATAAAATGATTAAGCTATTTCAAGTCATGTTTCAACCTCTTTGGGAGTTAAAAAAAGAAAAGAAACTCAAAAATTGGGACCAAATAATAAAAAAAGTTTACATAAGTGCCAGAAATTAACCAGTTTGGACACAATGTCAAAATGCAGAATAAAACCTTCCATGATTATTGCTTAAATATGCAAAGTTTCATAATCATGACACCAAAAACGTGACTATAGACACTTGATGATGAATAAACCAAACGTGCATTTTGGAAACTTCAAAGGTCAAGTTGGTCTGAAGATACAAAGTGCTTTTTGAAAGGATGCCATGTCTGTCTCACAACAGTGTTGGGGAAAGTTACTTTTAAAAGTAATGCATTTAAAAGTAATGCACAATATTGCATTACTGCATAAAAAAGTAACCAATTACATTAGTTACTTTTTATGGAAAGTAATGCATTACGATACTTTTACTTTACTTTCTGTCACCTGTGCTAGGCTTGCTTATTTGCTTTTTAATAACAAAAACCTCAAAAGTTATATTTTTGCCAACTGTAAAGGCCATCTCACATCAAAAGTGAAATTAATAAGCCTCTGGAACTCGCAGTTCCTCTCAACACAGGGAAAGGAGAGGTGTCAGTGAATAACTTGCGCTACTTATTTAAAAAAAAGTAACTGACATACTTTGTTAATTCACTAGTTACTTGAAAAAAGAAATCTGATTATGTAACTTGTGTTACTTGCAATGCATTACCCCCAACAATGTCTTAAAATGCCAAAACAATGTACCTTCATACCAATACGAACCCCCAGAAAACTGATGTAAAGTTCCTGTAATGACCCATGTGTGGTTTATATTGGTCATTTAACCTTACTGCTACAATGGCACCATAAAATAGCAACGAGTGTCGGACAAGACAGCACCCAAGGCTGAGACGAGAATATAGAATTCACATTTGACAATGTCAATTCGGAGTGTTCACTACACACGTCATTTAAAGGACGACATACTCCTATTGCAGTAAACAGGCTTGGACCAGAAATTAAATTACAAAATAGTCTTGAAAATGATCAGAATAAATAATCACATCTTCTATGCACTAATTTCATCTATATGTATAAAACCAGTTTTATAACATCTGTTCTGAGCACCATCTCTTTACAATAAAAAAAACACAGACATACACACCAAAACTCACAGTTAAAAACCCACAAACGGTAGTCTATTTCTTCGTAAAAGCTGAGATGAAAAGCACAACTGAAGAAGGGTACACGTAAAAACGGGCATGAAAGGATGAGAACTAGCTGAGGTAAGGCATTAGCTAGACAAGCACAGAGAATTTCACGTCCAGCGGTTGTAAGGCCCAGTGACATGCGTGAGGGAGTAGGGCGCTGACATGATGACGCCGTCACGCGGAACTGTTAGCGATTGACGGGTGGGAACCTGAAGCTTGTGTCTCTCTTCTGGATAAGTCTCGTTTTCGCTCTCCGTATCCGAATCCATCTCCGTTGACCTGTTGTTGAGTCCCAGACGCTCGGCTTCCTCTTTCTCCCTGGCCTTCTCTGCCATTTTAGCCTCCCACTGTTGCAGGCCGTGGCCCGGAGCGTTCAGGCTCTTGTGCTGGTAGAAGACCAAGGAGATGCGGGTGGGATGCGTGCGGTTGGGCCGCAGGATGGGAGTGGTGGCGTGCAGTTCCCGTCGAGCGCATTCGATCAGGATGGAGCCATGAGAAGGAGCCACCGCGACCCCGCCGATGTCCCCATCGAGGAAATTGTGCTCGCTGTCCGACCACACTTCCTCCGCTTTACCCACGCGATGATCCTCCAGGTTCAAGCGACTGTGGAGACCCTCGGCCGTGGGCGGGGAGAGCGGGGTGGGAGCTGGGCTTCCCTGGAAGCACCGCATCTCCTCAGGCTCGGATTTGAATGAGGGAGAGTATTTCGAATTCGTTCTCAAAGGGTTGTTAGGATACAAGTTTCCGAACGGTTCAGACATCTGCCTGGTGGTCTCGAGTCTGTGTCTAGGAGAAGGAGAACCATTGTTGTGGCCCGTTCCTTTTGAGGGATCATGCGGTTGAGGGAACTCTGGGTGTGTGGCCATGCCAAAGCTGGAGGCCACAGGAGGAGTGCAGCATGTGTTACTCTGGACAGTAGAGCGGAAGTCTGAGAATTGGTCTCCAATGCCTGGAACACCAGATAATAAATTACGAGTATCCTTTTCCAAACATGGTGAATGTTCAGCAGAGGTTTGTTTGAAACCTGTGGACAAAATAATAATAATAATGTAGATAAGCGAAGTCTACAAAAGTTTCCTGGAATAAATCAGAGGCACAACAGTCCCTATTTTATTATCTATTGTCAAGATAAATGTATATTTAACTTACAATATGAATTAAAATCTTTCCCATTACATATCCATCATATATATACATATTGTATAATCTCAGTGGTTAACCAGCTATTTTTTGGCTACTAAAAGAAAGCTATTCTTGAAATTTACTTTTGGTATATATCTGGTTTCAGGAAAGTAAAAAGTGAAAATTATATCCGATACCAATAAACATTTTCATGCTATGATTGAATAGTGTGAAAAACAAACAAACTATCTAAATGGTCAAATTAGTTTGAAATGCTGCAAGTGAATTTAGGCATCACAACATTATAATCTACAGCATGAAAAATGTATATGTTTGCTAAAGATTACATTTAACTGTGCTATTCAATTCTTTATAAAATAATTATTAAATAATATAAAAAAAAATATAGAAAAAAATGTGAAATAATTATTAGTAGCAATGATGATTTTAAAGTGAGCGTTAGATGATGGCAAACATAATCTAAATGCAAAAAAATTGTAATCGAATATCCAATATAGACCAATACTGGAAAAATAATACTGAAATATTGCAGATAACAGAAAACTGATAGCTACTACACATATCACCATTTCACAAATTCATGTTTTTTTTGGTTACACAGAGACAAAACTGTCATTTTTAAAAACTTAAAAACTTAACCCCCCCCCCCCCCCCCCCAGTTGCCTCACCCACCTGCTGCCACACTTCAATCACAACTCAAATCTTCACCCCATTCAGTATTCCAGTGTCTGGTCTACCGTTCACTACCCTGAACTAAACCAGACTCCTTACCTGTTATACTTACCTGTTGTTTCCTTACCTCCAGTATTCTCCAGCGTCTCCGCAAACCCGACTCTCTTCAGCTCCCATTCATCCCCAGGATTCCTGCAACAAACCAACCCACGATTATCAAGAGCTAAGAACCTCAGAATTTTCTATATCCTCTCATACCCACCTGCCTTCAGTCCTCTCCAAATCTGCATTGTCAATAAACCCTTCTGTTTACCTGTATTCCCCGTGTCTCTGGCTTGTTTGTGACAGAAGACCGGACCCTGAACCAACATCTCCATGGATCCCTGTCCTCCATCAACCGCTGAGGTCCTGGAGGAACTGGTCAAAATTCTCCTGGCCTCTCTCACGCCAGTCACAACCCCACCATCTACTTCTGTAAGTGCCATGGCCCTGCTTGCTTAATATGCTGGTGACGCTGCTGAGTGTGGTGGCTTCCTTCTGCAAGCGGCTCTGTTTATTGAGATGCAGCCACAGAGATATACAACGGAACATTCTAAGGTAGCCTTCTTTATTTCCCTCCTTAACGGCAAATCACTGATATGGGCCCGAGCAATATGGAATGCTTACATTAACATAATCAATTCATATACTGCTTTTACTAATCATTTCATGGAAGTGTTTGGCTCTGATACAGGAGAGCTTTCCGTGCCTGACCAACTTCTGCGCCTGCGTCAAGGCTCATCCACCACCAGTGATTACACACACTCCAACTTCGTACACTAGCGGCGACTAGTGGCTGGAACAAAGCCGCCCTCCTCAGTGCATACCATCAAGGGTTAAATCCTCACATTTGCATGCAAATGGCAACCTACGATGACAACATCAGACTAGAAAGTTTCATGCAACGTGCCACTCGCATCTCGCAATGGTTATCAGCATGTCAGCCCCACTAAGCCACTCCCCAGCCCTCCACATCCACCAACCGCGTCCACCACCACTCAGTACCAGAGCCCATGCAATTAAATTCCACCCGACTCACTCGCGCCAGGCGCGCTCGCTGCTTAGCGGCCAGACTGTCTTTACTGTGGCACTCCAGGACATTTCATCAGCACCTGCCCTGTCAGACCCCCATGCCTTTCGGTGAATACCCTTCTAGAAGACCCAGAAATCGTTACATTATCTCTGCTACAACTACTCAAGACAATTCTGTTTCAGTCTCAGCCCTCGTCGACTCGGGCTCTTTGGGCAATTTCATATCCTACGACCTCCTAAATTGTCTCCATCTACTCCCGCGCCAAGCCCGGGAGCTCCGAGTCCAGACCATTCAGGGAAAGCCGCTAGGGCTTGGGAGGGTACAGTTTCATGCCACGCTGCTGAGGTTGAGGATCGCATGTCTGCATGAGGAGATCATTACCTTCCTTGTACTAGACTCACTGTGGATATCATCCTGGGATGCCTCTGGCTCACACTCTATTCTCCAGAAGTCAGATGGGAACCATGTGAGGTCACTTGCTGGAGCATGTCATGCCATAGGAACTGTCTCACCGCCCTTCCCCTACCGCTTCCACGTCCCTTAAAAGCTTGAGTCACATCCACCCTGGTGGAAAGCCTGGAGCCTCAAGAAACACCCACCGTCCCATCTGACTATGCAGCGTTCCTGGATGTCTTTAGCAAGCAGGCAGCCACTCTCCTTCCACTGCTTCGGCCATGGGACTGTGTTATCGAACTTGCTGCCTGGGGCTAAACTCTCTAAAGGTCAAGTATACCCCCTGTCCATCCCGGACCTCAAGGCAATGGAGGATTACATCCGGGATTCATCCAACCATCCACCTCCCCGGCAGTCTCAAGCTTCTTCTTCGTGAGCAAGAAGGACTGAGGGCATCCATAGACTACCGCATGCTGAATTCCCAGACGGTGAAGCTGCCATATCCACTTCCCCTGGTCCCAGCCGCCCTGGAGGAACTCCTTGGGGCCCACGTCTTCTCCAAACTGGACCTGCGGAGCGCATACAACCTTGTTCGAATCCGGGAAGGTGATGAGTGGAAGACTGCGTTCATCACCCCTGCGGGCCACTATAAATACCGGGTTATGCCGTATGGCCTGTCAAACTCACCGTCTGTCTTCCAAGGCTTCATGAACGAGGTGTTCCGGGAGTTCCACAATAAGTTTGTGATCGTCTACATCGATGATATTCTCATCTACTCCCGGAACCTGGCTGAACATCGCTACCACGTAATGCAGGTCCTCCAGAAGCTCCGTCAACACAAGCTGTATCTGAAATTGGAGAAGTGCGAGTTCCATCGTTCCACGGTCCCGTTCCTCAGATATATCATCAGTCAGAAAGGTGTCCAGATGGACCAGGGGAAGGTTAAGGCCATCAGGGAATGGCCGCTTCCACAGTCGGTGAAGGAACTGCAGAGATTCCTCGGATTTGAAAACTTCTATCGGTGGTTTGTGAAGAATTTCAGCATGCTCACGGCTCCTCTTACTTCCCTGCTACGAGGCAAACCCAAGCCCCTGTCCTGGAACAGCCATGCCCATGAAGCATTTGACCAGCTCAAAGAAGCCTTCAGCACAGCCACTATCCTTCGTTATCCGGATCCCCAGGTACCGTTTGTAGTGGAAGTTGACGCCTCTACCACCTGCGTTGGGGCTGTGCTGTCGCAGCAATGAGGTGAGCCTCCAATCCTCAATCCTTGCGCTTACTTCTCTAGAAAACTGACCCCGGCGGAGCAGAATTACAACATCGGTAATCGGGAACTGCTCGCCATCAAATTAGCCCTGGAGGAGTGGCGTCACTGGCTGGAGGGAGCGGTTCATCCTTTCTCTGTGATCACAGATCATAAAAATCTCTAGTACCTCAGAGAAGTTAAAAGACTCGACCCTCGTCAAGACCGGTGGGCTTTGTTTTTTACTGGGTTCCAGTTTACAATCACTTACTGACCCGGAAATCACAACTGCAAAGCTGATGCACTATCCCGTCTATACTCTCCAGACACTCCAACAGAACCAGAACCCATTCTCCCTCCAGCTCTGATCGTCTGCTCACGTCCATCTCCAGCAAGCAGTGTGGAGGCATAAGATCTTCGCAGATACCCGACGTACCCAGCAAGCAGTGCGGAGGCATAAGATCTTCGCAGATACCCGACGTACCGCTACTTTCACTTACCAGCCTGGAGATCTGGTCTGTCTGTCCACCTGGTATCTGCGCCTCCCCCTGCCCTGCAAAAAGCTGAGTCCCCACTATATCGGTCCATTCCCGATACAGAGGCAGATCAACAAAGTCACCTACCTTCTTCAGCTTCCACCCAGGTACCGAATTCACCTCTCATTCCACGTCTCACTCCTAAAACCCTGTTCTTCCTCCTCCTCAGGATCCACCAAGCCGGAAGCCGGAAGAACCCCCTCCTCCTGAGATTCTGAACCAGCTCTGAACCAGATGTATTGGACCCACCGCGACCGTCCCGCACCCCAAAGCCGCGGTCACCCTCTTCGCCACCCCTGGAGGAGGGGGTAATGTCAGGGAAACATCACAGTTACTCACATCAGCACAGTCACCTCCTTCGACACACATCAGATCCCAATCACCCGAGTTCTAATCACCCGCACATTCAATCACTAATCAACCCTGCTATATCTTCTCACCACACTCAGTATTCCAGCGTCCGGCCTACCGTTTGCTACCCTGAACTAAACCAGACTCCTTACCTGTTATACTTGCCTGTTGTTTTCTTGCCTCCAGCATCTCCGCGATCCTAGCTCTCCTCAGCTCCCGTTCATCCCCAGGATTCCTACAACAAACCAATCCACGATTATCAAGAGCTAAGAACCTCAGAACTTTCGAGATCCTCTCATACCCACCTGCCTCCAGTCTTCTCCACATCTGCATTGTCAATAAACCCTTCTGTTTACCTGTATTCCCCATGTCTCTGGCTTGTTTGTGACCGTAATCAGTCTAATTTTTTAATTCAACTTAGACTAATCTATACTTTTATGTAACTGAAATGTTTTAATTATGACCAGTTTTGCAGAAATAAATTGAGTGACTACTAATCTGTAAGACTAGTCTTCTCCTTGTATGCAACTGGCCCAGGGGTTTTTAAACAGTTTCTGGAGCCTCCCCAACACTACACATTTTGAATGTTCCTCCACCTTACACCAAAAATCGTGCCTGAAACCAACTTATATACATCAAGAAGATGACATGCCTCTTAAAGGGGTCATATGATGCGATTTCTATTTTTCATTTTCTTTAGTGTTATGTAGCTGTTTGTGCATTTATAAGATCTGCAGAGTTACAAAGCTCAAAGTCTAACACAAAAGGATTTATTCTATCTGAAAGAGAAGGCTGATCCAGACCGGGCTAAAACGCCTCATTCAAACACGCCCTCACATGTCTACGTCACGATGTGGAAATATTTGAGTAATGCCGCCTAAATGTGCACGCAAAGAAAGAAGGTGTGGTTTCAGTAACCGCAGTAGTGTTGATGCAGCCATGTCAGGGAGACGCAGTGTGTTTCTGTGCAAATGCAAAATCACTTTATTTGGCCTTCCGGAAGTAGATGTAAATCAGCGACTAAGTATGTTTTGTTAAGTATTTGCTATTGACTGTTCAAATGCGGAGTATTGCACGTCGTCTGTGTGTGTGTGTGTGTGAGAGAGAGAGAGACAGGGTCACATCACGGTGAAGTCAGCTTTCTTAATCACTGCTTGGGTGCAAACATATACGAGCATAATCGCTGTGTCTGTCACGCGACTCTGACGCGACGCGTTCCCCTTTCGGGCTTGAACTGTTGGTAAAACGAAGGACATTATTAACTGTCTTTACATATATTTTGAAAGCTGAAGCTCGCGGTTATGGAAAGGGTTATTACATTTCCGACGCGTACTTGTGGTGTTCGGCCAATCACAATGCACTGGGTCAGTTGGCCAATCAAGAGCAGACATTGCTTGTCGAAGGAGGGGCTTTGTAGAAAACGATGCGTTTGAGAGAGGCGGGGCATAAAGGAACTACAATAATGTATGTTTAAAGTTTAAATAATGTTTTTTGAACATTAAAGCATGTAAACATATTCTGTTTCACCAAATACACCAAATAATGATCTTTAAAAAAAAGCATCATATGATCCCTTTAAGAAGGAAGGCTGAACTAGATATATACCTTTAAGAGGCTCGTTCTTCACTTTCACAGGAGTGCCCTGCTTACTGTCCAGGCCGCTTAGTTTCTCAGCATGGGCTCTTTTAGCCTCCATCCTCCTCTTGCGTGCTGATTTGACGGGCTCGGCCAACATCCTCACTTCTCTTGGGAAAGCAGAGAGGACTTTCAGTGCCCCAGACTTTATTTTGGCCCACTGTCCCTCAACATGACCAAACTCATCCGTGTCAGAGATCTTGTAGAGAGGCAGGACGTGCAGCTGCTCATCCTCTGGAATGTTCCGCACTGCACGGTTATCCTCCTTGGTTAAAGTGCATACCTGCAGTTCACATGAGGCAAATGCATATCTCATTTAGCTAAATGGTTTCAGAAAATGAAAAAATAACGTATTAGAAGGACATTGAAATTGACAGTGGAAGTGAGACTCACCACAGTGCTTCCATTGGTCATGTTATGTGTGTCTTTGTGGGCATGAGCGCAGAAGTCCACACATGCAGTCACACCAGAGAACGGTCGACCTTCGGTCCTGCCCAGCCGACAGTCCTGGCCCTGCTGCTCCTGCTCCACCTGACAGGTTACATATCATTACGATACTTTCTTTACAAATGTTCACAGGGCTTAGTTTGCTTTATCTCGGCTGCTATATAAATATCAACATGATCACAAAATCAACTACCTTAGCAAACATTTTTACTGTTGAGCTCTGCTTAAGAGCAGTTTAAACTTGTGACATTTTGATTATGTAATTCCTACCTGGTTCTGAAAGGCATCAGGAGCAAGTTTCTTGTACACAGGGCCCAAATCTGATGCCAGATTCTGCAAGTTTTTTTTCAACTTCTCCTCCTAAGCACAAAATCAAACATTATTGTAGTTTGAAAGATTAAATAAAATAAATAAATAATAAATACTCTACCTTTCAAAAAATGTGAAAATGAAAGCTTGTATGTAGAAGATGCAGCAGAGCACTACAATCTGCCGTACTTTACACAGAATTGTTTCACCACTGTAAATCAGACACTTGAATCGACTGAAAGTGTATAATAAAGAGGATAATTTACTTAAAAAGAAGGCGTTGTTTGTATTGTAATTAATAATAATGACTCAATACTCAGTGGCATAGTGCTATTTCAACTCATATTTTGAACCTGGTCAAACTTTGTTTGGGGAGGTTTTGCAATATTAATAAAAAAAAAATGGTCATGCAACCCTTTTATGGATTCATGTGAAAGATTTTATGTGAACTGTTTTACTTAGTGCCACTAGAGGGCAACAGGTTAAACTGGTTCAGGTAAACAAGGCAATTCAGGTATGCTCACACAGGATACTTTCATCAGAGTTGCACATCTCATTTAAAGCCACTATGGCTTGTTGGCAGGATTTTGTAAACCAGCATGTAATTCTTTCATAACAGAGCATTCTTCACACATTTCTGGTGGTCTGAGAATGTATCTCATATGAGTCCATCTAGGCTCACCTCCTCTGGATAGTCTCCCTGCAGTCTGAACTTCCGGGGCATTTTGCTGCGTGCAAACTTGCAGCCATTGAAGTACATACTCCAGGAGCAACCAAACGAGAAAGAGGCACCGCAGGTCTCTGGATCCAGACCCTGACATGCACATGTGCGACTAACAGGAGAGAGGAAGAAGGTAAGGTAAGTTACAGTGCAATAATATTTAATAGAATATAACAATAGAATATAGAACTTGCTGGTGGTGCTTTTACATGCGTGGAAAATGTGGAATATATATGCATTAAAATTATTAATGCATTTAACGCACACCAAAAGGGGCCGAACACCTGTATTGCATCTTACATTGCACTGCATGACGAACATGATGACTCATTGTGTGATCTAGCCTATAAGAATACACTTATATGCCACAAAAATTCAAGGATATGAGGGCAAAAATGCCTGTATGGGTTTTTGTCTTATATTTATATTATATGATATAAGTTTAGCAATATCACATGAGCAGTTTTTTTTTTGCCAAATATCTTTATGACTGAAAATGTGAAACTGGTTTTAGTTCAATAAACAATAAGTTAAAACTCTTAAATTTTAGATACAATATTGTCTATTTTGCTCAATTTCGCCAATGAAAATAGTTCAAACTAAGCCGCTGCAAGACATTTGTGTCTCCGAGCAACACAGCAGTGTTTTGTTACTTAATGAATCCGCATTTTTTTAAAGCTCATTAATACCCATTAACTATCATTATGTATGCAATGCAGAATCAAAATATTTCTTTCTAAAGCTACTGTTTGTAATGTTTATTCAGTGCTTTTATTATCTAATGCAAAAATTACTTTAAATAATAATTTGGGTGGTAACTTTTATGACAGGAATGAAGTTTTCCATTAAGGAGCAGTATTTGTCCCCTGGAAGTGATTTTCTGTGGCATTATCTTTCCTTTGTATGGCTAATTTTGTAATAATGACCTTATTTAAATATATATATTGTCTTTGAATGTAAAATATGTATTTAATGAATGAATTAAATCTATCAGAATCTATTGCCAAAAAAAGATCAACATCAACAATTAGTTTATAATTATTTAATGTGTTAGAAAATCAAGATTTCACTTAGTTTATGATGAGAGAAATTTGTGGAACTGCAGAACTTTCACTGGTGACTAATCTAAACGTCTCTGATTGGCCATCACATTCATGTGCTCAATAGATATGTGGGTTATTATTTATAATGCTCAACACTGCAAAAAGCAACATGCGAAAATAAATCTTTGGCACATTGTTAGCAGATCTGAATGTAATGTTGCAGTCAGTACTCTTTAGTCATGTTCACATTTCACTCTAATCGCAAATGTTTTAGTTTAATCGTGCAGAGGCATTTTGTGTCCTCATATCTCAATTTTTGGTTCATTTCGGTGGCATTTTTGCCCATAGATAATTTCCGAGCCTGCTTTTTCCTACTCTAGCCTGGTCTTTTCAGTGGTGAATGTACACTTACAAAATAATGAGTGTGTGAAGGAGTTTAAAGAAAAGTACTCATGCTTCACAAACACTTCATCAAGAACAACCTACAAATGTTCTTTTGTATTTGTGTGAGGGAGTGTGTACGTGAATCATTCCCACACATTCTGTCCGTATGTCACTTGTGACTCACTCCTCATTGAGGGCACAGCGGCGGCTAGTGGGCGAGCCATATTTGCAGAGAGTCTGTGTGAGCTCCTGGTACAGCCTGTCAGCCACACTGCGTGGGATACCCTCCCAGGCCAGGATGAGAATGACTATCACTGCGTTCTGACAGCAGTGACCAGCACGCTGCCGCACAAGACACAGCAACTTCTCTTCCTCACTTCCTCGACGTATGATCTGCAGAATTTAACACATGTGCACACAGTATATGAAGGAACAGACATTCTGCAAGCTCTTCACAGACTGCTAGTTATTTCATACGGGTCACTCACCCACTTGGCGATTGGGCAACCCTGTGAGCTCCGCCCCTCTTTGCCTGTAAACACAACAACCTCCACGCGGACTGCGTTGCCTTTCTCGCCATATCTGTGATGAAAACAGTGCAGTGAGTTGTGTGTGTGTAAAGCACTATAACACAGGGGTTTAATGCAAAGGACCCCCAAATATGACGATCCTTTTGCAACAGACCTCCCTTGATAAAATATAAATGTAAATTTTTTTGGTAAAAAATAATTTATACTGTGTAAGAAAAAAATAAATGTGATATTACAAAGACATGTTGTTTCTAAAATTAAATAACTGGCTTTTAAACTGCTACTGTATTGAAGCCAATTGAGTTAATTATTCCTACCCACAATAAAACAAATTTTAACTGAAGAGAAACATTTTCAAATACAGATTTTTTTTTCATAAAACTATATTAAGATTTGTGTTTCTTACTGTGTAATATATATATATTCAATGACGAACAGATCCATCACGATTCAATATGCAGATAAATGCAAAAAAATAACACCAATCAGAATGTAGTATTCAAATATTATGACATCATCATCATCAGGTTATTCAAATGATCTGAGATGACCAAACACCTGAGAAGAGATGATGCCAACCCCTCAGACAGTATACAGAATTAACCACATTTTGCCATAAGTTAAATATATTAAGTTTCTACAATAAATAAATCTATTGTAGAAACTTAATTTCCTATATATCGTAAAAAGCGCTATACATATAATCTTGAATTGAATTGAATCAGGTGCATTTTGAATGGTGGGCAATTCAACAATATAACCCAAACAGGATTTTCAGACTTTAATCTTACATTTAAAAAAAACGACTGAAATTATCTACAAAACAAAGAAATGTTTAAATGGAGTCTGTATATTAAGTGGTTTGAATTGAATTAATTGCAGAAGTGTAACATTTAGGGTTAGGGGTCTGAAACAAACTCTAACCAGAAGGTTTGAGAAATATCAATATAATGCTTCCGGTATGTGTTATACTTTTGATTGTGCGACTTAAGGGAAATAGTATCATCACGACATAATTCTGCCATTGCTACCGCAGTTCAGTAGTAACCTATCAACCTCTGTGGTGAGAATCACTCTATGGGCCCCTTGAACCCAGTTATAGGCTTCCTGTTTCAGCTTCTAGAGAGCATGGAAGTGAGTTTCTGCTGAAACGCATCTGTGGTTGCTACTCTGAATGCAGAGAAGTCTATAACTACATGTATACTTCTCTGTCAATGTCAAAAAATATTGCACAGCAGGGCTCCACTGAAAGTATTTAATTGCCAAGCCCAGTATTTAATTATGCAATGTTAGCTACATTTACATGAAACCTGATAATCAGTTATTAATTGACTGATTTCAAATTTAAAATAATTATTTTGGCATATATTGAGATAGTATAGATGTTGTATAGATGCTGGATTGCTTATAAATATGAACCATTATTAATATTATTAAATAATATATTTTTAAATAATGTAATATTTATTTTAGTAATTAAATGTATTATTTTCATAAATGTATTATTATTTATTTTATTATATATATATTATTTATTTATTTTATTTTACCAATTTTTTTTTTTAAATAAATGTGAAACAATAATTGTAAAAATTCTACATAAAATTAGGAAATTAAATGTTTACATGTATATTTAAAACTACACATTTAAATGAATAGAAATGTGTATATTTTGTGTTGCCAGTGAAAACATTATTGCATGTAAACATAGCAACTGAGATCTACTTTACCTGTTCTCCATCATCTCTCTCACGGCTGCTACATTCGGGCCAGATCCAAGGTGAGTGTAGTACGGACCCTCCTCTTTCTCAATTATGTGTTCTGTAGACGGAAATTGTTTTTGGAGATGAACTGAAAGAAGTTCTAGCCAACTTTTATTTCAAGTTATGATATAGCTAATATGACTTACCCACACAGTCACAGGAGGGCAGCTCTGTGGTTTGTTTAGAGGGGGTGTTGAGGAGATTCTTGGTCGGTGTGTCCAAGAACCTCATCGGAGACTCCAAAAAGCTGTTGATTGTGTGCTTGGTAGGAGTCTGTTCTCCAGTGTTCACCACGTCCCCGTTCTCCAAATGTACACTGGATGTGGACAACACTGTAACACCTCCAGACTTCTCCACTTTGTAAAATCCATTTTGATTTGTGTGTAAGTGTTGATGATCATTAAAGCCGTTGGCTTTATGGTACATCCCTGGGCTTTGCAGCAAGTCTTTACTGGCCATGGTTTGCGGAGGTTGTTGTTTAGCACCATGATTTAGCACATCGTAGGTTTTTGATACCTGAGAAATCATTTGTTGTTCACATTCATGCCTCGGCCACTGGCTAGCACCTAGATGGTCATTCGTATGATTATGAAAGAGTCCGTTTGGTGGCGGTAAAGAATGACTTTGAGCTCCATGCTCGTGCTTAAAGTGAAAGCCGTTCTGCTTACCAGAACCTAAGATCGTTTCAAAGTGCTCTTTCTTCAGAGAGTTGCTGTAGTATAAGAGCTGCCTGTTCTCGTGATGAGCCTCCGCCATGTACTTTTTCAGGTCTATCTGCGCTTGGGGCAGAAACTGACTCCTCTTGTGCTGGAACCTCATCTTTTGTTGCGAAATGGCTTTCTGAATGGCAGCCTTGAGTGGGGTTTTCCTGTTGGGCGTCCTCTTGGCCAACGGAATCCTACAATGGTTGCCCTCGATCTCAGCAGCTTTCTTCTTAGACATCCTTGGTTTTGAAGGCGTCATTTTAGGTATCCTTTGCTTTTTTAAGTGCTGCCCCAAATAATTATGATTGTATTTCATGGTTTGAGTCGGCATACCTTTCGGGGGACTGTTTTCTGAGACTTGCATTTGCCGGGATTCGATCATGAACGCGAGCTGCACCAATTGAGCCGCAACTTCCTCCTCGTCCCTCTTTCTTGATATCGGAGTCGCTTCTCCATGCTTATACTTCTTGAAAGTGCCTTCTAACCTGTCGGCTTTACAAAGTGCTTGGCCGTTTCTGCGGTTCTCCGCGGTATACGATAGCTTTTCACATTCTGAGCTGGCTGCCAGAAGATCCTTCAAGGAAAGTTTTCTGGAGGTAGACACACAATGCTGATTTTGACTTTGGGTGAAATTGGCTGGTCTGTTCAGAGGGTTGCGGATGACAGAAGTCTGTTGCAATGATGAACTGATTACAGAGACCTTGTTAGAGAAAACATCTGAAACTGGTTTTAGCCTCTCGAAGAGGTATGTGGTTGCTTGAAGCAGAGTATGTAGACGTTTCTCGCTGAGCATCCTGACTCTGGTTTTCTGTTTTAAAGGGCACTGTTTGTGGGGTAGCTGCCAGTTGGGTCAAGGCCTCAATAGCTATAGCCTGATCAATGCTAATATTCCTATATTGGACCAGAGACTGGACACTGGGTAAAGATGCAATGTTATCATTCCGAGGAGGTTCCTCTGGACTTTCTCTTGGATTTAACTGACACTGATATGGTTCTTCTTTCGGCTCAGTTTTTAAACAGGCATGAGGCACGTAAAGCCTCTCCTCTAGATGTTTCCTATCCGTACTGGAGAAGCAGACCACAGCAGCTAGGGTAGATAAAGCATCTTCGTAGCACCCGTTGGTCTCTAAGTGCTTTGAGTGCGGGTCATCAATCTCAACCCATTGCTCCTCCAGTTTAATCTTCTTCAGAGGAACCGTCTCTTCTTGAATGGACTCAGATTTATGACTCTTCTCAAATATTTTGGATCTATGGAACGTGGCATGTGGCTCAGTGGGATCCACATGTCTCTCAGTGTTTAGTTTCATGTGTCCAGCACCATTATGAGAGGTTAGAGGACTGTTGTGAGGGAGAAGTACATCAGTGGTCCCGGGCTCCTTTCCAGGAGGGGCTGGTAACAAGCCATGCTGGAGAGTCGTGGGAACTTCAGGTGGAACATTGTGTGTTAAGGATATGTAATGCGCCTCTTCCTCTGGTGTCGCACAGGTCTCCTCCATCTGCTCTGAACTTGTGCCATTTACTGAGTTTGCCTCGGACTCAACCTGTAGTGGAAAAATATAGAGATGCTTCAGCAAGTTTTGGCTGTGGTGTGAAGCAGGACATACTGCATTGGTCATCGGAACTTATGACAGCTGGTGGCACAGTAGATTATGGCACAGAACTTGGGGTGAATAAGCAATAAATAAAACACTTTTTTATATTTTTGGGTGATTTTTCTGTGTCATGTGATTTACTCACTAGTCTATAGCTTATATTAGCAAATGACCAACTGATTAACACGGTCCCAACATTTCTAATATACATTTCTTTAATATTTTCTTCAATATGGCAATTCATTAATTCACAGTAACTACAACATTTGCGAAGGAATTTATGTACAGGTCAGAGAGCATGGTTAATTTTTTGAGGATTTTAAGTCAATAGAACAAAATTTCATTAATCGAGAGAGTGCAAAATCCATTTTCTGAATCATGCCTCTACTTTGCCCAAATATAAGTTGATAAGCCTAAAATTTTTATATTTTAGACCTGTCATGTCAAATCTATACACAGAAAAAATCAGAGTGAAGCTGAAAGGTTGTTGTACATGGATGATACAAAAATGCAAAAGCAATATGTATGTGGTTTATTTTTTAATCACTATAGAGACAAAATTTACAGTGCAGCTTTAATGTGCAAGGAAATTACGTTTATTTTTCGTCCTAAAAATATACATTCTGACACATTCATTTTTAGGAATTGGAACCTTGACCATCTGTGTTGCCAGCACTTTGTGTTACTGTTTCAGCAACAAGAATGCTGTACATGCAATTACACATACATGTGCATGTATTTCAAACAATAAAAATAAATTTACAAGTGATTATTAAGATGCAATGTATCATACTGCATTGTGTTAAATTGACAGCCACAAAGCCACAATATACCACACCGTGAACATTATTAGTAACACTCATCAGTATAGCTTCATAATTGTTTTTCCACACAAGTAAAGAAAAAGGATAAATAAAAATGCACGTGAGAGCCTTCACAGAGTGCCTGCCTTACTGCAACATAAGTACCTCTCATAAAACAGTTTTACTACCTGTGTAAAGCTGAGTGCATAAGAAGATTAAATACTTGCGGGAGTCAGTCAGTCATTGTGTGAGAAACCGTTTTTTTATATATATATTTATAAGCAAGTTAAATGTGTCTCTTAGTGCAGTGTGTAAGTAAATTCAGCAGCACTAACAATGTAGTATTGAGGGAAACTCCTTAATGTATCATTAACACTTATGCCAGTAGAGGGCTGATGCAACAGAGGGGTTGAAACAAGAGTGAGGCAATAACTTGGCAGCCGCTGCAACTGTTATTACTGGGGGGAATAGGAAGAGAACAGTAATCGGCTCTTCTGATGCTCCCATCCAGTAGTGAAACAAAAGAGGTCAGCATTAGATGCTGAGTGAAACTACTTTCAATAACAAAGTAGTCTGGATAGGGATCTAATGGGAGGCCTTTGTAAATGTTCAGATCTGTTGCTTCTTGCAGTACAGAAGCCCAATATTGAGCGGTTATCAGCAAATCATGCCTGCTGATCATGAGGTTTAATTCAATAGAAATGTGACGAACACTATGAAAACACAATGAAAATGAGACTGTAGACATGAAGGCTGTAAGTTAGAGGAGTTTGTTTGTGCAATTCTGGGTAACTTGCAAAGTAAATCCAAAGCTGTTGTTTTTCAGGACAAACAGCACTGATAGACCCGAGCTCTTGAGTTTACACATGCAGTCATTTTCTAGGAAAAGCTTGCAGTTAATACAACATTTTGTAGATGGGGGATAAAGAGAGAACAGTGTTTACAACACAGTTTCATATTTCATACATGGACACTTTAGCTAAGAATCTAAAGAGTTGGAACAATTATTCCATCTAATTAAACATGAAAATCAGTAGACCGGCTAATTACAGGTCAAATGTAATACTGTGACAGCTTTAGGCCTTGTTTACTGGACAATGTAATATAAAAAGTGAATGTGCAATGGAGAGCTATCTGCAGATGTATACATTTGGCGAAATGTAAAATTGCTTTAATATGCCACTTGAGGTTGTGTGTAACAGTGACTTTTATCATGGGTACAGATGTAAAAATTCTGTAAAAAAAAAAAAATGCTAATATTTTAATAATAGCAGGAATATCAATATGATAAAACAGACCAATGTCCAATAAACAGTTAAAATGACTTTTTAATGTATTTTTATTCAAATTCAAAAGACAACATTAAATGAAATTCTATTTGTTTACTAAATCTATGTTATTGATCTTATAGTAAATAAATCATGAATATGTTTAATTTTCTTCTTTTCTTTTGAAATTGTGATTTTAAATCAGAATGTCATAAATCGATCTTCCGGTGAACCAACAGACTTCTTTCTGGTGGTGTATATGCAAGACATCTCCAATCATTTTGTTTGCTTAAACCCCACCCACAATGGACTGCAAGTTCACATTCAGACCTGCCATCACAATAAACATATTAAAAATGTATCCTAAACCATAAACCTTTAGAATTAAGAAACAGAATAAACAATTCTTCCGCCAAGTAAAATTGTTCATGACCTTACTGTAAATGTATGGTTGGTTGCCATCCAAAACACAAAAACTTGGCACATCAATTCAGATTATGTGGTACCAGTTGCAATTTACAATGTCTTTAAACAAGCCTCATCCAATCAGAATTTTGAATTAGAACTGTATGTTTAATAATGAGCCATTCTAATTCGTTTTTTGACTTGAAAAACGAGACATGAAAAAACAATTTTAACATTTTTAAGGTTACCTGACTAAATATTTTTACAGTGTAAACGTGTAGTTTATTTAGTTAGTTTAAATAGTTTATTAAATGTAATTAAATTTACTACCAATAAGTGTGCACTATAAATCATGTTAAAATCTGAAGAATTCAGCAGAAAATGTGAAAATAAAAACTCCACAGAATCAGATTGAGTCTGTGCCTGATTATAAGCAGACCTACAACAACCAACTGCTCAAATTACAGTATCATGGTAACAGCGTCCAAAACTTTTCTGTTTATAAATAAACAAAGAAAGTGTATAAAGAAAGTAAACAACTCTCCTCAGACGGCTGCATATTCTCTTGAATTCATATGTCTCAAAAACAACCGTACATAACAACGTCCTGAAACACAGTAGAAAATGTGCTTTTATTGAAAACATCACTAGACGTTAAGAGAAACGGTTTGCTCATTCTCTGCACATCAAACATTAGTCTCTCACAGCAGTGCCTCCGTGGCTTTGTTCTTGATTTGTTGTGTCTGAAGCCTTGAAAACTCAAAAAAGTCACACTTGACTTTGTCTTCTTTTCATTGTAGTAAAAGCTCCCCCAGACACACACACACACACACACACACACACACACACACACACACACACACACACACACACACACACACACACACACACACACACACACACACACACACACACACACACACACACACACACACACACACACACACACACACACACACACACACACACACACACACACACACACACACACACACACACACACACACTTCTATAATCCTAAGAAGCCTCCCCCAGGAAGCGTTACCAGGGAAAGTCAGAGCAGATAGGCAGTATCCAACCCAAACAGAGGGAGAGGAGGAGAGACCTGACACCCAAGTTCTTCCACACCACACGCTCATTCAAACACACAGCTACGAGATAATAACAGCCACAAAATAGTATCTTTTATCGCGACTTTAGAATTTAGCAGGTACTCTGAGAAGTTAACCATCATCCACAAAAACTCAAATGTGCATCTTTATGCCAAGTTACTCGGTAACGAAACCCCTTCTGAACACATCAAAGTCAGTAGTTTTGCTCAAAACTACTTCGCCTGCATGCTTTCACAGCGCCAAACCAAAAGTCTAAAAATGCACGCTTCCTTCCTGGAGCGCGCGAGTAGTTTCTCTGAAGTTGTGAGGTTTTTTCATTCATACGCTGCTGCTTTCCTGTTTCTGAACTTAGGTACTGAAAAAAAAACCTCACGGCGCAGGTGAACACACACTCGCAGCTGCCCCATTCAGCCAAGCTAAACTCTTAGACACTGATTTGAGACGCTGAATCAAAACAAGCAGAGAGCACAAACTGTTCTGAACTTGAGAAAAACGTGGGAGTCTGTTACCTTAAAACCTTGCTTTTTTTTCCACGGTTTGGAAATATCCTTGCACCCTACCTACCTTGAAAAGGGAACCAAAACATGAGCTGAAGCACATTACTGATGATGCAGCAATGACAACAAGAGCATAAACACACACAAAGCTCCCAGCGCACACATACTCTCCCAAAAGCATCTGTTTGAGATAATAGCCATTAAAAGCCAGTCTGGGATTGTACCTTCTCATTCCTCAGAGGCAGACCCTCAATTTTGGGCAGCATAATCCTAAAAGGTAGCCATCTTGCCTCCCTCGGCTTCAGAAGAATAAGTGGCCGTAGTGGCAGATGCAGCACGAGCAGCACAGGTTTGCATGATCAGTGCAGAGGAGAGAGGCTTTGGATCACCGCTGCCGCAGACAGCCGACACATGCCTCTCGCAGACGCAGCCAGCACCCCGTCAGCCAATCGCGAAGGGACTCTAGCGGCTTGTAAATGTATCAGCCGTGCCTAGATCCTCCTAAACAAAGGATCCCCTATGTGGTTTCTTACTCTACAAGTACGCACGAGGGAGAGCGTTAAGCTGCGGTCCGGACACTCACGACACCGGACTGGAGTTCAAAGCCGTCGGGGAGGGAGGGGAGAGAACAGGAAAAGTGGTCTTTGCACTATTTTTAGACGCACACAAAAGTTTCCAAGCACATCACGAGCCATTTGGGTCTTATTATATTATTATAACGGTGCACTATGTTAAATAACTAATTATCATTTATTTCGAAATATGATATAATTTTTATAATTATTAGAAATATAATTAAATAACAATAAACTAGTTAAAACAGAATTGTATCCTATATATTCTATATTTAACTGTATATTTTATATCTAATAATTGTATATATTGACAGAAATTGTGATTTTAATTATAATTAAACAATGATAAATATAATTAATTAATCTAGATTAAAATACAATTATATTCTATACATTCCATATTTTGTATTTTTATTTATATTTTAATTGCATATGTTCTCTTTAATAATCTTATATATTGACACATTATAGATACAATAATTATATATTGTTTCTTATTTTTTTATAGTTATAGAGAAAGTGGTCTTTGCAAGCAAGCTTGCTATTTTTAGAAGCTCACACAAGTTTCCAACCACATTAGGAGCCATTCTGGTTTTATTATATTAAAGGTGCATTATGTGAAATTACTAACTATAATTTATTTCTAAATATGATTTAATTTAGAAATAGATGAATAATAATAAAAAATAATAATCAATACAATTAAGCATAATTGATACTATTAAAATAGTTATTATTAAATGTAATAATTATTATATGATAAACTCACTCTTATTATTATCACAGTTTTCAAACTCAGTTTTTAGAAGCAGTTCCCAAGCACATTATTATAATTTTTTCTTATTATATTAATGGTGCATAAGCAAAGCTACAAACACCGCATTTATATCTCATCTTAAAAACTCAAAAAAGGGACCTGTTACTTGATTTGTAGGGTAATCACCTCAATTCTTGCTTTGTAAAATGTTAAAGCACAAATCTGAAATAAACATTTAAATATTCTAAACAAAATAATAATACAGCTTAGCAGATCTATGATGCAATCCGATTTGGATACTACATTCAAAATAACACAAGGAACAAAGCCGAAGAGCACGAGTATGACTAAGCGTGCTGCCACAGCTGTTTTCATAAATGACGTAACAAGCAAGGAGCGTCACGCTCTCTTCTTCTGGGAGGCTGTGAGACGCTTCAGGGCAGGCAGCCGCGCTCTCGGTCTCTCCATGGAGACGCGTTTAGAGTGGATGTGACAGCGCAGCCGCAGACCCTCCACCGCTGCACTGCAGCTGTCACACGATGTACTGTTCAGCCCAGTCTGCAGACACACACCAACCTCCACACACACACACGTGGCTGAGGGGGTCAGATGAGGACAAGGGAACACAACAGCTACTTTTAGCACTAAAAGCGCAGCTATTGAATACAAACACTAGGGAGCCGGCGGATAAATATGCAACGGTATTATTTTACATATCTTCTGTATGCAACTGTATTATTTTACATAATATATCTTTGATATATTACCTATATATACACATGTCTGTGTTAGTGCATGCACTGCTACTATAATTACTTTATTCATAAATATAAATATGTATATATGCCTCAATTAAATACTGTAAGCAGCACATTGTTTCACTGAAAACAACAGTGTTTGTTGAGTCAATATGAAATGACTTTGTAAAGTAACTCAAGGTTGTAAAACAGGTTATATTTGGACTTAATCGCCGTTGTATGTTAAACTGGTCTGTCTGGATGACTTAGTTTCTATGAATGTGACCCATTCCTTTTTGCCAATTTATATAGCAATGCTTCTACATGGATCACAATACTTTTTCATGAACAAAACTGATTTGAACTTTTCACCCATCATTCGTTTTCTAAATGAATCTTGCCTATTTGAAAGTCCATGTGGGTCTAAACTAAGACATTTCAACTAATCCTCAGTCCAGATGAAACTTTACTCCAAGCGTAACATGCATAATGGACTGACCGTCTCTCTGTGAGCATTTGTCTAAAGCAGCCATCCATAATAAGCCTGCCTGCTGTGTCCAGTGATGGCTGAGCATTGTTGCTGTGCTTTGTGTGATAACATGTGAGGTGGCTGATGGAAATCGGTTTGAGTCGTGCAGTGAGTCAGCTGCCTTGAGACAGTTTTCTTCACGCTCGCATCAACGGACAATGGAGTTGAGGTATTCTCTTTGACAATGGACATAAAGGCTGAATCTGGTTAATATTCTGAAGACTGCTGAAAGCTACATAATGGTGCAAGTGACAGTGCATTTCACAAGTGAAACCAGTAGTCTTTGTGGGACTAATACAAATATTAATCCTATATGTTTCATCATGTCCTTCTCTTTGACAAATCATTTGCCTTAAAAAAGTCTTGTTATATTTTCTTAAAGGGATAGTTCACCCAAAGATTCATTCACTTGCTTTCATGTCAGGTTCAAAGCCTGTACAGGGACCAATGCTGTCTCTATCGATTCTATTGAATGGAAAAGAACAAGGACATTCGGCTACATTTTCTTCTTTTGTGTTTCACAGAAGAAAGTCAAAAAGGTTTGGAACGACATGGAGGTGAGAACATTTTGACAGAACTTTCATTTCTATTTTTGGCTTAATCTTCTTTTACGCCAAATTTATACTGCAAACTTCTGGAGTGGCTTTTATTTGTCTTTCCACAGACTATTTAATTCTGATCAGAGCTGGAATGAATGCATTTACACTGCAATTACGACTGTATACTCTGATATTAGGGCTGAGGTGGGTTTGAAAAGACATAATTTAGCATGGCTTTTATGCGGCATTGAATCTTTACATTGAATTTTGAGCAGGCACTGAGCAGCCTTGACTCATCTGTGTAAAGACGACTTTTGGAGCAATGTAAACTTATAGAAAGCGCATTTCTTTTCCAATACCCAAACCTCCTCCCTTATTTGTCTTTCCTCACACGTGGTTCATTGCCAATTGCAGAAACATGTCCATATGGTGAGGTTTAAAAGCTGCCCAGTCTTCATTAGTCACAAGCAGCCCATGTATAAATCTCCTCATGAAGTGCTGGCAAATGGCCCCTACACCAGTGTCACCTACACCAATGTCGAGGTGTCACCTGATCACCAATGGCTCACACTAATAAAACACCAGCCACAATTGAGCATGTCAGGAGCTTAAAGGAGAACGTCACCTCCTTTTATCACTGTAACTGAGGAAGGATTAAACCGTGTGTGGTAAATGGATGGATATGGGTAAATCTACAACTGTTCCTTCACAAAGAAATGCCCCTCCCCTAAGTTACTGTTGCTATGTCCAACAAGCGCCGCTCTAACACTATATATCATGTTTGCATGCAGTGGAAAATATATTGCAGAGGAAAGAGGAAACTGACAACACGCCAACAGACAAGACAGAGCAAGTTACCTCGGGTAAAACAGAAGTCTCAGCTTTCAAAATTTGAAGAAGTTTTTTAAAGAAATTGAAACAATAAATACCATTTCGTGGCTCAAGTGGAGCCATGTTCAAGTGGATTTGGGTATAATGTGGGATAAATAATTAACATTGTGTGTAATGGCCACAATGTACAATGATAATGACATGTTTCACCTTTTGGAGAAAAAGCTGAACAAGCTGTAAACTTGCTAACATAATCAGTTTCTTAGCCTTTCAATTACCTTTGAATTTTAAATGAAATATATTTGTGAAATGACTTCCGAATTAAAACATTTTTAAATAATGACTAGTTTGGTAATAACACCTGCATGTAAACACATTGAAGCTAATAATATTTCTGATCTTCAAATGGTCACTCCACTGAATGTACTATCCGGTCACTTCTTATTTCCATCATAATCAAACAAAAACTTCTTCAGGAGAAAAAAATGAATGCTGCTGGGATGGTTATTGAGGTCAGTAATAAAATAATTGGTATTCTTAAATGCCAAAATGAACTCAAAATATGAATTTAGATCTTAAGTAAAAATAGACTTTTCTTGATTATAACTTAAAAACACAAAATATATTAAAAGTTTATAATTAACTTATCCTCTAAAATGTTTGTTTCATTCAAACAAATGCCCCAATCAAACAACCAGCCATAAATGGTATAAAAAATATCCTCTCTTTCAGGAAAGCACGACTCTATGTTTGGATATATCCCTAAAGTCACACACACACAATAAATGAACCCCAGACGGCAGGAAAAGTCAGGCTGAGCAAGAGGCGAGAATCCTAATCCCCTCTAAAAGGCACCGAGAAGCAATAAAACAATGCATTTATCGAGCGAATACAGTTCTTAACTCAATAACCCACTGGAGCCTGCTAATATGCATAGTTAATATGCAGTGCGGGAAAGCGTTTTCTCTTAACAAATTCACAGTGGTCAAGTAAAAGCTTAATTCTGGGCATTAAATGAGTAAACTTGTTGCTAATGCTGCCCTCATCCTGCGCAGTCAGTTTTGCATATAATGCAAAGTGTTAAGCATTTCTGCATACACAACAAGAAAAATGTGCATCAAACATCTCAGAGCGGACAGTTTTGCTCAACAAGATTTCCTCTGTCAGGAGGGAAGTGTGAGTGAACACAGGAAGACTAACTGGTGGTTTGCTCTGCACTCAGATAACAAGGAAAAAACAGAGGGAAAGCCAACAAGGACAATTCAACAGATGGACCTGGCTTCTGCAATTACAAATATAACTAAAAGGCAGTTGCCGATCACCATGTTTGTGCTCACCATGACTTTATTTAAGCTATGATGATTCATATCACACATTAAAACCTGTTCAGCTCTTGGAGAAGGATTAACTTGAGTGAATAGTGTAAGAACACCTGGGACTCCTCAAAAGAAACTGAACGATTCAATCCATTGGCTTGCTCGGAGGGCTGACAATGACATTGAAATTTAAATCACTATTCAACTGTAAAGTCGTGAGGACTATGAAGACATTTTCCAGTACTACCATACTCCTCCATGGCAACTAATGTGGCAGTGTAAAATGCTTTAAGACTTCCTGTTTTCAGTGCTGACAGACATTAATCTTAGGCTTGCTTGATGCGATGAAATATTTTGAGATGAGACATGCTGAATGCTGTATAGTCTGGACTGTGTGTTGCTCTTGAACAAGTTTCTCCATGTTTGGTCTACCTTATAAAGTAGTCTAGTTACAATGGAAGCCCATTTTCACTCATTTATATTTCGCAAGGTGACCTTATAGCTTTGAACTGCTACTTTATATATTGTAATAAATTCAAAATCTGAGATATAAAAGCTCAATTACAGGAAAATGCTCAATTAGAAACAAATGTGCATATAAAGTTACATGTCTTGCACCATTACTTAATATCTTGCAACAGTAAGTTTTTTTTTTTGTAATTGCAATTTCATATATCACAATGTACCTTGCAAAATGACAATGTATCTTATAATTGCAATTGTATGTATCATAACGCAGGGCTCGCAAAATCGCTAGCCCGAACCAAAATGGTTCCATATGGTAATTGCACTCAGTTCGGGTCGGTTTGCAAATTTAGTTGTATTTAAGGCCATTAAAAATTCGTTAAATGCAGAGCATACGACGGAATTTAAATGTGGAATGAAATAAAGTTTTTTAATTGAAAATGTTTTTGATTGATTTTCATTTAGAGCACATCTGATCGTGGCATAGAGTCTATATGTAAAAAACAAAAATGTTGTGAGGTAATGTGGAAAGAAGTGGGCTAGTTAAAAATAAATTTGTTTGACTTGGGTTAAAAGCTAAATGCCAAAAGATTGAGGACTTTTAACTAAACTGAAATCATGGCATTTTATGGCTTATTGAATAAATATGACCTGCACATTGTCTAGTGTTCATTTTACTTGTGCAAAAAGTGTATCTAAGGAACCAGAAACGCAGATTTTATTTCATCTTGATTATGCATTGAAAATTGAGCGAGCCTATTCGTAATGTGACTATATATTAGCAGCGACTTTGTCTCAAAAATCAAACAATTATACTTGTCCCTATTTTAAAAGGCCATTTTATAAGAAGTAAATCATGAATGGCTTAAAATGTTACACATTTCTTCTTAACTTGGCAGCTTTAAAAAGTACACTATATGCCAGAATGTGATAATTGATTGTGCGATAGTTAAGAAATAAATAAGTTAGCAATTTTAATTTTTCTTTATTATTTTAACTTTTACTGTATCTCAATTGCATTTAGACAGTCATAAATGGAATATACAGTCACACTATGCATTTAAGCAACAAGAGGAATAAAAAAATGTCATTTTGAGAGAACTTATTTTAATGTTGTCATACTATTATAATTTGTATTTTTACTAAACAGGTTTCCACAAGTTATAGTGTAATACCAATCATTCATAATCATTTGAGAGGCCACTTTGATATTTTGGTTCATCCTAGGTAGCACCAAATGCAGCCTGCCTGGTAAAATAAATACACAAAAGAGAAGCACTTATCTTTTGTAAACTGATGTGCACAGTATATAGCCCAAATAAAATGAAAATGCCATGATGCATCACCTTGTGCACAGGGGTGGCTAATGGTGTCAGATGTTGCTCTGGGCTTGGATTTCTGTTGTTTGAGGGTGTGATGGAAGCATTACAAGGCGTTGAGGAAGATCATATCACACTGGTCAGGGAGAGAGAGCTGATGCAGAGGCATTCACTCATACTGACATTTCACGATTCTTTTGCTCACTTTCTAACACTTCAGCCTCCTACCAGCTGTACTTGCTTGCCTAGCTCACCGACACTCTCACCAGCTCCTGCCAATAATCCTACACGGGCACAGCATTACAGCCCCTGCCCACAGGCTCCAAGAAAAACTTTTCACTGGAGATTTAACTACACGAATAAAACATTAACATCATCCTACCTTATTCTAAACTGTTCCAGATCCAAAATCTCACTGCATGAGCCATGTTTCAAAACACACAGCTGTGATGACACAGTTGAATTTTATACACACCAAGCAAGCAGTAAGCACACAGAGTTTATTGACTAAAAAAATGTAATTTAGATGTAATGCTACTATGTTTAATTTGTGAATTAACAGTTGATGACTGGTGGGAGAAGACCAATTTACTTGCTGAAATTAACAATACAAAAATAAAAGAATGATAAAAACAATAGGCATGGGCCATCTTCTGATGTCAAACTTGGTATAATGAGGAAAATACAACTTTCGATTTAAAAATGTCACCAAAACAGAACATAATAGTGTTCCTGTGGCTCAGTGGTAGAGCATTGCATTAGCAGTGCAAAAGGTGGTTCAATTCCCAGGGAACACACATACTGATAAAAAAATGTATAGCCTGAATAAGTCGCTTTGGATAAAAGTGTCTGCTAAATGCATATATGTAAATAAAACAATGAAACAGAAAAAGGAGAGCCAAATGGATTCAGTATGTTGGTAAGATTAAACTGGTATATCAATGGCCTACCACTTATACAAAAAGATCCCAAATGCACTACCTGCAGTCTTTTCCTTGGACTGCTGAATCCCAAGTTTGTTTTGTGCAAGTCGGAGTCTCGACTCAAGGTCCTTTCCCATTGCCCTCTCTCTCTTCCCATTGCTTGCTGTCTCCTCTACAACTATCAACTACACTGTAAAAGATTATGATACATTTGAAAGTGAAAGTGACATACAGCCAAGTATGGTGACCCATACTCGGAATTAGTGCTCTGCATTTACCCATCCAAAGTGCACACACACACAGCAGTGAACACACACCCGGAGGAGTGGGCAGCCATTTATCCAGACAGTGTTCAAAACTATCTCCTTACCTTAGCCCGATTCACAACGGTTAGCTTATAATAATGTTTTTTTAATTTGAGTGGTACTGGTAGGAATTTGTGGGAAATTCGAGCATGCATCCCCGTGTCATTACGTCACATCTGTAAACATAAAGAAATTGTCCCGGCTAGTAGACTATATCGCATGTGAGGATCCTGCAGGTGGTTCATCATTTAGCTTCCTTCTCACAGCAGCTGGAATTATTAAACTTTTCATTTTGATGGCGGATTGTAATCCAAAAAGGTTTATGTGTTATGAAACACAAGTGACTAAAATTAGATTATACTCCAGTTTTAAATGCGCATCTGATTACAGATAAACCTACGTGGGATTACACAAATTATGAATTTTAAAGAGAACAAGTTTTTTTTTTGTTAAAAGAATTTCTTCATATGAAATTCAAATGTTATGGCAATTAGAGATTAGAATGTACAGAAATTGAAATCTACATGTAACGCTAATACACATACACTTTGTTAAAATGAACAATTTGAGAACAAAGTATAACAGTAATAATTTGCATGGTTTGATGTGATATGAGCTAACCGGTTGTTATATTTAATCACCATTGTAGCGAGATTTATTGTAATGCTTTTTTCCTCTACTTACTCGTTCAGATGACAATATCGGGTGAAAATTCTTATTTGGGTCATTCTTTCAAGACGTAGGCTAGAATCTGTGATTCCAAAGTACAGTGAATATCCACACATACTCCTCAAAACATTAGATTAGTCTGCGCTGGAGCCATGGCGGTGCACGACCCACGTTAAGCAAATCATTTAGAAAATAACTGCAATTGCAGGTTTCAAACAGAGATGGCGACATAGAGGCAAATCTTACGGACTGCAGCTTTAATTGTTTCTGCTCTGTTGACATTACTCATTTTGACCGAAGTTTTTATAACTTTGTGTTACATAACTGTAACTTAAAGCATAAAGGCAAGAGGCCAAAACATATAAATAAACACATAAATAAAAATGTCAATTCCAACACATCACCAGAGGGACTTGTCAAAAATAATTCATTTTGACGTACAGCTGCATCTGGGCTGGAGGATGAATTATGGATATTGCCAACTCGAGGGCTGAATCGATTACTGTTTACATGAACCAGAATGGCAGCAAATTCACCACCTTGAATTAATTAAATTAAATCCTATTCCTGGGAAAGGACATTAGGCCTATTTACTCCACTCATCTGTAGTAAAATCACTGTAATGCGTGATCTCTCATGGCTTATTGCTTTTAAAAAAGCTTATTCATTTTATTAACTGCTTAACAATCCACATTGTAATAATGTCCTGAGGCATAAGTGTGAATGCTGGGTATTTTCTTCTGAAGTTCTTTATTAGAGATTTTATCAATCTTTATTTATCAATCTGTCCCTCTCTCTGTCTGTGGTTCCCTCATGCTTCAAAAAATCCACCATTGTGCCCATACCTAAGAAAAATAAAATCACATGCTTGAATGACTGGAGGCCCGTTGCTCTGACCCCCATCTTCAGCAAGTGTTTTGAGAAGCTCGTCAGAGAACACATCTGCTCTGTGCTGCCTGCTTCACTGGACCCACTACAATTTGCATACCGCAGTAACCGTTCCACAGACGATGCTATTGCCTTCACCCTGCACACTGCTCTCTCCCACCTGGAAAATAAGAACACCTATGTGAGGATGCTGTTCGTGGATTATAGTTCGGCATTTAACACCATAGTGCCTGCCACACTGGTTGCGAAGCTCCAGACTCTGGGACTGAACAGATCTCTGTGCAGCTGGATCCTGGACTTCCTGACAGGCAGAAGTCAGGTGGTCAGAATGGGCAACAACACCTCATCTCCCCTGACCCTCAACACTGGTGCTCCGCAGGGCTGCGTCCTCAGCCCACTCCTGTACTCCCTGTACACACACGACTGTACAGCAACACACAGCTCCAACGTCATCGTCAAATTCGCCGACGACACAACGGTGATAGGCCTGATCACCGACAACGATGAGACGGACTACAGAGAGGAGGTGAGTACCCTGACAAAATGGTGCCAGGAGAACCACGTCTCACTCAACATCGACAAGACCAAGGAGCTGGTGGTGGATTACAGGAGACAGAGCAGAGAACACACACCCATCACCATCGACAAGACACCTGTGGAGCGGGTGAGCAGCTTTAAGTTCCTCGGCGTTCACATCACCGAGGATCTCACATGGTCTGCTCACACAGATGCAGTGCTGAAGAAGGCACATCAGCGTCTCTTCTTCCTGAGACGGCTGAGGAAGTTTGGAACGAGCCCCAGAATCCTCAGATCCTTCTACACCTGCACTGTGGAGAGCATCCTGACCGGCTGCATCACCGCCTGGTTTGGAAACAGCACCGCTGGCAACCGCAGGGCTCTGCAAAGGGTCGTGCGAACTGCCCGCCACATTGTTGGAGGTGAGCTTCCCTCCCTCCAGGACATCTACACCAGGCGGTGTACAAGGAAAGCCCGGAGGATTATCAAAGACTCCAGCCACCCGTCCCACAGACTGCTCTCTCTGCTGCCCTCAGGGAGACGTCTCCGCAGCATCCGATCCCGCACTAGCCGACTGAGGGACAGCTTTTTCCCTCAGGCTATCAGGCTAATGAACAGTCAGAAATAACTCACCTACATCACACTCCCACTCACACAACATGCCATGCACTGCACTTTAACACAGTTCAACCGGACTACACGCACACACTGCACTGGACACCATACAAAGCACACCCACGACATTGCATATGCATAATCTGTTGCACCTCTGCACAACTATCTGTTGCACAACCAATCTGCTGTAAATTTATAATCTGTCGCACCTTCACATATTACTATGCATAGATGTGTACAAAATGCAGACGTATAATGTGTATTGGTAACTAAGTATGTCTTTATAGTACACTGTGTGTACTGAGTATATGTATGTGTATTTTGCACATTGTCTTCTGTACAGTCTGTAAATATGTACTGTCCATATGTAAATTGTTGTATTTTGTTTTGTTTTTTTGCACTGTCTGGAGCACGCTCGTAAGAATTTCACTCACCAAGGCACTTGTGCTGTGGTGATGTGACAATAAAAGTGATTTGATTTGATTTAAACGATTAAGTGCCAGTCATACGTGGCATAGAGATTCTCTCTCTAGTGATAAAACAGAAAATTAATAAAAGAATAACAGCTTTTTTGCTAATCAATGTGCCAGTCTATTTGACATGTTTGTTTTGTTTTTCATGATCACAAAAAACACAAAGTGTCAAAGTCAGAGGTTTTGCTGCCCAAGCTGTCGAGATGATGACTAAGACACTGTTAAAAATAAATCCAGTACTCACATCTGAACATTTAAAAGGTTGTAAAAACATAAAATATGTGTGCACCTGACAAAGAATGTGTGATTCTTTGTCTTTATAGATATAACTGTAATTGGAGATTAGGAGGATTTAACATTAAACGTTGACTGTAACCATTCATGATCATGAACCAGAGGCTCATTGAAAATATCAGAGGCCAAATGGGCAGATGCTCTTGACTTAGATGTCAAGGTGATACACGCTGATATCATGGCAATCATTTCAGCTCAGCTCTGTGGTCAATCAAGTGTTTGGCAAGTGCTCTGGCAAAGCAATGAAAGACTTACTCATCATGGAAAAACAAAAGATGAACTAGAATAATAACAAGACTTGATAGAAAAATCTAATTGCCAAACAGGTTTAGTATGAACTTCTGAAGTGAAACCTCTGAAAGTCATCAACAATCATTCTTGTACTGATTGGTCCCAGTAATTAGAAGCCCTGGTGATGTGATCATTAAAATGTTTATGTTATTTCTTGTTTGCCACTGGGGAACTTAGTTCTAATTGATTAGTCCATGCTAATCACACATACTACTCAAATTCCTACACATCCTTTGTGAAATATTGTGCCCCTAATTTTTTTGTATTAATTATAAAAAAAATGTAAATGTTTAATTGTAAAAGGGTGGCATTTTTTTATTCACTTAGCCATCATAAAAGGAACATTCATGAAGCTGTCTAAAGATATTTATCCTAACCATAGTGGTGGGTAACACTAGACTTTCATAGTAAAAAATTATAATAAAAAAAGTCTCCTTAATTTCTGATTCAGAAATAAATCACACTACGGAGACGCACACATCAAGACACAAAATAATCTCAAAAGTAAGCTAAATGTATTTAGAAAAATATTTTTTTTTGTACCATTACACCAAGAAAAGTCTTGGTTCAAAAAGTTACATTAAAATAGTCTATAAAATACTTAATATACTCTTCAGATATATGTTTCTTTGTGCAGTGCTGTAGCTTCAGAGCAAAAATGAGACATCTGTTTTATACCTTTCGTTAACTTGACTCGCATTGGATATTCTGGATAGATTCAGCCCACTGAGAGTGGCCCAGTCATTTTCTTCTTTCTGTGTTGATCTGGCAATCTCAACTGTGCAAATGGTCATGGAATGTCAATCCTGAGCTCCATCATGTAGAATTCATGTAGAATGTAGAACTCCACGCACAGCCAAGATTTCTGTGGTACATCACTTCAGTATTGTGTCAAAACTATTACTCAATGTATAAGAGGAAATGGAAGTTGTAAAAGTTCCTTTTATTCTCAAATATGAATTTGTGCTGATTACAAAAGGGGTTTAGTCACATGTAACCACAATGACACAAGTGATCGCCTGTGTTTACTATCGTTTTCATTCATAGTGTTTTTAATTTCTGTATTTGTGGAATTTTTTTTAGAAGAGGTTGGTTCCTCTCTTTTCTGCAGGGGAAACAATCCAAAAAATGAAGTTTGAAGTTTTCTTCCTATCAACAATTCAGCACTGAGGTATTAGATATTAATTACGTGACATTCACCCCAACTGTTTTGCTGTAAGTTGAATGAGTGCGGTTCATTCAGCTTACGGCCAAAGCAACCAGTTGGCAGAGTCTACTGCTAAGATTTAAAAGCCACCAATTCATGCCGTTTCTTTTCCTTCGCACTGCAGCCAAGAAAAATGAAGATCTTAAAATAGAAAGATTATGTCTCACAAAACAAGGGTGACAAATTTAGTCATTTCTAAAAGTGGCAGGGCATGTTATGATGTGAGGGTGGGGGTCGGTTATAATAATTGCTACATCCTTGCTTTTCAACATTTGACAACAAGCCAACTAAACAAAAAAGTTACATGGAGGTCCTAGTAATTTAATCCGCGCATAGCCGATTAAATCAGAACATTAGGACACAGAAGTAGTAAAAAACATCCAGCGTTCAGTGCAGATCATCTATGAACTAGACTAGCAATATAAAGCATTCGTTGTAGACCACAGCTTTAAAAATGAAGAACATGGTAACCATCTTGATAAGCCTACTCAATCCAAATAAACACTTGCCTGGAGAAGAGAAAGTCGTCAAGGTTTTCTGAGAAACTAGGTAGCGTTTTTCCAGTCAGGGTTATATATATTGTTTGCCTGTAACACAAAGCAGAGCCCAGGGGATGATGGGCTGCTGTATCTACCTTTGGGATGACAGAAACAAACCCTCCAGCTACAGAACAACCCAAGACTTAAAAACATCCAATCTGCGTTTAGTAATACCCCAGCTAGTGATGTGGTCCAAACACTTATTGAGAGTAAATCGGAACATAAATTGAAGCCACTGTTTTCTGAAGCGTTACCTCAGCATCCTGCCTGGCTTCGGCTCACTGTCAGATGTGATTAAAACCAGACCTGACTGAATCAACAGCCCTCTTACCCTTCGTTTTCTCCTGATTTCCGTCTTCCTCGCCTGTGCCAAGCCAAGGAGCCCCCAGTGCCATTCACAAGCACACGGCAGTTGCTCCGTCTCTGAGGCATGGCAAAAAAACGGCAAGCAATCATAGATGAAACTTTCTGAACTGAAAGCTCACGGGGTGTCGGTGTAGTTGGGAGCGACACAGCTGGATGGCAGATGTGAACACCCAGCAAAATTAGTTTTGTTTTTGTGTGAATATACCTTATAATTAGGAATGGAACAAACATGATCACAAAGGCCTGGTGATATTAAAACGAACATACATGAAGTAACTGAGATTTCATCTAAATCACAAACCCAGCATAGTTGATCCCTTAGCAAAAGCTACGCTCTGAAAAGTAAACAAAACACACATAACTTTTAATTGTTATGACTGTTCTACAGAGATGAAGGAGACGTGTTGCAGCAAAGGCTGTGATCGCATCTTGCCCAGGGGTCATGTTGTTCAATAACACTAATTAAAGAAAGACGTAGCAAAAACACAAAGCCCATTACGTAAAAAAGACAACTGATCCCTCGTACTGGATCACAAGTCACCCAGCATGTTGATATCTTTAAGTAATTATTAGTATGATAGATAAACGTCTTGTTTACGAGTCAGAGCACATGTAGGTTTTACCCACACACACTATCAGGATCATCTGATCCAGTTTGGCAGCACCAGTGTTTCGTGTTTGTTAACTTTCGAACTGATATAGTGGGTGCGGACGCAGGCTGATCCTGATCTTCTTGTCAGCACAGCCTCTTTCTTCCACATACACCAAAAGAGACTTGATTTAACCTGCTCAGGAGGGAATGGAACAATATGTAACAAAAACAGAACACAAACTATTTTAAAATCTCTTTTGTAGTCCAAAAACTACAACTGATTTAAGAAAAAGAAAAAAATTGTTCTAATAAATAACCACAACTAATAAAAAATACCTTATTGATGATGATTCTATTTTAAGGGCCAGATTTACTAAATCCGGTAAATTAGCGTTAGAGCGCAATTCCATAAAAGCGCAGATGGGAGGGAAAAAAATCAGTGTTTGAGTTACTGAAATGCACACATTAAAGAAGACAGATGCAGCCAGATCATTTCCATAATGACCAGCACAATCTACCAAGAGCAGCGCAAATTACTGCCTGCTTTAAGACATGCTGTTTTGGGCGTTAAATAATGGCGCAAATATGAATAGGTACAATAGTGTTGTACCTGTATTTGACATAACGTTACCGTAAAATCTAGTGTGAAGGTGCACACCTCACCGTCGCTTTGTCTCACACACGCAAAGAGAAAGAGTAAGAGAATTGACGCGCTACATACTTTGTTGTATTTTCCTGTCAAAATAACGGAGTTCCTTTGGATTTCTTCAGCTTTTAAGAACTGTCAGGTTCTCCGGTAGTAGGTGGAGCTAATGCGCAAAAGGCAATCTCATTGGCTGGCGCTCACCTATTATCATCCCTGTTTTGATTTCAGCTAATCAGTTCGAGCGAATGCACACAATCTGATTAATATTCATGAATCCAGCAGCTTGTTAATCCTTAGTGCATTTTATATTGTTCTTATAGAATTCGTATTATTATAATCGTCAGTTTATATCATCACCATTAGTTTTTCTTCCTTTACAAAAAACACTGAATGACCAAAAAAGCACCACCACTAGGGCTGAAACGATTCCTCGAGTAACTCGAATACAAAAAAATAATTGCGGCAAATTATGTACTTCGAAGAATGGTTTAGTCCATTTTATAGGGATGCACTGAATTTTCAGCCGCCGAAAATATATGCCGCGCCGCACCATCACTGCGCCACGTGACGCCCCATTCAATATTCTGCTCTATCAATTAGTGATGGGAAGTATGGATAATTTTACCAACTCAGACCTTTTTTGAGTCTCGTTCAGCAAAATGAATGAACAAACGTCATCTCCAGAATGGCTCTGAGAGACACTTCATGAGCGTTTCATTTGAGTAAAACTAGCTTCATATACACACACACAGAAATGTTAAGGTATTCACAGCAACCTATCAAAATAAAAAAGTTTAATCTGAAGACATTACAGTATCACTATTTCATAACGAATTATTAATTTTCATTAATGAACAAAATGACTATTGTTCAGCAGAAGGTACATATTACTAAAATTATGAACACTTTATTTTTTAAGGAATGATCACACAACATTTCTTCCATGTTTTAACTTTAATAGTAAATCCCCTTTGTTTGCCAAAAAGTTTAATTTTCAGTAAGTTAACATTAAATGAAATGAATGTTTTATGTCTTCATTTGATAAACAGATTCACAGCACAGAATTTATGAGGAAAAAGAAAACATTTCATAAGGCTATTTAAAGAGTAAATAATACAACTTTATAATTGTCATTTTCTTTAATCATAGCTATAGTTATTATAACACCTGAAATATGTTGCGTGTAAAAATGTTGTGCACTGTGTTTGCAACCATGCTCCTTTAAAGGATTACACACACACACACACACACACCAGTATGCAGAGAGACATTTAAGAGGGTTTATTCTCCAAATAACTTTAAATTATATTGTATTATAATTCTTAAATGACTGATGTTAAGAGTGTACTTTCAAATTTTACAAACACACATATAATATAGTATACACACACACACACACACACATACATAGCGTGAAATATATAACTGAAATGAATAATTTGTAAGCATCTACATTTCCTCTTGCACTCATTTCCACTTTAGCTATCATGTGACACCCATTACGGGCAAATGGATGCACAAACAACAACCCTCTTATGTAGTTAATTACATAATTACAGATGGCCTTTCCCATCAACCCTTTATAGATAAAGAAACACAAACCAAGTGCAATAGACATTCAGCCCACAAACGCCCACTCACATCCAGACACTGATGACAACCTGACTATAGCAGATGTGACCCTGGCTGAACACTGGCCTAAATTTTAGGGAAATGACTGATACGTTTATGAACCTCAATCTGGTGTAATCCTGTCATCATCCCTGTTTGCTGAGTAACAGACAACTACTAACAGACAGATGTTTGAGGACAGGCTCAAACACTCTGAACTAGGGGTGTGCGATATATAGATCGTCTGCGGTAATATCTTAATTGTGGTTTTAACGAGGTGCAATTTGACATTGAGTATTTTGCAAAAACAAAACACCCCTACAAAGTGCACGAAATCATTACGTGAAGTCTAGACTAGAGTGTGTGCGCATTTAGAGTGTGTTCTTTCACCACATGATTCAGTCTAATAAAATGCATTAAGAATGATCACAAAATTCAAGATATGGGGGCAGAAAATGTGTGTATATATATATATATATTGTGACGAGTCGGCTGCCTCCCCCTAATTATCAGCATCTCCCCGTCCCTTAATCGCCGCCCTTCACCAGGCTCCCGACGGGAGTGGGTGTGTGAGAGAGGAGGGGCGCTGAAACAGCCAGGTCTGGCGGCGTGTGATGAGGCACACCTGAAGTGAACGGAGCCTCATCACCGCCGCTGTTATATGCCGAGTGCGCCTCTCCTCTGGAGACCGGTCTCTTCCCCGTGCATGCACGCTGGTGTCCTCGTGGGTCCAGGAAGGGAGCGTGGAGAGAGCAAGTGCCGCACCCGTTACACGGCTGACGGGCCAGGATGCCGGGCCGTATAGTCCCCGGAGGGGCTGTGGGCCGAAGGAGGATGAAGCCGCTAGGAGAAGCCGCCGCCCCTCGCGCTCCGGACCCGAGAGGGGAGCACGTGCGGCCGCCGGACTCCGCCCCTTACCTGGACCCTTCCTTCCAGAACACTGCCCCTCCTTCACAACCCGCGCAGCACGACGAGGACACCAGATCCCCTGTTTATTTTGGACACTTCATCCCCTTTGGACACTATTTTATTATTTCTGTTCAATAAAAGCCTCTCCGAGGCCTGACGCCACGCCCACTGTGTCTGTCGTTTGCTCCTCCCGCCACAGTGGTGGAGAATGCGGGCAAGGCGGAGCTTAGACAGCGCAGTTGGGCAACACCGATGACGTCATCCCCTCTCGCTCGCAAAAGTTCATGGAAATCCGCACTGGGACGGAGGAACGACGGAGACGGCCTCCCAGCCACCTAATGGGTAAGTGACGTTCCGTTTATTGTCATTTACCCTGTGGTTGGTTGAGGCTGTCGACTAAAACCCGGTTTCTCTGTCCCGGTTCCGGCGCGGTGCGAGAGGGAGAGTTGCCCGGAGAGGAATCCCTGCCCCGCCCACTCCGACCGCTGGAGCCTGGTTGAGGAAGGTAGCACTCCTGTGTGGGCGGCGGCCGGATGACGGGGATGTCGCTTGGGGGGGGGGGAATGTGACGAGTCGGCTGCCTCCCCCTAATTATCAGCATCTCCCCGTCCCTTAATCGCCGCCCTTCACCAGGCTCCCGACGGGAGTGGGTGTGTGAGAGAGGAGGGGCGCTGAAACAGCCAGGTCTGGCGGTGTGTGATGAGGCACACCTGAAGTGAATGGAGCCTCATCACCGCCGATGTTATATGCCGAGTGCGCCACTCCTCTGGAGACCGGTCTCTTCCCCGTGCATGCACGCTGGTGTCCTCGTGGGTCCAGGAAGGGAGCGTGGAGAGAGCAAGTGCCGCACCCGTTACACGGCTGACGGGCCAGGATGCCGGGCCGTATAGTCCCCGGAGGGGCCGTGGGCCGAAGGAGGATGAAGCCGCTAGGAGAAGCCGCCGCCCCTCGCGCTCCGGACCCGAGAGGGGAGCACGTGCGGCCGCCGGACTCCGCCCCTTACCTGGACCCTTCCTTCCAGAACACTGCCCCTCCTTCACAACCCGCGCAGCACGACGAGGACACCAGATCCCCTGTTTATTTTGGACACTTCATCCCCTTTGGACACTATTTTATTATTTCTGTTCAATAAAAGCCTCTCCGAGGCCTGACGCCACGCCCACTGTGTCTGTCGTTTGCTCCTCCTGCCACAATATATATATATACCACAGCACTGTTTATATGCATCTCTGAGCAACGTATGTTTAGTTCCTGAATGAATCAACCGTTTAAATGATTCGGTTCATTCGCAATGAACCATTTAACAGTGACATGCTGCCACCTACTGGCGGTTTTAATTTCACATTCAAAGTATATTTTCATTTTAAAAGAATTTCAAATATCAGTATTTAATATTTTATGTTTAAAATATCAAAACATTATACATTTGTAACGGCAGGTTAAAGCACTCCATATCCTTCTGAGCTGCATTAAACAGTGTGTAAATACGTCTAAAGGCCACTTCAGATGCAATTTCTGCAAAGATTAATTGTGTTGATACTGGTTTCATTTGTTGGGTATTTATTCTAATTGACTGATTACATGTAACAGTTTGACTCAAAAGATGCACAATTTTAGAAAGAAAATGGCTTTATTAAAAGGTAAAATTACCCATAAAATCAATTTAAACTTATCTGAAAAGATTAATTTATATCACTGATGTGAACGGACCACACAGAATATGAAGAATATCAAAAACTGCAGCTATCCACGGTAGTCAGATATCAGCAATAACACACTCGGCAAAATATTGTCTAATTATCGTTATCGAAAAAAATCCCCAAAAATATTGATATGTCTTTTTTTCAATATCGCACACCCCTACCCTGAACCAAGTGACAGCAATGATTATATAATATATAATTAGTGAGAGTGAAATAATTTACTTAACTTTCTTCCAAGCTCAAAACAAGCAACTATTTTCATAAACGTCAAAAAGTTGTGATTGCTTCCAATGTCATATTCGGCGGACATTGCATTCAAGCTATAGCCTACATTTCATCATATTAAATTTGACAAAGGGTCTAAAAATACTATTACAGTAAGTAAAGTTGGATAATCGGTGCTTAATTAGAAACAGCAATCCCGTTTCTAACAAAGACTAAATAAACCGCTAGTTCAGTCTCATTCAGCACAATGACACAACACTTCTCATTGCCTCAATTAAATCAAACAGACAAACTCATCAAACACACATAAGTAAATGGAGGACACACTGTAACACGGAGACTTAACATATGTAGAGTGCCATTCATTCTCTCTCCCTCACAAACTTGCACACACATAGACATGAGCCATGTGCAACGCGCATGGTAAATCATGTGATGGGTTATGCCTGAAAACAGTGCTCATCTATTTCTTTCATATCTTCTCAAGCCAATGCAGCAGACAGTAATAACTAAAATTATGATCAGCAACTACAATTCAGAAACCCAACAAAATGTCAAAATCTGTTTCAATGCCTTTATTAAAACCTCTCCAGCCTAATGGCATTATTAAATGGGTTGTATGATTTTTTTTAACGCCAAGTCCACTTATTTTTAACTTCAAAGCAGGTGTAGCTATTTTTATTTTGAATGTGCAACACTTCCACTGTCAGCCACTTGCAGTTATTTTATGCTGTTTGATATTGCATATTGGTATTTGTTACCATATTTTAATTTATTATTGTAATACCATTTACTGTACTTTACTGTTTTCTGGTTATCTACCTATTGCGGATGAATCTGAAGTCTTACGTCCACATTGAAAAATAAGTTGGACAATAGTGGATAAATTAATTTTGTGTAGCTGCACTTATAAGAAATGCATGTCTGTATTCTCTGCATCTACTTATACTCTCAAAATTTGATTGCAAGTCCTAAACATTTAAGGGAGTCATTCAGTTTCTTAACCAAACCATGTGAACAGGACCATATTTAGCACGCCAAACGACAGACAATCATAATTCTGCTGCTGTGTGATAGCTGTGGCAGAATCACCAGACAATCTTTACTGAAAGGTATTAGAGAGATTTAAATGATCAGGGACCTTCAAAACTAACGTTAGCCTTTAGCTTAACTTGGGGATCTTTGGGAAAGATATGCAGAGCGGAAGTTCCACAGTTTATATATATATATATATATATATGAGGCGTTTCCTTATTACCTCTGCGATTGGGTGGATGTTTCGCATCAACCAAAAGACATCACTGATGTGTAAACTGATGTATTTATCTGTGTAATATCACAAAGCTTCAAAATGAATTCTAATAAAGGATTTTTGTGAACTTGAACTCTAAAGATCAAGAAAAAGTTGATTTCCTATGATATGACCCCTTCAATTGTTGTACTGAACATCTTTGATTTGACTTTAATTCAAAATGTTAAATTTAGGGCAAACGACAGATCAAAAAGTTGAAGAGTTAGTTGCCTTACCTCTCCCGTACAGATCATGTGGGGCTTTTTCCTCAGCTCAACACATTTCCTGAGCTTACAGATCTGATAGCCCGTTTTTCGGTTCTGGCAACTCCTGCATTCCCCGCAGTTGATCTTGCGCAGGCAGGGTGTGCAAGCACCGCAATGAATTCTCTTTTTCTTGTCTCTCCTCCCTTGAACTTGAAGTAAACGCAGTTGAATATCCTCAACTTGGAGAGGAGGGTTTCCTGACAGAACCGACTCCGAGTCGCTGTCAAACAAGGACTGGGTGCTTTCTGTGCTACTGGAGAGCGACGCCATCGCCTGAAGCCCACGGCCCATTTCACAAAGAGTGCTGTTGTAAATGGTTGTGCTCAGCGAGAGGAGAGAAAGCGCTCCCTCTTTCTTCATTGACATTTCAGCATCGTCAATTTCATCTTTGGTGTCCACGTCTGCAGTGCTTTCAAACTCATTGTTTTCCTTCTGGGGAGCATTTGTAATGTTTTCAGATGCTGGTGATTCATTGGAGGACTGACACACTTGGGAGGCTACAGTCTCACCTGCTTCCGTAGAGTTTTCTGGAGTGTTTTGACAAGAATCGTCGGGAAAGTTTATGTGTGGAACGATGCATTGAACCTCCTCAATATGACCTGAAACATATTTTTCTGATTGTGAATGGGAGGGAGTTGTTGGGCCGGAGGTATTATTGTTGTAGGCAAAGTCCACATTATTGACGGGGTCATGAGGGTCACGCTGCTCAACAAACGACGAGTTTGGCTGCTCGCTAGGAGCAGAGCAGCTTTCGTTTTGAACAGTTTCTATGCCTGCTTTCACTGTCTCTTCCTCTGCCTTGTCAGTGTTGTGAACAACAGTCTCTCTGTGATCCTCCGCAGTTTGCTCTGAGATTATGTTAACGCTCTGTCCCTCTCCAGTGGGAATTACAGCACCCTTTTGTTGTCCATCACCATTAGGATCATGAACTTCTGACCTTTTAGTATCAGTATCCTGTTCCCTGATCTCCAGACCTCCCTTTTTCTTTGTAACCACTCTCCTGTAGGACTCAACTTCCCTCGGACATGAGACACTATTGCGAGGTGACTTCCCTTTCCCATTACGTTTTGACAACAAGCCATTTTGGTTCGAAGAACCACGCGTGTGCCTGGATCCTTTAACAACGAGGACATTCTTGCCTGTCCTCTTGCTGTGCTTGCTGACAGCAGTCCTCTGGGTCCCCTTGGCTGCCTGTTTCTTGTCTATGGCCTTCTTTATCTCGCCATTGGCTTTGAGAAAGTTGACCGTTTGCCTCCTAGTCATGGAAGCTTTCACCCTCCTAACATTTTGCTTTTTGGATGCACAAGATGACTTCTTTGGTGCTTTGGGAGTATGAGGCATAGCTGAAGCAAGTGAGGGAGGAGGAGTTCAGGATAGCCGGCATGGGAAACAGTATAAAGATGACTCTGAGCAACAGTACTTTTCAGATCGTTCATGTAATGTTCCCTATTTCGAGTAAGATCACATTGACATATTTCCACTGATGACATATGGATGTATGGCTACCTGTGGAAAAGACAATTCATTATTGAATTATGTAGCATCTGATTATGTTAATTAAAGACCCCTTAAATCAAAATTGTGGCTTGTGGTCTTCAAAGCCTACAAATATGGACATATATATGTTAGTGTACTCCTAAAACTTGACAAAATCCACTTCTAGCAGATTGAGACACATCCTACACTACACAGATTTTTGCTGTGATATAAACTTAAGGCCTCTGGGTATTTAAAAAAAGGATGAGTCCATCAAACTATATAAAACATATATAAAACAAGAATTATAAACATAATAAAACGTTCACCAAGACATTCAATTGGGTCATTAACTTCAAGCTAATGAAGTGTAATGTGAACCACAGAGTAAACTAATCAACTAACATAATCATATGGTCTGACATATCACACAGTTTGATGGCTGCGTGTGCAGGTGCAAAGTGTATTCCACACTATTCCATACTTTATACAGTTTCTACCATAAACCAACTCCCTTTATAAACACAGAACATATGTGAAAATATTTCTGTCATGAAAAAAGGAAAGGTTGCAGATATTGTGAAATGTTGGTACACTAAAGGAAATATTATGCAGCCTTTATGTACAATGTATTCAGCGTATAAAAACATTAGGGATAGCTAAAAAGACAAATCCTCATGCTTACCAAAAATACCATGGTATACATGGTTTTCAAACCGTAGTATTACTGTAGCTTTTGAACAGTGGCATGTTTCTTTTGACAAGTACCATGATAGTAGCTTAAATATGCTTTTTGGCTATGGAAATCATTAAGTACCATGCTTCTTTCTGTATAGCTGTTTGTTTAAATGTGTATATGTGACTAAGTCTCCATCAAATGAAACAAGTGTTTTGGCATTTGTCATGAGTAAAAAGGAAATACAAATTAGGCAAGCGTGAGGTATGTTTGTCGTGAAAAGTGGATCTAAAGACACTCACACAAGTCTATACACTGGCTCTGTCACATAACCTAGTGAGCTCCCTACATACACAGCATTTTTGTGCGTCATAGGCGCGTGAAAAATTGCGAGTCACGCGCCTACGATGCCCAAAACTGCTGTCTAAGTAGGGAACTAACTCGGTTTTGTGACAGCCGCTGTGGCTGACTAATCGCTTAACGTTCTCACACGCTTATCTCTAACTGTTTCAGTTTCTATAAGCCCCTCTACTAACTTTCAAACGAGATACGAAGCATATAACCAAACAAGGGGGCTCTATCCGTGGGTTGCTGTATTGTTATGAACACTTTGAAGGGAGTTGAAATACTTTACATACCGGAGAGACAGATGCACTGTCTGAGGGCTAATAATATTCCCCGCCTGTACGACACGACCGATCCTTCAGCATTGCTCTTCGGTGGATCTTCCCTAAACACGCGTGAATAACGCCTTCACAGCGTATCTTTGAACTGTAACGCTGTCATGCTGCCACAGAGACTAAAGCACCTGATAAAAGGCAAATCCTTCTTATGTCAATCCATTCACGGCAGCCCTCAGCCAGACTCGACCTACACTCTCCAGTCAACTTCAGGATATTTAATGGACGTCGGCGTGAGGCGGCGGGAAAACCCGGACTGGATTACTGTTCTCTGGATAGTCAATCTGTGCAGAAATCAGAATCAATGTTTAGGCTGCTAACTCTGCGCTTTGAGCTAGCTGCTAACACACATCTAAATGCGCGTGTACCACGACTTCAGATGACGTCGGTTTCACTATGACTATCGTCACTTCTGAAGAAGTGTGAATGAGCTCGAGAGCCCGTGCTTATCTGGCATAACAATATGACCGTTATATCTGTTTTATATGTACCTCTCATGATTGTATTATTAGTGTTATAATAATCCTCATTTGTAAGTCGCTTTGGATAAAAGCATCTGCTAAATGACTAAATAAATAAATAAATAATAATGATTATTATTATTATTATTACTGTTATGAAATGTTACTATACAGACAATTATTCCTCAAAAAGTCATACGAATAGAAAAACATCAAACAATTAAAATGATCATCATTGTTGTAACTACTATTATTATTATGATATATTATATTTATAATTATATATAAATTATTATTAATATTACTATTATGACATTGTACTATACAGACAATTGTTCTTTAAAAAGTCATATGAATAAAAAACATAAAACAATTAAAATGATCATCGTTGTTGTAACTACTGCTATTATTATATATTATAGTTATAATTATAAATCAATTATATTTATTATTAGTAGTATCACAATACAGTAAATTATAAAAAGCACAATAGTTGCCTTATATACAGACAACTCAAACATTATCATTATTCTATTATGCAATTTTCTTATATAGAAAGTCATTTAAAAAATCTAATTAACAGAAAACAAACAAACAACAATTAATATAACCAGCAAGGTTATTATTATTATTATGATTATTATTATTATTATAATAATAATAATAATAATAACATTCTTGTTATGGTGAGGCAACTATTGTGCCTAATAATAATAATAATAATAGTGCATTATTATTATTAATACCTGCTAAATGACTAAATTATTATTATTATTATTATACTATTATGCAGTTTTCAATATAAAATATAAAAAATATTGTATAATATACAATCAGATGAATGCAATCAACAACAACAAAAACAATCATATCATCATCATCATGATAAACGTAAATTCATTTTAATTCACATAACAATAAAAAACTTACAATACACAGTATTCCCCAAACCACGTGTAATATTTTACCATACTTAATTTGAAAATGCATGTAATATGGATGAATGTTTGAAAAATCACACATTATGAAATGCTGTGTTGCGGCGCGTTGACACGCAATGACGCGGTAATTCTGCGACAGGAAACGAATCAGTGAAGGACACGATATGGACGGAACTAGACAAACACGTGAAAAAATGTATTCCAGATCTTCTATTTGTGTTTTATGTAAGTACACTTTTTAATGCAAAGTGCTAAATACGTATGGATCTAATGTAGCGCGAATAGTTCTGTCGTCGCGTTCACCCAGCTCAGACGCAGTGTTTATAACAACATGCAGAGCTGACCGCTTCAGGATCACACAGCTCCATATACAGTTGTGCAACCAATGACCTTGATTTTAGCCAGGATTTATTTGATCTGTTTCCAAGAATTCAGGTCAGAGCTGCTGAAAACACTGTAAATAGTTCAGTGTATATTTCATGCGGAATTAAATCTGTCTCTGGTGTAATATGGATGGTTGACGCACGGAATAAACAGCAGTAACCAAGGTAACAATATCGCTGTTGTGTATTGCAATATCATTATCTTTGCGCACGTTACGAAATATCACATTTAGCTTAAGTTGCGAAAAAAAACTGACCAGAAAATTACACACTAAAAAGAAAGTAGCAAAAGTGTCATGTTTTCTGGACATTTACCATGATAGTTTTTGACTGCTTTAATGGATGGCACCTGTATATGATTTGGTTTGTATTTATAGTTTAGTTTAGTGAACTGAATCTGTTAACATTTCCCCAAACACAGTACTCGTAGAGTAATACATTTACAACGCAGTACAACTGTTTAGGACTTTGACTTTCCTCTGTGCACAGTCCAGCCCATGTGACCGATCAGTTGAAGCATAATAATACCAATGCACATGTTTGTTTACTTCATTCCAGAGTGTGCTGAAGACATGAATGTACTGCAGTCCTGATAGCAGCCATCATGACAACACAAGCAGCTGTGTCCTCAGGGACGCGGGCTCAGATCCCAGCTCCTGTCCAGAAAGACTTCTATTACTGGTTACGCTCATTTACAGCTGGAGGTGAAGATTTAATCACAAAACAAAAATTGATGTATTAAAGTATTTATATACAACCACTCTTAGATATCTTGTAGCGTGCAAGTATGCATACATTGATAGTATAGGTTGTAATGTATTTTTTTTCTTTATTATTATTATTTTTCAATTAAGTGTGTTTGTATTGAATCTTTGACATAAAATTATTTATTGAAGCATATCCAAGATGTAGATGAATTTGTTTCTTCATCAGAACAGATTTGGAGAACTGTAGCATTACATCACTTGCTCACCAATGGGTCCTCTGCAGTGAATGGGTGCCGTCAGAATAAGAGTCCAGACAGCTGATAAAAACATCACAATAATCCACACGACTAGAGTCCATCAGTTAACATCGTGTAAAGTGAAAAGCTGCATGTTTGCAAGAAGCAAATCTGTTTGAACTGTTTTTTTTTCTGCAAACCATCGCTTCTAGCGATAATCCATAATAACGCTTCATATAGTGAAAAAGTCCATCCCCTGTTGTCCTGTTGAATCAAAATCCACCAACATATTTGTTTAGAACTTAATCTACAGGGGCCGGTTGCACCAGCTAGATGTAAAAAAAGCTGGGTGTAAGCCCTACGCTGGGCTTTGCAACGTCCAGCTTTACGATAAATATTTACACCCGTTGCACCAACTAAAACAATGATCAGGCGCAACTACGCCCGGCATAGACGATGCGCGTCCACGCTGACACATTCTCCCGCAGTTATAGATTTAGAGCTGAGACAACAAGTGAAGCCACCGCGCCATGATTTCATTGAGTAAACATTTTCTAATAAGTCCGCATTTTTATATCTGAAGTCTCCCTGCACATTCCCATGACAGATTTCTTCAAACAAACATTAAAAATGAAGGCGGCAGGTTAAGTAAAATATAATGAATGCAATACAATGCTTCTCTCTAGTTATTTTTTCTAGCTGACTATCGAGGTTATGTATACAATGAATGTCTTTCCTGAGGTAGCCAAATGTGACTTGAAGTGACATTGTGTGTTTTACTGACGTCTTTCTGTGGCTGATAAACCACATTTATAGTTTGTATTTTGTGATAAAACTGACAGAATTTGAAAGCTGATACTTTATTTCTGATTAAAAGCAACAAAGCACAAAACTTACTGCGATTATTGGATGGCAGGCACGCTACAAATAATGAATGGAATTAAAGACGTGAAATATTTCCTAGCATTTCTGTCCTTCCAAGCAAAATGTTGAATGGGAGACTACATTTCTTTTAATAATCCCAGTCTGTATAATTACAAGTACATACATATTTGCAATACTAATAATCAACACCGAGCTAACTATCGCTTATCAGAAAAGACATAAACATTACAGATGTCTGTATCCTAAAAAAACTAACAGACATGAATCCTAAAAACTAATAATGTCCGAGAATGACTTTTCACTTTACACCTACCACTGACTAGGTGTTAGATTTGGTGTCAGACGTAGCACTACGGCGAGATGATGCAACGGGTATAAATTCTACGCATGACTTAAAGCGCATTTTATGTCCAGGCTAGCCTTATGACCGGGTGTACGTCCAGCTAGTGCAACCGGCCCCAAGTATATCTAAAAAAAAATAGAATATGTGAAAAAGTTTATTTTTTCTTGTAGCTTATTTCAAAAAGTGAAACTTGCATATATTTTAGATTCATTACATGTAAAGTAAAACACTTCAAAAGTTGTTTTTGTTTTAATTTGGATGATTAGAGCTTACAGCTAATGAAAGTCAAAAATATGTATCTCAAAATATTAGAATATTTACATTTGAGTTTTAATAAATGACTATCCATACAGTATAAATTGTGGGTATATCTTGTTCTTTGAAACGACAACAATGGGGAAGACTGTTGTCTTGGCAATGGTCCAGAAGACGATCATTGACACCCTCCACAAAGAGGGTAAGTCACAGAGGGTCATTACTGAAAGGGGTGGCTGTTCAAGGAGTGCTGTATCAAAGCATATTAAATGCAAAGTTGACTGGAAGGAGGAATTGGGTAGGAAAATGTGCAAAAGCAGCAGGGATGACTGCAAGCTTAAGAATATTGTCAAGCAAAGCCGATTCAAACACTTGGGAGAGCTTCACAAGGAGTGAACTGAAGCTGGAGTCAGTGCATCAAGAGTCACCACGCTCAGACATCTTCAGGAAAAGGCTACCAACCACTTCTGAAACAGAGACAACGTCAGAAGCATCTTACCTGGGCTAAAGAGAAAAAGAACTGGACTGTTGCTCAGTGGTCCAAAGTCCTCTTTTCAGATGAGAGCAAGTTTTGTATTTAATTTGGAAATCAAGGTCCCAGAGTCTGGAGGAAGAGAGGAGAGGCACAGAATCCATGTTGCTTGAAGTCCAGTGTAAAGTTTCCACAGTCAGTGATGATTTGGGCTGCCATGTCATCTGCTGGTGTTGGTCCACTGTGTTTTCTGAAGTCCACAGTCAACGCAGCCATCTACCAGGAAATTTTAGAGCACTTCATGCTTCCTTCTGCTGAAAATCTTTATGGAGATGCTGATTTCATTTTCCAGCAGGACTTGGCACCTGCCCACACTAAAAGTACACAAAGATACCAAAAGAAGGTTCAATGACCATGGTGTTACTGTGCTTGATTGGCCAGCAAACTCGCCTGACCTGAACCCCATAGAGAATCTATGGGGTATTGTCAAGAGGAAGATGAGAGACACCAGACCCAACAATGCAGATGAGCTGAAGGCCGCTATCAAAGCAACCTGGGCTTCCATTACACCTGAGCAGTGCCACAGGCTGATTGCCTCCATGCCACGCCGCATTGATGCAGTAATTCATGCAAAAGGAAGGCCCAACCAAGTATTGAGTGCATAGAAATGAACATACTGACATTTCTGTTGAAAATATCCTTTTTTTAGTGATCTTATTTAATATTCAAATTTTCGGAGACACTGAATTTTGGGTTTTCATTATCTGTAAGCCATAATCATCAAAATTTCAAGAAATAAAGGCTTGAAATATTTCACTCTGTGTAATGAATCTATATAATATATGGGTTTCACTTTCTGAAATTAGTGACAAATATTGACCTTTTTCATGATATTCATTTTTTTTTTTTTTGATGTACCTGTATGCATATTTCTCTCCTGGTTTAGACAAAGCGACTTTTTCACTGAAGAAAGCAATATTGAGAATAGAGGACTCTTATTTTAGCCGAAAATAATACTTTGAAGTTAAAAACATCTTAATGATGGATTTGTTTATTTACAAATTATTTATCTTTTTGCTTCACGAGATGTTAATGGAGTGGAGACGTGTGGATTATTGTGTTTTTATCAGCTGTTTGGATTCTCATTTTGACGGCACCCATTCACTGCAGAGGATCCACTGGTGAGCAAATTATGTAATACTGAATTTCTCCAAATCTGTTAATCTTAGATGGACCGAGGGTGAGTAAAAAATAGTTCACCCAAAAATGAAGATTTGCTGAACATTTAATGGTCACATGACATGCAGAGTGTTTTCTAATACGAGTTTTATTATGATCTGTTTTTTTTTATATTTAGGTGTTGCAGGGTGCTGTGCCAAGTCCACCATAGCGCCTCTTGATAGAGTGAAAATTTTACTACAAGCTCAAAATCCTCATTACAAACACCTCGGTAAGTTAAACCCAAAATGTTTCCGAAAACTTGATTTGTAAAAGAACCCTAAACCAAACGGTTGAACATGATGTTATCTTGTGTGTGTTTTCAGGAGTGTTTGCCACACTTAAGGCAGTGCCAAAAAAAGAGGGTTTCCTTGGACTGTACAAAGGAAATGGAGCCATGATGATCAGGATTTTCCCATATGGAGCCATTCAGTTTATGGCTTTTGATCACTACAAAAAGGTTACTTTTGTTTCATAGTCATTATGTACTAATGCCAGTCTTGGGGAATAACAAACTAAACATAGTGACGTTCCTAACATAATTATATTTTTAGTAGCGGGACAGTTATTTCAGAATTTCATAGCTTTTTCAGTACTACTTCTGCTGTTTTTGTCACATTGTATTCCACAAGCAGCCGTAAAAATAGGCAATAATCAAACACAATCTCCTAAACTGTTCTCTGAAGTGAAGTACTTGTTATTCATTTAAGGGATTTGGTTAATTCATGATTTATTTCATTGATCCGGTTCAGAAAAGGATTAACAGATTTATTTGACAAGTTAAGGTAGTTTGTGCAGGGCATTTTATTTTGTTATCAGAAACACTTTTTTCCAATTTTTTAAGTTGTATTCATTGTAAATTGATCTCTACTGATGATATTGGGCTTGATCAATACTACTCAATTATATTAAGAAAAATCAATAGTTTTATCTGATGGTTATATATTTGAAATTACTGTATATGGTCACCTTACAGCTTCTAACTACTTTGTGTCAATAGTTCCCTAACTTTGATGTTAACAATACAAAGTTTTGTACTAATGCCAAGTGTACACTCTGTTTAGATTATTTAATGCTTGCAGTAAGCTGTTTCTGATGCTCTTTCAGTTCCTTAAAACACAACTTGGAATATCTGGGCATATTCATCGGCTCATGGCAGGATCTATGGCAGGTTTGTGATTGTTTTCCATGACTTTTTTCCAAGATTACATTTACATTACATTTATGCATTTAGCAGACGCTTTTATCCAAAGCGACTTACAGTACATTCAGGTTATACATTTTTTGCCAGTATGTGTGTTCCCTGGGAATTGAACCCACAACCTTTGCGCTGCTAGCGCAATGCTTTACCACTGAGCCACAGGAACAGATCCTTGTAACCTCATGATTAGCGTTATGTCTTTATCTGCATTGTACTCTTTCTGCAGGGATAACTGCAGTTATTTGCACCTATCCACTCGATGTTATCCGAGTTCGCTTGGCGTTTCAAGTGACAGGAGAGCATCGCTACACTGGCATACGAAACGCCTTTCAGACTATTTACCTTAAGGTATGAAGACGGGAAAGAAGATTCATTTAGAAACTTTCTGTGCTTCCATTATGCATGACAGTGTTTTGTCTTTAAAGGAAGGAGGAATTTCTGGATTCTACCATGGCCTGACCCCTACAGTAATTGGCATGGCTCCATATGCAGGTTATTTTCTTTTTCATTTTATGTAAATTATACAGTGCAATGTGTGAAACTGAAAAACACTCACTTTAGCTTACGTCCTCGTGTCACCGTTTTCTCTCTGTTCCAGGCTTTTCTTTTTTTACATTCGGTACATTGAAGACTCTGGGACTCACCCATTTCCCAGAGCTCCTAGGCAAGCCATCTCTTGACAACCCTGATGTTCTAGTGCTGAAGACTCACGTCAATCTGACGTGTGGTGGAGTTGCTGGAGCAATTGCTCAAACTATATCGTATGTTTTTTTGTTTTTTTTAATCCCTTGTTTATTAGGTATTGTTTGTAGTACAACCGTTATTTAGCTTTAAATTGAAGTAAATACTAAAAGGTTGGCTACATATATGCATTTGTGTTACTGTACATACATACCACATTCTTTCTAATATTTCTGCTCAGATATCCATTAGATGTTGCCCGGCGGAGAATGCAGTTAGGTATGTCACTGCCTGATTTTGACAAATGTTGGTGAGTATTATATCATTTGGATGATTTTAAGTCTTTGTTCACTCAATGATTTACACTGGTGAAAAGTTAAGTAAATTATAGGAAAAGTACTGCTTTGTTAATACTATAGGGATCTATAAGTATTAAAATCTGACTGATAATTTTTTTCATATTATGGCAGATAACCTCTAAATATATATATACTGTACATGCATATACAGAGTACACACACACACACACAAAACTACATGTCAAAAGTTTGGAATAATTCATATTTTTTTTTAAATAAGTATTTTTTTCTCATCAAGCCTGCATTTGTTTGATCAAAAATACAGTAAACCAATACTAATGAGAGATGTTTTAAAATGTAAAATAACTGTTTTGTATTTTAAAACATAATTTATTCCTGTGAGGCAAAGCATGTATAGCATTTAGATCTCTGCATGTTAAACTCAAAATTCCCAACAAGTTTTGTCTGTGATCACTAATATGTTTTCTACTTGATTTTTTTGAGCAGCAGCCTCACAAAAACTCTCAAGTATGTGTACACCCAGTATGGTGTCAAGAAAGGACTGTATCGTGGCCTGTCCCTCAACTACGTCCGCTGTATACCATCACAAGCCGTTGCCTTCACAACTTATGAGTTCATGAAGCAAGTTTTTCACCTAAACTAGAATAATCAGTGACTAAGCCTTAAAGAAATGAGTTGAAACGACCCCCGGCGACATCACAGCAGCCCTGTCTGCCATTCCAGTAACCAGTCATCTGAAATCCAGTTCTTACAAAACACCCACACAAACGGCAAACCTGTGGCTTTGCACAGCCTAGCAACAATCACTATGGATACAGAGACAAAAGCTTGCTTTTCCGTTATGTGTGGATCAGAAACAACTGACACTGGAAATCCCGTGGAAACCGGCTTCTAAAACTTGCCTGTAAGCATCCCATTTCAGATTGAACTATATGCCTTAATCTTTCACTCATATAAACACAAAATCACAGTCGATTTTACCTATGTAGACCGTTTCTGTAGCTATATCTCAGTGCTTTTAACTGTGACTGATGATGACGTCATTTTTATGTCAAATATGGAAGTTGCTTTTTTCATTCTTATGTAGCTTTATATTTCAGCAAATATGAGTCACCTCAAGTCTTACTGACTGACATTTGTCTCTTTTAGTGATAAAGATGACTTTCCTCTGAATTCAATAATATAGCGAATTGAAGAGAGTGAACATAATCTCTGCAGTATTCAGTCATGTTCGCATGCCGACGTTACTGTGTTTCGGAAGAAAAGCAATCAAATGAGAATTTGTGTGGTGATGAATATATCACCGCTGATATGTATATGAATCTTAAATTATTGTTCACTGATTTGTGATGGGAACTACATGAGTCCCTTAAATAGAAAAATGACTATCCATATGCAAAGGATTTGTCAAAGACATGTTCTCATAAACAAATAATTCTGTCTTGCATCGGTTATGAATCTCATATTGGAGTAGCGCATGTCAAATACACTTTTACCAGGCCAGATTAAAATGTAATAAAAAATATATATATATATAAGATTGAGTTATTGCCGTGTTTTGTATTGTGTGGAAATGTGCTCCCTCAAACGTTTGCCTCATTTTCCTTTCTGTTGTAATTACTTCCTTCTTTTTGCCATGTGGTGGCAGTGTTGCAGTGAATCGAGTCTTTCAATTGGACTTTTCATGTACATGTTGATCATTTAGCTGCATGTGTTTGCAAAGATTAAGAGGAACATCAACGTATATGTGCATATGAGTACATCTAACAGCGACTAATACAGTTTTATTACTGAGTGAATACATGAGTTTCATGATACATATCTCACATTTCAAGTCTATTTGCACTAAATGCCATCGAGCTGAATTACTAGAATGGGAGGTTTGTCTTAAACGTATCTTTGCTGATTCTTGAGAACTGTGGAGAAAGTTCATCTTGCTGCTTTGGATAAATAGCCTTTATTTATTTGTTATATTGGCATAATGAATTGATCTTATGTCAGATTGAAATGGTTAATAGGCATTGAACAAATTAACAACGAGGATGCCTGTTTTGTACATGTGAATATTAATTTGTATGTATGCTTAGATGATCATTAAATAAATTAAAATGTTAAACCAATACCGTTGGGAGTAAATAAAGGTTTGTTTTTTGTCTTGTGCTAGAGTCTTGATTGCTTTCATATTCTTAATATATGAACTGCCAGTAAGTATTTGCATGATCACATTTTACACCATTTGTCATCCAGTGGGATTTCCCTAAAGTTCCCTCATTTTTATTTGGAAATGCATTTACTATGAAACACATCCCACCTAGCGATACATTTGCATTTATTTCCTCCTATGTTTGTAAGGCACTGTTGTTTGATAACGCCTTATTTGACTGGAAAATATGTTACAAACAAAACACTGGTTCTAGTATGTACGTCACTTATCATGCTACCATGCAAGTCATAAAAAGTAGAGCTCACTGGCCAGTGTGGATGTTTGCCCTTATTCTAGAGCACTTTATACTCGTATACACTTCCGTTCAAAGGTTTAGGGTTAGTATGGGTTAGTTTGTATTTAATTTTTAAAAGAAATTATAACTCATCTATGAATACTGAACTAATTTATCATGGTTTTTATCACAAAAGCAGCGCAACTGTTTTCAACATTGATAATAAATGTTTGTTGAGCAGCAAAACAGCACACTGAAATCATGTGACACTAAAGACTGGAGTAATGGCTGCTGAATTCAGCTTTGTAATACAGTAATAAATTACATTTTTAAATATATTAAAAGAGAAAACGGTTGTTTTTATTGTAATTATATTTATATTGTAAATTGTAATAATATGCATATTTGATGTGTGCCATGAAAATGTTTTTGCCCCGTCCTGTTTGCATATTTGTCACAAAAGATTCAGATCATCAAACAAAATGTAATATTACACAAAGAAAATGCAAGTAAATACAAAACACATTTTTTTAATTATGATTTCATTTATTAAGGAAAAAAGCTATCCAAACCTACCTGGCCTATGTGTTCCTATTCCTATTATGTGGAATTGTGTTCCTGTGACTCAGTTGTAGAGCATTGCGTTAGCAACTCAAAAGGTTGTGGGTTCAATTCCCAGGGAACACACATACTGACAAAAAATGTATAGCCTGAATACTGAACCGGTGGTAAGTCGCTTTGGATAAAAGCGTCTGCTAAATGCATAAATGTAAATAAAACCTGTCTAACAAAGTGAAGCATGCATGCTTAAAGAGCAACACATCATGCCGCGATCTAAATAAATTCAAGAACAGATTAGATACAAAATAGTTTACATGTATCAGTCTGTAAAGGGTTATAAAGCCATTTCTAAGGCTTTGGGACTCCAGCGAAGCACGGTCAGAGCCATTATCCACAAATGGAGAAAACTTGTAACAGTGGTGAACCTTCCCAGGAGTGGCCGGCCTACCAAAATTACCCAAGAGCGCAATGACGACTCATCCAGGAGGTCATAAAAGAACCCAGAACAACATCTAAAGAACTGCAGGTCCTCACTTGCCTCAATTAAGGTCAGTGTTCATGATTCAACAATAAGAAAGAGACTAGGCAAAAACGACATCCATGGGAGAGTTCTGAGGCAAAAGCCACTGCTGACCATAAATAACACAAAGGCTCGTCTCACATTTGCAAAAAAAATATCTTGATTATCCCCAAGCAAATATTCTGTGGACTGAAGAGACAAAAGTTGAACTTTTTGGAAGGTGTGTGTCCCGTTACATCTGGCGTAAAACCAACACAGGATTTCATAAAAAGAACATCATACCAACAGTCAGACATGGTGTGGTGTAGTGTGATGGTCTGGGGCTGCTTTGCAGCTTCAGAACTTGGACGACCCATAATTGATGGAACCATGTATTCTGCACTCTATCAGAAAATCCTGAAGGAGAATGTCCGGTTTGTCGTCAGTTTGTGACCTCAAGCTCAAGCGCACTTGGGTTATGCAGCAGGACAATGATCGAAAACTCACCAGCACGTCCACCTCTGAATGGCTCAAGAAAAAAACAGAATTAAGGTTTTGGAGTGGCCAAGTCAAAGTCTGGGCTTAAATCTGATTGAGATGCTGCGGCATGACCTTAAACAGTCCTTTCATGCTTGAAAACCCTCCAATGTGGCTGAATTAGAACAATTCTGCAAAGAAGAGTGGGCCAAAATTCATCCACAGCGATGTGGAAGACTCATTGCCAGTTATCACAAACGCTTGATTGCAGTTGTTGCTGCAAAGGGTGACACAACCTTTTTTTTCACGTAGAGCCAATCAGGTTTGGACAGCTTTTTTCCCTTAATAAATAAAATAATTATTTCATAGATGCATTTTGTATTTATTGCGGTTATCTTCGTATTATATTAAAATGTGTTTGATTATCTGAATCATTCAAGTGTGACAAATATGCAAAAAATAAACCAAACAGGAAGGGGCAAAAACTTTCACACCACTGTATATATATATGTGTGTGTGTGTGTGTGTGTGTGTGTGTGTATAGTTTCTTACAGTTATTACTATCTTTTTCTGTAGTGTGTCAGTAGGAAATATCAGTTTACATTTCCAAACATTTATTTTGCATGAATTTCAATAATCCAGTGAGATTCTGACAACAGCCAGTGCTCCACACAGAGATCTGATCCCATCATCATCCAGTCTGTCTGGAATGACGTGAAGAAACTGAACAAAGACAGACTATCCAGAAGAAATGTGGCATACATATGCACCAGACTATATATATATAAATATATATTTTTGGTAACACTTTAAAATAAGCTGTCATCTGTTAACTTTGTTAACTAATTTGGTTGTATTCATCAGCAGAATGTGAGCTGGTAGACCACAAGGCACATACCACAAAACCTTGCAAACTATCAAGACAACTAATATTCAAAAATAAGCATGAAGCAACCGCTCACTCTAAGTAAAACACTTGGCAAGCCTTAAAAATAAACGAGAACTAAAATATCTGATAAGAGAGCCAGGCAGAGAATCTTAAAAACTGGTTCCTGCATTGTGAAGTGTAGAGAGTGACTTACTGTATTATATTGACATAAATTAAATTCATAAATCAAACTGCACAATGCCGTTCACATGCTTCTTGAAACAAGTAAATAGGTTCAAGCCTACCGCAATGCTAATCAAGAGATCATCTATAGAATTATCTATAGTAGTGTGTGTGAAGTGTGTGGCTTGAGCGAGTCAGTTAGAGAGAGAATGGGAGAGGGCGAGAGAGAGAGAAGAGGAAATGCAGTCTACGTGCGACTCTTGAAAAGTCCATTTGAGTTCAGTTGCAGAGCTGATCTCCAGCTTGACGAAAATGCCCAACTACACAGTGACTATCGCCACAGGCACTCAATGGTTTGCTGGAACAGATGACTACATTTATATGACCCTAATGGGATGTGAGGGATGCAGTGAGAGAACCCTCCTGGATAAACCCCTCTATAATGACTTTGAGAGAGGAGCGGTAAGATACTAACAGTCTTTGCCTATAATGCAGCTATATGTGTATTAGACCTTTGAGCTCCTTTTGAAGAGTTTGAGTCATTGCGAATTGTATTGTGCAAATACTAATTGAATTATATTGCATCAATAAATTGCCTTATTCTTTGTAAATTAAAATGGTTAAAAAAAGTTTTTCCTCTCCTTTAATGCTTTGGCATTCTTTCTTTTATGGCTGGTGATTAATTTGACTCAAAACACAGGCTAACTGACTTATGAGTTGTATGTCTTGATGACACACGCAGTACACTTATACACTGTAAAAAAAGACACCTTTTTTTCAACAAAAAATAATATATATTTTGACTTTGTGAAAATTTATTCTGTAAACTACTTGTTCAAAAGATCTGTGTAATAGTGTCAAATGCTACTATTTTTGACAGCACTGATAACGGTTCTCAGATAATACCATAAAAAAAAAATTTTTTCGTTTCCTAACCGAATGTCGTATCCTCTCAGCAATAACATGTTTATGGGCTTTTTTGATTACTGTCAGATTAAGTGCCGGTGTTGCGCCCATTTTCGACCCCTGCCAAATTATTACCCCCTCTACTTAAAATCGCTAATTGCCTAATCCAAACCCCACCCCTAATCCTAACCCCTCCCCCACACCTAACCCTAAACCTACCAATAGGGGTAGTAATCCGGCGGGGGTCAGAATTTGAATTTTGGTGACCTCATAGCTGGCTACGGGCCTGCATGCAGTGTATCTCTAAGGAAGACTAATCCCTAAGTGTCAGACAAAAGATTAGAGAAAGATAAAATCAATGATTATTTACAGGAAGACAACTATGTGTGTCTTTTTTGAGTCAATGCATTCAAATCTAACTCCTTATGCAATTCAAGGTGGACTCATATGACATCAATGTGGGAGAGGACCTAGGTGAAATCGAGCTGGTGAAAATTGAAAAGAAGAAATACTGGGTGCACGATGACTGGTACTGCAAATACATCACAGTGAAGACGCCCAATGGAGATTACATTGAGTTCCCCTGCTTTCGCTGGTTATATGATGACAAAGAGGTGATCCTCAGAGATGGAAGGGGTATGTTCTGATTGGCTTGTACATTTGCTCCTGTAATAAATGCCTAAACTTTACCTTAAAATAAGGTTTCAATGCTTGCTGTGTTTCAGCTCAATTGCCACAGCATGACAAAACTGGAGTGGTGAAACAGCACAGGCGCAAAGAACTAGAACAGAGACAGAAGACATACAGGTTTGATGCAACTTTCAGAAAGAGCTTAACCACTGTAGCAAATTTTTCTCTAGTCTAGGAAAGGTTCTTTCCTCTAAATGCACTTGTGGTCAAGTCTATTATTTCATCATAACAGAACATAATATTTTTTCCATTCTCATAGGCATTTACACTTTGATGATGCTTAATTTTTACCCTAGTTTAGATAATTAATTATGTGCATTGAGGTTTAATATTGTAGCCTACACTGTAAAAAATAAGTGTAATTTTAACTGTAACATTTTATAAAAACGCTACTGAAAAAAATCTGTTAATAGGTTAACAGTATGTTCCTGTACTATATACAGGGAAAACCTTTAAAAGATCTAACCAGACATTTCATGTAATTTTACAGTTACAGTTTTTAGAAGTGAAAATAACAAATCGATGTATAATTTACAGTTAAAAACTGTTAACTGCTGTTCCCAGAATTCCCTGCATGACACTCCACATTTGAAAGTATTTTGTTAAAATAATCATATTTTTTTTAATAGTTTTTGTTATCAGTTATGTGCATTTGGGCTTTGTTTCATTTTCTGCTGTTTAATGAAAGTTTATTGCATTATTTAAGTATAATGTGTGTGACCATGATGGTGTTTAGTGTTTGCGTGAATGACTCTGAGCAGCTTCTATATAGTAGTATATACTTCTACTTGTGGCGAAGCTATTTGTGATGAGCTTTGATTCTTCATGTGGCTTTCTATTTACCACCTGCATCATTACGGTGGTTGTCAGTATGTCAAGAAACAGATTTTAATAGCAGTGTGTGTTGTTGAATTAAGTGGTTTACATTCAGATTTCCTTGTTTGTAAATTACAGTTTTATACTGTACATTTTACAGTTTTGTTCTGTAAATGTGTTTACAGTTTTTAAAAAATGAATCTGCAACCACAGCTGTCAGAATTATTTTGTAAAAACTGCAGAATTTTTTTACAGTGTACCTTTGTAAATCCCGGGTTAGTTGATCTGCACTGCACTGTCCGTGTTTGGATGAATGCTCAGAACGTGACTTGTTTGCCTTCAGTTGAGTTTATAATTCTGACTGTATTACACAGTTTTCCTGCACACACTGTTCTGACCATAACTAAAAGTAAATCGCTCTTATCGCAACAATTCACGTTTTTTCCGTCATTGTTTGACATATTTATTCTCCCTCAAGCTCTGAAACAAAATACTGCACGTCAAAGTTTCTGTTTCTGCAAAGCTCATGAATATTTAACGAGGCAAGCGCTGTACAGTTTATGATTGGTTGTTGCTAAACTAGTTCCACAATTTCTAGACCGTAAAACAAAAACGATACTACACTTTTTCAAAATGACAAGAGAGGTTACACAGAGTTCACCCACATATGAAACTTCTGTCATCATTTACTCCCCCTCATGTCATTTTAAATGATTTTAGACTTTTGTTCTTCTGCAGAACACAAAAAAACATAAATATTTTACATAATTATTTAGATAAGCCTATTTAGATAATTTGAAGAACGCCACGAGGGTGTATAAATGATGACAGAAGTTTTATTTTTGAATGAACTTTCCCTTTAGAAGAAGAATTTAAAAAGACAATTACCCAGATTTAAGCTAATCTGAAAAGTCCTTAACGGATAGTTAACCCAAAAATACAATTTCTCTCATCATTTACTCAACCTCGTGTGGATTCCAAACCTGTTTGAGGTTCCCTCAAACAGTTTCTTTGCTGAAAATAAATTTTCAATGGCTACCGTCAACTGTTTGGTTACCTACGTTCTATCTTCTTCTGTGCTCAACAGAAGAAATAAACTCATGTTTGGAATGACATGAGGGTGAGTACACAATGACATTTTTTTTAGTGAATTTCCTTTAGAGAACACTAATTATAGGAACAGGAATCTGCATTCAACTAATAACTCATGGGACTGAATCTGGGCCCTTTGCCAATAATACCACCATTACCACATGTTTGACCATAATGCCCAGGAAATCCTGTTAAATGTGGAACCTTTCATTTATTGCATGATAATGTCAATACAGGATTTAGTGCTGATATAATAGACTGAATTTTAAAACATGATGCTGTGCTTGATGTTGAAGATGGAAGGAGTGGCACCCTGGCTTCCCTATGAGCATAGATGCCAAATCCCATAGTGAGCTTCCACGAGACATTCAGTTTGACAGCGAGAAAGGAGTGGACTTTGTGCTCAACTACAGCAAAGCGTAAGACTCTTTTTATTTGATGACTATGCATATTTCATTCTTGAATACCGTTTTTACTGCTCTGTGCGGTCAGACAGCTGCTATTTCCATAAAGTGACCGTCTGTTTGTATTTATGTACATTTGCATGTTTCTTTCAGAATCTGTTTGTCTTTTGCATGTATCAACGAGGTCTGAATACAAACATGCATTGTCTTTGTGGTATTGTACATTTGCACAGGCAGGCCTTAAAGAACTGTGATGGCCTGTGCTGGTGTAAAAATGTGACTGATAAAAGGGGGAAATAGCAGATTCGGTAGTGTGTTACTGATATAAATAGTTTTGAGAAGTGTTGTTCTCTGTGGCATGCATACATGTGTTTAACACCCATATCTGCAGGCACAGTGACAGTTAGATTATCACAACAACAACTAATTTTTAATGCATGAGGTCCAGGGGTTTAGTTTAATACAGTGTGTAGGAAAACACTGTGAGAAAGCCTGGATTACCATTGTGAAAAACAAGTGCTTAGTTGCACTTATATATATATATACATATATATATACACACACACTTTATTGCCAAAAGTATTGGGTCACCCCCTTCTAATGAAAGCTTTGACTACTTTAATAATTTCCATGAGTACAAATCTTAATGATTAAGCATATAATGATATTCTAGGGAATTGTGTGCTTCTAATTTTATAGCAACAGTTTGGACAGAACCCTTTTCTATTCTAACATGACAGTGTCTCTGTGTATAAGACAAGGATTCAGTCAGTGCGGAAGAACTTGACTGGTCTGCAGAAAGCCAAGTCCTAATCGCAGCTGAACACCTCTGGTGTGACTTTAAATGCAAACCTTGAGCCAAAACTTGCTTGTACATTAATTATATGGACAAGTAGACACGGACACCCCTTCTTTAGAAGAGAAAAGGGAATTCCAAACTGTGGCAACAAAGAAATGAATGTACTTCAAAATTGTATTTCCACCTCTGTTGCAACAGTTTTGAAGTGTATGAAATGACTATACCTATATGTACAATCCATTGGTGATGAATTTTTGCTCAAGATCTGCATTTAAAGTCACACCAGAGGTGTTCAGCTGGGATTAGGACTTGGCTTTCTGCAGACCAGTCAAGTTCTTCCACACTGACTGAATCATCATTTCTATTGATCCTTGTCTTATACAGAGACACTGTCATGTTAGAATATAAGACTGTCTAACTGTTGCTATAAAATTAGAAGAACAAATTCCTAGAATTTCATTATATGCTTAAACACTAAGATCTGCACTCATGGAAATTACTAAAGTAGTCAAACCTTTCATTAGAAGGGGGTGACCCAATACTTTTGGCAATATGGTGTATATACACTCACTGGCCACTTTATTAGGTACAACTTGCTAGTATCGGGTTGGACCCCGTTTTGCTTTCAGAACTGCCTTAATTCTTCATGGCATAGATTCAACAAGGTGTTGGAAACATTCCTCAGAGATTTTGGTCCATATTGACATGATAGCATCACGCAGTTACTGCAGATTTGTCGGCTGCACATCCATGATGTTAACATCCCAAAGGTGCTCTATTGGATTGAGATCTGGTGACTGTGGAGGCCATTTGTTTAAAGTGAACTCATTGTCATGTTCAAGAAACCAGTCTGAGATGATTTGAGCTTTGTGACATGGTGCATTATCCTGCTGGAAGTAGCATCAGAAGATGGGTACACTGTAGTCATAAAGGGATGGACATGGTCAGCAACAATACTCAGGTAGGCTGTGGCATTTAAACAATGCTCAATTGGTACTAAGGGGCCCAAAGTGTGCCAAGAAAATATCCCCCACACCATTACACCACCACCACCAGCCTGAACCGTTGAGACAAGGCAGGATGGATCCATGCTTTCATGTTCTTTACGCCAAATTCTGACCCTACCATCTGAATGTCGCAGCAGAAATCGAGACTCATCAGACCAGGAAACGTTTTTCCAATCTTCTATTGTCCAATTTTGGTGAGCCTGTGCGAATTATAGCCTCTGTTTCCTGTTTCTTAGCTGACAGGAGCGGCCCGGTGTGGTCTTCTGCTGCTGTAGCCCATCTGCTTCAGGGTTCGATGTTTGTGCATTCAGAGATGGTATTCTGCATACCTTGGTTGTAACGAGTGATTATTTGAGTTACTGTTGCCTTTCTATCATCTCTAACCAGTCTGCCATTCTCCTCTGACCTCTGACATCAACAAGGCATTTTCATCCACACAACTGCCGCTCACTGGATATTTTCTCTTTTTTCAGACCATTCTCTGTAAACCCTAGAGATGGTTGTGCGTGAAAATCCCAGTAGATCAGCAGTTTTTGAAATACTCAGACCAGCCCGTCTGGCACCAACAACCATTCCACGTTCAAAGTCACTTAAATCCCCTTTCTTCCCCATTCTGATGCTCGGTTTGAACTTCAGCAAGTTGTTTTCACCACATCTAGATGCCTAAATGCATTGAGTTGCTGCCATCTGATTGGCTGATTAGCAATTTGTGTTACCAAGCAATTGTACTCAAGTGTTACACAGGTTAACAGGTGTACCTATTAAAGTGGCCGGTGAGTGTGTGTGTGTGTGTATATATATATATATATATTTTTTTAAGCTAGACTTGCAGATAATATAATATTGATAAAATAAAATTAATATTAATTAATATATTAACTAACTCTGTTGAAAATTGCATTACATTGGATTATGTTTACCATGTAGCCCATTAGCCATTTCAAAGAAAATAGCAGCAATTATGAAATTATATATAAAGATGTACTTAAGTCCTACTTAAATGGGTACAAAAACACTTTTGATTTCAAATAAATGCATTTAATATTTATTTTTATATTTAATTTATTTGCTAATAAAATGCAATTAACTGTCCAAAACACTACATTTAGTACTCTTTTTAAATAGTATGCTCAAACTTATTTTTCACAAGGGTAGACTATCCAAGTAAATCTATCTCTTTTTATTTATGATTTTATATTTTGATTCAATATAACAGATTATAGGCATATTAAAAATTTTTTTAATGACTGTGTTTTATTCCTCAGGATTGAAAATCTCTGTGTAAACCAGTTCATGCACATGTTCCAGTCCTCATGGGGAGATTTTGCAGACTTTGAGCGTATATTCGTGAGAATTAAGAATACAATATCAGGTTTGAAAAGCCAGCATATATTTCACATTACACACAGTTATTCGTCTCACAAACCCTCTCATCTTTTACAATACATAAATTACCTGCTTTGAATATGCAGCATTTTGTTTACTCATACACTATATTGCCAAAAGTATTGGGTCACCCCTTCTAATGAAAGGTTTGACTTACTTTAGTAATTTTTAAGCATTACATGATATTTTATGGGGAATTGTGTGCTGTATTTTTATAGCAACAGTTTTGGACAGAACCCCTTTCTATCCTAACTTACAGTGTCTCTGTGTATAAGACAAGGATCAAAGAGAAATGATGATTCAAGTCAGTGTGGAAGACTTGACTGGACTGCAGAAAGACAAGTCCTAATCCAGCTGAACACCTCTGGTGTGACTTTACATGCAGATCTTGAGCCAAAACTTCATTCACCAAACACCAATAACGTCATTAGACGTACTTTCATTAGAAGGGGGTGACCCAATACTTTTGGCAATATAGTGAATGTCTGTAAAATGTACCCAGTGTATTTAGTTTAATGTTAATGTTTAATGCACTCTTTAAAAAAACATACCATGTTGTTCTGAGCTATTTACATTTTTAAAGCACACAGCTGCTTCAAAATTTGTTGTATGAATAAGTATGAATGTGTGTAATTAATGTTAAAATGACCGCTTGTGTCCTTTGCACAGAGTATGTGATGGAGCACTGGAAGGAAGACTTCATGTTCGGATACCAGTTCTTGAACGGCTGTAATCCAGTGGTCATCAGGAAATGCACAGAAATTCCTGACAAGTTTCCAGTCACACAAAAGATTGTTGAGGACAGTCTGGAGAGGGGTCTCACGCTGGAAGAAGAGCTAAAGGTATGCAACACACAAGCAATGAGTATATTGGCATGTGCAGTGTGATTCGCTGGCAACACATTTTCATGCGTGTGAGTTAGTTCGGCATGCGACAATTCTGCATGGTTTTAGTACAAATATGGCATCTTGTCTTTCAGGAAGGAAACATCTTTATTGCTGACTATGAGCTATTAGATGGTGTTACTCCCAATGCCACAGACCCATGCACTCTTCAGTACTTGGCTGCACCCATCTGTCTGCTCTATAAGAACAGTCAGAACAAAATCATGCCAATCGCCATCCAGGTATCTGAAATAAACACGAAACAAGCACATGTGCTGGAAACACTGATATCAGATATAGTGTGATAAGATCATTCTTGCTTCTCCATTTATTTTCTCACGCTATCTTGTGAAATTAGAGAAATAGTGAATAAAAAAAGCTTTAATTTAATAGATGCTTTGTCAAAAGCAATTTAAAACTAAGAATACAAGCAATTTAACAAAGGTGACAACAAATGTTTTAAAATAAAAACACTTTAGATATATTTTCCATATGAAAAACTACCTTACACTCTTGATTAAAAAACTGTTACCAAAACGTCTCATAAGTAGGTATACAGTGTTCTGCTATATGTTTTGGGCAAAAGTGCTATATGTTGATAATAGAAAATGCATTTGATAATGTTCCAAAATAATTGAATTCATAAAAATATACAGTATATACACTACCATTCAACATTTTGGGGTCAATAAGATGTTTACTTTTTTTGAAAGAAGTCTCTTATGCTCACCAAGGCTGAATTTATTTGCAAAAATATAGTAAAAACAGCAATACTATGAAACATTATTATAATTTATAATGACTGTTTTCTCTTTTAATAGATTTTAATAAATGCAAATTTTAATAAAGGCAAAGCAGAATTTTTAGCTGCCATGATCCTTCAGAAATCATTCTAATTTAGTGAGCTGCTCAAGAAACATGTCTTATTGTTATCAATGTTGAAAAACATAATGCTACTTATTATTTTTGTGGAAAGTGAAACCATATACATTTTTGTTCAGGATAATTGTAAAATTCTTGGGTGATGGGGGGTTACAGGTTGGATGTAACTGTCAAGCATCAAGATGCATACAATAGTTTAATTCAAGTAGTCCATGTGACCTTTCTGCAAGCTTCAGAAATGTTATCGTTTTTGTACAATGAGCAAGTATATATTTACAGATTGTGTCAAGTGTTTATAGCAAGCATTGAATGGAAGATGTCAGTAAATATGACATGTCAAGAAGTTATACGGAGATATATATTAGACATGATATAATGAATAATGGCGATATATGATATGGGATATGAGAAATATGGAAGTCTATCCAAACAGTCTGAGAACAATGCCATATATATCTTTCTACAAAAAGAGGCTGAATGAGTTTTGAAAATGACCTCTATATTATAAACACAGCTGGGTCAGAAACCAGGAGAGGATAATCCCATCTTCCTCCCGATTGATGATCAGTACGACTGGTTGCTGGCCAAGATCTGGGTAAGATCTTCAGACTTCCATGTACACCAGACAGTCACACATCTTCTCAGGACACATCTGATATCTGAGGTCTTTGGCATAGCCATGTTCAGACAGCTGCCTGCCGTTCATCCTGTTTTTAAGGTAATTTCTTTGTTCTCTGTATAGAATTGATTCTATGATATTCATATAGAGTAATTAATGTCCATGTCTTATGTATGGTTGATTATACATTTCAAGAGGCATCCTCTGCTCTTTCAGTTGCTGTTACCTCACATCCGTTTCACAATTGCCATTAACACCAAGGCTCGTGAGCAGCTCATCTGCGAGTGTGGACTCTTTGACAAGGTCAGTTATCGCTCTTCCTCTAAGAGTTTACTTCCTCCATAGCCACATATTGTAATCATTAGTATTCTTCTTCCTCTTTTTTTTTAATCTTCCGCTCAAGAAGTCTAAGGCAGGCATAGAATAGCATAGTAAAAAGTTGTGAAATCTGGCCCAAAGACAGAGGACAGTCTGAACATTAACTGCAGAACTTTTGGAGTCTCTAACTCAGTCCCTCTAATGCCACCAGATGTCCAAATTTCACTTTTGTTTTAAAACAAAATTATTTTCGTCCGACTCTATGACATAATTTTCCGTCAGAAGCTTTTTGGAAATTTTCCTCAAAACACTACCTTTTCAAACCACTCCTAGATCGCATGTCTGATTTTCACGAAAATGTAACCTGATCATCTTTAGATCATGCCAAAAAAACAAACACAAAAAACTAATTCAACTTGATTAATCAATCTGTTCTTGAGCTACAGTAATTCTGAGGAGAGCACACCAAAGTGGAATTGAGGCTATACTTCTGAAGCGCTCAACCGTATTAAGAACAAACTTGGTTTGTGTTATGACAACTATAACCTGAGGGTACCTGAACAGTTTTGGCACATAGTGATCAGGAGATATGAAAAATGTCAATTATTATTTATAACTTCTAAACAGTTTGGCCCAAAAGACTGGTCTCTTAAGTTTCTCTTCTCATACAGAGTTGAATGATGCATAATTTTACCACATTGGTCAAAACACTGGTAGCTTTTGATTAATTTTAGTTGGACCATGTAAAAAACATTGATACCAATTATGCCATTGGCTGAACTTCATGTCCGCCATTTTTATTATTTTTTAAAACTCATTTTAACTCCTAGACCGTTGATCTGATTTTCACCAAATATGACTCAGATGACTCAGTCAGATACGACTCTTCACACTATGCTCGCAAAAAGTTATGAATTTCATGTTGACAACAAAACTGCTTTCGTTTATTGCATCAGCGAATTTGCTGGCATGGTGCCAAACTGCATCTGAGGCTGCTAACCTTTTTTGCATGTTTGTAAATGTAAATTCTAAATAAAAAGGCAAGCGATTTGTGATTTTAAGACATGTACTGTTGCATAAGAAGTGTTGGGTAAAGTTACTTTTGAAAGTAATGCATTACAATATTGCATTACTCCCTAAAAAAGGTTATGCGTTATGTTACTTTTGAATTACTTTTTAAATCTGGGCTGAGACTGGTTGTTTGTTTTTAATATAAAAAAGTTATTCTTTTACAAATGTAAAAGCCCTATCAAAACACAAGTGAAATGAATATGCCTCAGGCTACAGGAAATGTAAATTCATGTCTGTACATGAAGAATATGACGCAGGAGAAGAAAAGTTCAACACTATTCAGAAATAACAAAAACGAAACACAAATGTGTCATTTTTGCTTAGGGTTGAATTGGATCATCGAAGGTCAGTAGCAAAGACATTGGTTAATAAAATAGGATTAAATACATAAATACTATTTGTCTTAATTATTTCAGGTTTGTATAATGTTCTGAGTTTACATTTGACTGTTTTTATTCATTTTGAGGAACACTGAATGTTTTTGCGCAGGTGAGATGAGTAAATACATGTTGACGTTTAGTCTAGATCTACAGTAACTCATGTTCACACAGCTCACACAACGCCTCTGCACTTATTCACGATTTCTCTCAACATGGCAACACGAGAGCTGTCAGTCGAGACACGGGGAACTGTCTCTAACTGGCGTCACTTATTTGAAAAAGTAACTCCGATATTTCCTTCTAAATTAAAAAGTAACACGTTACTTTACTAGTTACTTGAAAAAAGTAATCTGATTACATAACTCACATTACTTGTTACCCCAAACACTGTGCAAAACAAGGCATATATTTGGTTTTACTTTTGGTCATTATGATGACTTTAAATTATGTAAGCATTCCCACTTCCTACAGCTTAAATGGAAAAACTGCACTGCCAGTGACAAACCTTAGTATATTTTTTGTACTTTATCATTGTGAAGACAACAATATTGAATTGGGTTACTTTAGTGTTAAATCATTATTGTGTAAAAATGGCATGTATACATTATAATATAGCAATGAAACGTTAACAAAAAGTAAGCAATTGCAGACAGTTTTTGGACAAATCAGTTGAATTAACAAAATGACTCATTTATAAAAACAGTCACTTGTTTTGTTCCTTAATGATTCACTCATAACTTGTATGCACCGGTGTACTGATTTAATATGCAAAAGAAGGTCACTGAAAAATCCCCACCACTAATTCACAGACTGACAGTCTGGATGTGCGCAAATAAGCGATACAATCTTAAATCGGAACTAACTGTTCAGTTACTGTAACATTTTACTAAAGTCTTACAATTATACAGCAGTGTTTGATGTTTATTGTGGGCTGATAGTATCTCTGTGTTTGTCTCACAGGCTAATGGGACAGGTGGAGGTGGCCACGTAGAACTGATCCAGAAGTCCCTGAAGACCTTCACATACAGGTCCTTGTGTTTCCCAGAGGCTATAAAAGAACGAGGCATGGACAGCCGGGAGGAACTGCCCTATTACTTCTACAGAGATGATGGCTGTAGAGTCTGGGAGGCAGTGACAAGGTATGTAACAAAATAAAGCATGGACATTTGAATTAAAGAGACAAAAACGGCCATTTTACCTTTTTTATTTAATCATTTGATATTGATTTGATCTCTTCCTAGTTTTGTGACAGATGTAGTGGACATCTACTATGAAAAAGATGAGACAGTCCAAGAAGACGAAGAGATCCAGGCGTTTGTGAAAGATGTTTGCAGCTTTGGAATGCAGGATTTGGACCACTGTGGTAAATATACACCTAAAACAAACCCCAAAATGGCATAACACAAAGGAGTACACTTTAGCATACATCCTACTTTTTATTATGGGAAGAATATACGTAAATACGAACTGAATGTAGTATGTACAGACACTTAATTGCATGTCAATTTCAATGATATGAAAATGTATTACAGTTTCAATTTATTTTATATGCAATTAGCTGATCTTTAGAGAGCTTTTTGACCCACTTAAGTAAGAATTTTCGGTATTACTATAAACATAAATTTCAGAATTACTTCTGTTGTTTTTGAAATATGGTTAAAGTGTACTGTCAAATGTACAAACAAGCATTTATGGTAAACTAAAATATCCTCCTGAGACCCAGCTACAGTCATAGCCAAAAATATCTGGCACCCTTGGTAAATATGATCAAAGAAGGCTGTGAAAATTAATCTGCATTGTTAATCCTTTTGATCTTTTATTTAAAAAAATCACTAAAATCGAACCTTTCATTGGATAATAAGAATTTAAAATGGGGGAAAATGTCATTATGAAATAAATGTTTTTCTCTAATACACATTGGCCACAATTAACGGCACCCTTTTATTCAATACTTTTTGAAACCTCCATTTGCATATTTAACATCTCTAAATGTTCTCCTATAATGCCTGATGAGGTTAGAGAACACATGACAAGAGATCAGAGACCATTCCTTCATCCAGAATCACTCCAGACCCTTTTAGATTCACAGCTCCATGACTGCTTCTTCATTCACCCACTCATTTTCTACAGGGTTCAGGTCAGAACTGGTTTAATGGCCATATGCAGAAGAACATTTTTTTTAGTGCTCAGTGACCAATTTTTGTGTTATTTTTGAGGTTCGTGTTTGGATTATTGTACGGTTGGAAGATCTCTTTATAGAGATACTAAATGTTTGGTAGTTTCACCACGACCACTCCCTCTCCTAGGTCTTTAAAGATGGCTAAATTTAATTTAGTGAAAAAGTTTACATCCTTATGGAAATATGATTATATTTTGTAATTGTCATTTAAATCTGAATAATTTTCTAATTGTTTGTCATAAAGCAACATCTCAGGAAAATGTTATGGGTTTTCAAATTCAAATATGACTTCCTGTTATGAAACAGGACATCGTTTCATTCATGTCCACTGTAGAGGAAACCAGGACTAAATGCATGTTTATTATGCATTTTGGGAGACATAACAATTGAATAGGAAAATTAATTATGTATGCATTTTTATGAAATATTAGATATGATTATCAAAATCTGGCCAATTATTACTCCCATTATGACAATTCTTTTTTCAACATGCTGTCCCAACAGCAACACATTAATATGCAAAAATAGATACAGTGTATGTATAACCTGTGTGTAATGGGAAAAACAGTTTATGGATTTTTTTTACACACATATTGCATAAAACAAAATGGTATATCAAATAATTTTGTTATATATTTTTATAACATAAATGAGAATCATCCTTAAACAAAGTTTAGTATAAAAAAAATCCTGAAACCTAAAAATTGATTGGTGATTTTTTTTTTACATCCCATTGTTTTTGCCTTTTTGATGTCTATTCATACCATTTTTTTTTTAGAAAAACTGAGTCCTAGTGTCCTATACAAGACATAGAATAAAATGTAAATTAAAAAAATATATATTTTTTTTTTCTTAAAAAATTGAATGTCTGATGTTTTTTTTTGGGGGGGGGGGGGGTCTCTGGAGGATATAGTTTAATGTAATTTCTATTGAAACCTGAATGTGCCACGATTGCCATGTGAGGCGAGAGGAGACGTAGGGTAAACTCAAGCGAATATTCTTTAATAAATCAAAAAGGTAGGGAATACAGGCAGCAACAGACACGTCTGGAGTCAGAATGACATATAACAGCAGACGCAAGACTCAGGGAGACACAGGGCTTAAATACATCAGATAATTAACAAAACAGGTGCATCGAATCATATTAACTAAACGAGGACAACAAACTAAACAAGAACAGGAAAAAGACCATTTAAGGACAAACAGAAACAAAACAGGGACACACATGTGACAGTATGTCATGTATTAATATATTTGTAATTAAACATTTGTGTTTTATAATGATAGAGTTGCATGATGGACATGTAGTACATTTAAAATATTTAAAATATATTAACTTTGAATAACTATTGAACTATTGAATAATACTATGGTAAAAATTATAATCAATTAGGCTACAGTGTTTTCTGCAAGTACAGTATTCTAAAAATATAATTTAAAGATTTGAAATACATTAAAATTGTACCTTAAATACAATTAAGTTCACCTTTTCACAAGGGTATGGTTGTTTTTATCTGGGATTTAATCATTTGCATAAGGTGACGGAATATATTTAAGTCAATACATTTCCAGTTCCTTTCCTCAATTTACTTTTCAGCAGGTGGACTAACCTCAAATCTTTTAACTAGACAACTCTCTACTCGACTAGCCTTTAATTTCAGGTCTAAGTGTGTTCTCATGAACCTAAATGTGTCTGACCTCTGAATGAACCCCATAGTGATGACACATTATGATTGTCTGTAGAATTTCCCAAGAGTTTACAAACCAAGAAGCAGCTGGTGGAGTATCTAACTATCGTCATCTTCACTGCTTCTGCACATCATGCTGCAATAAACTTTGGACAGGTAACACACTATAATATACATAATTGTAAAGTAAAATTAACAGCAGATGTCCTTGGTTAATATCAGTGTTCTGACTCTTTACTCCAGTTTGACTGGTGTTCATGGATCCCAAATTCCCCCCCAACCATGCGGAAGCCTCCTCCTACGAAGAAGGGCGAGGTGGATTTGAAGTACATAGTGGAGAGTCTGCCTGATCGAGGACGCTCCTGCTGGCATCTGGGAGCCGTGTGGGCCCTCAGTCAGTTTCAAGAAAATGAGGTCTGAAATAAGCGCATGAATACATCAAAACTCAGGTGTGCTGTGTGAGCAATGACAGATACTGAGAAGTATGATTTTTGCAGTTGTTCCTAGGTATGTATCCAGATGAGCACTTCATTGAGAAACCTGTGAAGGAGGCCATGGTGAACTTCCGTAAGAAACTTGCAGAGGTGGCTAAAGACAACAAGAGCCGAAATGAGGGGAAAAAGCTGCCTTACTACTATTTTTCTCCAGACAGAATCCCGAACAGCGTGGCTGTCTGATTCACCAGTCGCACCGGACCAGAAGTGCTCTGCTAGTAGTAGGAAGTGTTTATCAGAGTGTTTTATGTGTTAAAAATTGGAAAAAGAAACTATTTGATATATACAAAGTTTGCCGCACTCTTAAAAATAAATGTTCTTTATTGGCATCTGTGGTGCATGAAGAACCGTTAACATCTACACAATTCCATTGCACGAAAAGATCCTTTATAGCGGATAAAGGTTTTTTAGATGATTAAAATGTAAGAAAAACAAAGTTTCCTTGGCAACACTTTACAATAAGGTGTCATTTGCTAACATTAGTTAATGTATTAACTAACATGAACAAACAATGAACAAAGCATTTATTACACTATTTATTAATCTTTATTAATGTTCGTTAACGAAAATACAGTTGTCCATTGTTTATTCATGTAAGTTCAGTTGTGTTAACAAACACAACTTGTGATTTTAATAATGCATTAGAAAAGGCTGAAATTAACATGAACTAAGATTAATAAATGCTGTTGTTCATTCTTAGTTCATGTTTATTAATGTTGTTAACTAATGCACCTCATAAAGTGTTACCGTTTCCTTTAAGAACTGATCACTGAAGCGTTTGTTAGGGAACCCAAAATGGTTCTTCACTGTGAAACCACCCCTGTGGAATTTTTATTTTTAAAAGTGCTTGTAGGAATTTAGAGAAGATTCATAATTCTGTGCAATTTACATTTTTTGAGTAGTAATGATAATAATACTATAATATGCAATAACAAAGTAGTAGCCAGAAATTATTTCATGCCATTTTATTATCCTAATGTCAACATTTTGCTTTTTTTTTTTTTACATTTTACTTTACCCACATGTTAATTTTTTTTTTTTTATATTTATTGTATTTTTGTTAATTTTTTCAGCAACATTATCTTCATTCTTGAATCTTCCTCGCTTGTTTTGAAAATGGCAGATTAACAGATTAATTGTTAAAATTTACATTTTTTATGAGATTAATTATTTACTTTTAAAGTCATGAATGTCTACTAATTCATACCAATTAATGTTGGATAAATCATGAGCAGTAAATTGTGAAACACATAAGCTTTGCAGTGACTGGAAAAATTGTCTTTGTGAATAAAATGGGCAGCTGTTTACAAAACAGTCATCTCATGTTGTCACTGGTTATGGATTAAAGACTATATCAAGTCAAGTCAATAGGATTCATGGTGGTTTCCTTTTTTATTTATTAAAATGATTTATTTCCTCCAGAGCAATCTACACAGTTTTATCATTGATTATAAACAGGAGGCTGTTGCAGAAATTATCTGTATTTTACATATCAAAAGACAGACAGCACCTAAAAAATGATCATCAGATCTCCAATCTCTTGAGGTTCAGCACCCACAAGACCAAAAAGAGGAAGTTCTATGAGCAGCTCTCATGGAAACAGCAGCTAGTTCACAACATCTGCTCATTCGTGCAAAAATGAGATATCTGATGGACGTTCACTAGGCTACTACTAGAAAATCCCTAGTCAACCAGCTAACAATCATCTACAGCAATTTCCAACAGGGTTTCTGTGGAAAATAAAGATTTTATTAATTTAAATTTACGTTAGTCTTTCTTATGAAAATGTGGACCTTTTTGATTTACAAAATACTTCACACTGCATCTTTTATTATTCCTTTTTTCAAGAGTTTACATTCATTCATGATAATCCATCAAAAACGCATGTTTTTCCTCCTTAACGTACACGTTAGTAGTTGCTGCCTGTCAGGAAGTGCTGCTTTGAGATCAGTTTGAATCCGCTCCGTTCATGAGCGTCGTCATTGACTCGCACGAGAAGCTGTTCTCAGATCAGAGGGACTCTTCAGTCAGGTGACTGGAATCAGCTGATTCTCTGCAGACGAGACGGAACATGGCCGACCTCTCACACTGAACTGAAGATGAGATACGCCGCTCTTGACTTCTCTCACCGCTGGATTCGTGAGATTTTGAGGTGAAGGGAAACACTGCAGAGGATATTTGATCACAGTATATATATATATGTTAATCAATACTCTAAATGACATTAGCAGAGATTCAGACTGTAAGTTGCTAGCACAGCAGCTAACGTTAGCCTTGCTTGACAGCAGCTTGAGCAATCACATACAAACGCATACAACGGTAAAATATCAAATAATAACGTATCAAAAGTGCATTCAGGTTTATGTTCTTATATTTTTAACCGTTCAGGATTTGAGCAAGGACGAGGTTATCGCCTCTGCATATGCTGATGTTTCATTGGCACCTAACGTTAGTTCTAACGTTTTAACTTTGAAAAGTTTCCTCAGCAAATGATAATACGTGGTTTTGTTTATACTTTATATTATGATAGCAATAGCAGCTGTCAGCTATAAATATATAAATGTCTGGCTTTAAATAAATTAGCATTCATTTTTGACCAGCCTTGTGAAAAATAGGTACACATTAGCTTAATTTTAAGAAGAGCACTTATTATAGAAATAATATACTTTAAAATAATATAATTAGGTTCGGAATTAATAATGTTTTCAGATATTTAATTGCATGGTATTTACAACTAAATTAAAATGTATTTCCTTTTTAATTTATACTAAAATTCAATTGATTAGAGTGTTATTTTTAATAATATAAGTACGATTTAAGTGCATTTTTATATGCAATTCCATAATTATTTATATTGTCTTTGAAATATGGTTAAAGTGTACTTTCAAATGAACTGACAGGCATTTATGGGTAAACTTTAATAAACATTTAATGTACATTTCTTTTTTAAACTTTTATGTCATGTATGTAAATATAGGCAATTACACATTTGTAATGATGCAGTTGAAATGTAGTACTTGTAAAATATATTAGCTTAAAAATGTATCACCAAATAGCACACTACAGTTAAATTACAATCAAGTACTTTGCAAGTGCCTTAGTATGTTACAGTCAACATCAAAATAAGTGTACTTTTTATTGCATGATTATTAAACAGTGATTGAAACGTACAACTTTTAATTTGACACTAATACAAATTATACTTAAAAAAAAAAAGTTGTACTGAAGTGAAATTGTATTTGATATTCTCTTTTTAAGTGGCCTTTATTTTATTAAAATGATATTGTGTGCAGTGCACTGCAAGTACAGTTTTTTTTATATTTGTTTGAGATTTGAAGTACACCGCACAATCAATACAATTAAACATTTATTTTTCACAAGAGGCAGTCATGATTCCTTTACAAATTTTATTGAGATATAATCTCATCTATATTATCTTGAGTTATGAATGTCTTTCTATCAGTAAAATACTCAGGTAAAACTTGTGATCTTCAACAGAGTAAACCAGCATGTCTAATTTTATGGAGAATGGCCCCAGTAATCATAATGGGGAGGCTGAGCAAGTGTGGGAGAGACCCTGGACACTGGAAGAGATGCAGAAATCCAGCACAAGCTGGTCACTGGCAGCAGATTCAGGGGTACGGAGTGGAAAGCATTCGTGTTTCATATTCATATTGTATGCACTTGCCGCTGTGTTATACAGACTGAATGTTTTTTTTTTTTTTTTATCTCTGCAGTTGTTTCTTTTCCTGCAAGACTTCTCTCAGAGGATGTTGTCCAAGACACATGAGATTGAGAAACAGTTGGACGGTCTTATCCAGGACACTAAAGCCACAGACAGCCGCCTACACTCAGTGTTTAACGACTTCCTCATGCTGTCCAACACACAGTTCATTGAAAACGTATGTATTTTTTTCATCATTTTAGCTAAATGAGAATTCACTTTGTATGTGGATGCAAAGCAGGTTAAGTTCTAAACTGAAACAACACTTACATATCACACTTGTCCTGTGATAATATAGGGGAGAGTGTGTCAGCTTTTGATATTTATACATTTCCTGTTCAAAGTTCCTCCTTTGAGATTCAAAGTGGCCCAACTGTAAATTCATTACTGAGCATTTTTCACACTTCATATCTCACCTTAAAAAATAAGGGTGTAAACATGAACATACGCTGTTTATTGTGATATCTGATGTAGTTTTTTCATTCATTAGAGGGTTTACGATGAAGAGGTGGAGGACCCTGCACCAAAGCCAGAAATCCTGGAGAAACAGCCCGAACAGGTATTGATTGGGAATGTTTCTCTGGTTATTTCTGCCGTGGGTCGTTTCTGTGATTTCATATAGGCTGGTGCATTATTATGAAAATGTTGCCCGATAATGGTTTCAAGCATTTCTATTGTACTGTATGTGAAGGAGAAGACAAGGGAACAGAAAGAAGCAGAACTAATTCCCAAAGTCCAAGAGGCCGTCAACTATGGTCTGAAGGTCCTGGAATCTGCTTTCGAACAGCTGGATATTAAAGCAGGAAACTCAGACTCTGAGGATGAGGAGACTCTGGAAAAAGTAGAGCCCATTTTGGAAGCAAAGGTAAATGCTTCCCTACAGCCCTTGAGTACTTGTTTGATTATCAGACAGTTATTATATATGATTAGTGGCTTTGGGGTTAGTGGTGTTCTCAAAAACTCACATTGAAAGAGGGAACTGAGCCATGTCAATGAGTACGTCTTCACTGCTTTTTGTGCCTAAATGTATTTTTATTGGCAGGACCTGTATGTGGACAGGCCTTTGCCGTACTTGATTGGTTCCCATGCATTTATGGATCAGGAGGATGTTGGCTTGGGCGATCTATCCAGCGATGGTGAGATTTCAGATTCATAATCTTTATGATTTTCTTCATCTTGTTTTAGGTTGCTTTTAACTCGTGTGTGTTTTATAGAAATGTCTATCGGGAGTGGCAGAGACAGCGTCATTGAGAGTGATGTTGAAGAAGGTGATGAGGTGAGAGATAATAATATGCACATTTAAATGGATTCTGTCATTAACATTTTAAGAACAATGAAAATAAAATAAAAATGTTTTATTTATTGAATACATTTTATTTCAAAAACATTATGCACAATTTTTTGGACAACATTTAAAGGGGTCATATGATGCTTTTTAAAATGTCATTATTTTATGTATTTGGTGTAACAGAATATGTTGTCATTCTTTAATTAAAAAAAATAAAAAAAAACATACAATTTTTCAAATACTGTACATTATTGTAGTTCCTCTATGCCCCGCCTCTCTCAAATGCTTAGTTTTCTACAAAGTCCCTCCTTCCGTCGATGCTCTGATTGGCCAGCTGACACAGTGCATTGTGATGTGGCGAACACCAAAGTTGGAAATGTAACTCTTGGAAATGTAATGCTCTCTCTCTCTCTCTGCTCAGCATTCAATCCTCATCAGTCACACAGAGTCGCGACACACAAGCTCTCTCTCTGACCCCCCCCCCTCTCTCTTTCTCTTCTCACGCACACACACAAGCTTGCGATTAAGTTAGCTGATGTGCTGAGATGTGACCCTGTGTCTCTCTCTCTCTCTCTCTCTCTCACACACGCGCGCACACACACACGCGCAACAGTCAATAGCAAATACTTAAACTAATAACAAAACATACAGTAGCTGATTCAGAAGCCCAGATTGTCATAGCAAAGTCAGAATTACCTCCTCTCCTAGGTTCACGAAACAGTCATCCATAAAATGCGTTGCTGTTCACAGCTTCTCCCTGTCATGGCTGCTTCAACACTACTGCAGTTACTGAAACCACGCCTTCTTTCCTCGAACATTTGGGCTGCATTATGCAAATATTTCCACATCGTGATGTAGACATGTGGGGGCGTGTTTGAATGAGCCGTTTTAGGGGGCGTGGCAGAGATCTTAACTTTGATAAAGAATATCTCTTTGGTTTTGAGACTTTAGTCTTTGCAACTTCAGGGATCTTATCTATGACAAACAGCTTGTAACACTCCAAAGAGAAAGCCAAAACTTGAAATCGCATCATATGACACCTTTAAAAATGTATGTATAATCCTCCATTTGGTTTTTATTCCAAAAGCAGTCAGATGAATACTCTGACCAGGATGAGGAAGTCCATGGCAACTTTAAGAAAGTAAGACTTTAAAAAAAATCCTATTGTACTACTCTGGTAGTTTATGTACATGACAAATTGACACCATATAAGGATGTCATGCATAAAGTAAAGGATATATGTGAAATATTTAACCAGGTGCTTTTATAGCGGTGTAGATTATATTTTATAGATGTGTGATGATGCCACATGTAACATAAACAGCCCAATATTGTCAGATTTACTTAAACAATCTTTTAAAAGGTTTTCATGTGCATTAATAGAGAAAGAAATTGGATAAAAAAAATTTTCCTCTAAATGTGAAAGGTAAACATGCATCACCGACCAGGGACATTTCTAATTAGCATATTATAGATATAAATATAGATTTAAAATGTATGTTTATATATATATTATTGCTATTAAAAGTGTTATTTTTTATACTTATTTCTTTAAAAAGGTCAATTTCTTTTAGAAATGTAATTAGTAATGTAGTGAATTATACTTTTGATAAAGCCTTGTTTAGGTAAATAATTTTTTTAAATAATAAAAAAAAACATTTGTTTTACATTAAGTGCACCATATATAGATTGCTGTAATTCTGGTCAAACATTCATTTGTTCATCCCATAGAAGCAATCTGCCGCTAGTTATGATGATGCTGATGAAGAGAATGAAGATGAAGATTCTGACATATTTGGAGAGTCTGATAAGGATGAAGATGAGCTCAAAAAGGTTAATAGCTTTGTATTTTCTTAGCACCTCTGACATACTTAGCAAATTAGTATTATGAGATGCGTTATCTTACTAAAATGTGCAAACTAAAACTTAACATTAGATTTCCTGCCTCCTATGTCTTTCAGGACACTGGTCTGCCATCCTTTGCTGATGAACTAGCAGCCAGAATCAAGGGAGAGACCCCAAATAAGCCAGAAGCAGATCGCACATGTATGGTCACGAACAACATATGAATTGAATTGTTTTATTATTTAACACCTTTTCATCTTTCCATTCAGTTAGTTTTCTTTCTCAAGTTTATCTGTGTGCATGCACTTGTTTGTTCTCAAGCATTGTCATCAGGCCCATCCATTACCCAGAAGAAGAGTAAAACAAAGAAAGAGTCAAAACCTCAGGGTATGAGCGACCGTGTGTTTACTTCATATAACATGTGCTTATCAGATCATACTGCAAAATGCACACTACCGGTCGAAAGTTTGGGGTCGGTATATTTTTATTCTGGGTTCTTGAAAGTCTCTTATGATCACCAGGGCCTCATTTATTTGAAAAAAATATACAGTGAAAACATTTTACTATTTATTTTACTATTTTAATATATTACAATTTTTTTTCTTGTCGTAGCAAAGCTTTAATGCACAAATTTCATGTATTATTTCTTATTAAAATATTAAATTTGAAGATAAATAATAGTAATACTGACCCCAAACTTTTGTATGGTAGTGTATGTACATATAAGAATCTGCAGATGACTGCATGTATATGCATTGTTTTATTGAAAACAACTACACTGTTATTTAATATTTTTGAAGCTTCTGGTATAGTTGTATCATAATTTATTTCAGAAATGGAAGGACATTTTAGGATATACTGTTGCTAGTAAAATAATTGCCATATATTGTATGTATATGTAATTACAGTGGAGGATGATCAGGATGAGATGTTCAAACCACCAAAAATGGAAGATGAGGAATATTCTCCATTCGGTGGAAAGGGTGGACTTTTTAGTGGAGGCAAAGGCCTGTTTGATGATGATGAGGTTGGTAAATAATAATGTAGTATCATACAAAAGCATACAAGTACATCTAGAAAAAGACACGGTAGTAATCTGTGAAAGTCACTTCATATGATTTGTTCCTCAGGGAGATCTGTTTTCTGATGCACCCAAAACCGAGCCGATGGAAAAGACTGTAATCCAGGCAACAGGTAAGATCTAATTCTGTTGCCCATTTAAAGTCAGATCTTACTTGATAATAGGGCTGTCGCGATGACTTAATTTAGTGTTTCAAACTCCATCTCTGCATGTTGTTGTGAGTTTGGGTTTATTATAACTTTCATCTGGGAACGCAACGTGCGCCATTTCATCAGATTTGTAAGGTAATCTCATCTATAAATCTATCAAACACAGGAGAATACATCGCGATTTTCAAAATAAAAGCTCAAACCCTCACTCTGAGTTTACACATTTTGATGTCCACATATTAATTTAATTACAGTGGCTATAGCATTTTTGTCCTAAAGAAATGGCTACAAAATTAAAGATTAAGTGGACATTTAAATTAAATGGTGCTTGGTCACTATTAAACAAGGATTAGATCGCACAGTATTGTGTAAAAATAATCACCAGTGCATCGACGCCCCCTGCAGGCCTTTGTTGTAATGTGTAACCTTAGCTCTATTGTTTATAATACATGATGTATTTTAACCGTTTTATTAAATAAAACTAGGTGCTCCGTATTTTATCACTGTTTTATTAAATAAAACTAGTATAATTATTTATAGGGTGCTCCCTCTTAGGTGATTCTTGTGAGAGATTTTTTTTATTTGAGGGGTGAGGAGGGCATCTTTTTAGATATTTGTCCGATCACAGAAAGCAGTATCTGCTGATATATATATATATATACCGATTTATCTCACCTAAATGTTTGATCATCCGATCTTTTTAAAGCCATCTTTTTATCAAGTAGAATTATTTATAGTTATACTCCAATCCGTATTTTTAGACATTCATTCAGTGTCTGAATTTCATTTTTAAAAATTGGGGGAATTCACCTCTTAGGTGATTCACAAGCCCACGAGTCCACTATATATATATATATACATTTATCCATGTTTGATCATCCAGTTTACACACAACACACAACATCCACTTATCCATCCATTATTTTAATTTCAAATCCAAACATTGTTATTGAAACTGCTTTTTCATTGTGATTCTTTTTTTCTTTTACAGTAATACAATCTTTATAGACGTGTTTAAAAGCAATAAATATAAGAAACACATTATTCAATGCAATTACTTCAATTACTTTTGCATTTAGGCTACTTCTAGATTTATATATTAAGCTGCTCAAGCAAGTGGCAAAACATTTAAACTACTTTTCTTATGTTATCACAAACATTTTAAATTAACTTATGACTGGCAGAAACAGTCAGCTCTGCTGAATTTTCTTTTGCATTTAAATCGTTATTACATGCAATCCAGCGGTTTATGAAGAGCTTTGCTTTCCATACCTCCGAGTGCCATCTATTATTGCCTTGTTTATCTAAAAGTGCTCTTTTCCTTTAAACCTAGCCAAAAAGCCACATGTGATGACTCTGAAACACAGTAGACTTTAATTATATGTATTTATAGTGTAATTACTAAATTTTCGTGCCAATCCATGTTCATATTTACCGCACACAATGTGCTATCACTTTAATTCAGTGCGCGCAGTACAGCAAAGATAGACTCGGTGCGGAAACGATCTATGCGCACTGCTGCGCGCACTGAACGTGCAGAACACTGTGCATGATAAGCGTTCATGATAAGCGTGAAAAAAAGACCATCGCACTGACGGAGAGCCTGGCATTGTGTGTGTGTGTGTGTGTGTGAGTGAGAGCGCGCTGAATGGTTTCAACAATTGGGAAGAATTAACAAGAAAAACTTTATAAACTTTAGTAATGATGCGACCCTGCCTCTATTGTGCAAGTAGACAAATCCTAAGTCAACTATGCAGCGTGCAGCTCGCTTTTAATGCAGACGCGATGTGATTTGAAGCCGTTTGCACATTTTGAGAGAGAAAGTGCAGTGATTCACGCAGGCTGTTTATGAAATGATGTCTCACATAAAGTTTCAAATTACTTTGTTATTTAATGAATACATATATGAATTGTACCTCACCTTCGGCATTATAATTATTTCAGCCGTGTCAGACAGAGACTGAGATGGTGCCGCTGCATGTCGGGCCAATCTGCCTTTTTAGAGACCGCCGATCAAACCCCAAGCGATTATCGGCCAATAATGATCAGTACCTGATCAATCGGAGCACCCCTAAATAAAACTATATGATTTCTTGCTTTTGATACTTTATTTGAACTAATTATTATAGCATCATTGCTATTATATATGTATTTTAAGTCATTTTAAAAGCTATTGTTCACTTGCATCTATTTTTATTACCACACAAAAAATATTATAATTATAGGGCCCTATGAAATCTGTTTTATTACCAAATTCATTTTTTTCCATTTTAAATTTTTCGTACTCTGTTTTAATGGTTAAATTAAATTGTATTAATAAAAAAGCCTGTCTAATTAATTGAGTTTTACAGTTTTATCTGTACCAAATTCTATTTTCCATTATTTTCTGGAATCCATTTTAATGGTTCCATTCGATTTTTATAATCAAAAGCATCTCCAATTAATTGATTTTATATATTTTTTTTAAGTATTTTTTTTCAGAAATACTGTACATTTACATTTTTTTCCTAAATAAATTCCGTTAAATAATATTTATGGTAAATACTCCTTTAAAAAGCGTTTTTTGATTATAATTGTATTATTATACTAGAACACGTGGATATGTTGTCATTGTTACACTATAATACTGAACTTTGATTTCAGTGATTTGGACTATGAGATGGACACTTGCTTCTTGCACTCTGTTGTACTTTACTTTTGCTTTTAAAAAAGGATTTCATAGACATTTGGATTTCATTTGGTTTAATAAAATATTCGTAAGTAAAATTGTAGATTTTTTTGTGGGAAATTAATCGTTTAGATTAATCAATAAATTAGTCGATAAATTAATAGAAATAAAAATAGTCGTTAGTGGCAGCCCTACTTGATAAATCAAATTTAGGATGTAAGCTCACATTCAGATACCAAGTCCTGTCCTACATTATTTTCATTTTTCAATAATCCGTTGATGTACATCTCAGTATAGAAGAAAAGATCTGTCACTACTTCTGTTACATCATAACTTTAATACTGATTGGTCATTTGTACAATACTGTAATCAGATATGATCCATTGTTCCATTACATTACATTACATTTAGTCATTTAGCAGACGCTTTTTTCCAAAGTGACTTACAAATAAGGAGGACAATGGAAGCAATCAAACCCAACAAAAGAGCAACATGCAAGTGCTATGACAAGTCTTGGTTAGCCTAACGCAGTATACGTAGCAAGTTTTTTTTTTAAGTAGATAGAATATAGAAAAAAAAATCTAGTGTTAGTTTTTCAAGAAAAAGCTAGCAGTTACAGAATAAATATGCAATTGATAGAGGGTCAAGTGTGTGTGTTTTTTATTTTATTTTTATAAAAAGACGACAGATAGATAAAATAGAATTAGAATAGAGAGTGCTAGAGTTAGAGGGTCAAATAAAGATGGAAGAGATGTGTTTTTAGCCGTTTCTTGAAGATGGGTAAGGATTCAGCTGCTCGGATTGAGTTAGGCAGGTCATTCCACCAGATGGGAACACTTAATGAAAAAGTCTGTGAAAGTGATTTTGCAAACCGATTTCCTGCTTTTACTCTGCAATCTTTCTTCTCACAAAAAAATTATTTACATTTATTTCAGTTTACTTATGTGTTTTGTAAAATGCATTTTAAATTATAACTGTATTACTAAAAAAAAGTATATATTTATGTTTTATAAATTGCCATTTAACAAGCGTTGTCAGGATCTTTTTTTACTATAATGACTCGATGGCCGTACATGATCATTTTCTTACTTACTCTTTGTACATTCTGAAAACCCACCATGTGTTGACATATAAAACTAATTTACATAATTGTCATCTTATCTTTTTCATTGCTTTTGTAGAGCCCCCTAAAACTAAGAAAATACCCACTGGCGCTGTCTCCATCTTTCCTGGTAAGCATTAACTACATTCAGTTTGCATACTCGCACATTGTTTTACATAAAAGTTTTCTGTAGTAACCAATGAGTAAGATATTTTCATGCCTCTTACCCACAGAAAACAAGCTTTTTGGCTCACCAAATGATTCAGACTCACTAGAGAGCAAAGGCAGTAAGAGTCCATTGAAGCCCAAAGTGCAGGCAGCTCCAAAGCGTGCCTTGGTGGGAGGTGGGCTGTTTGATGATGATGATGACGATGATGATGAATTCTTCAGCGGGAAGACGCCTAACAAATCCATCTCTGGTACACATCTAACATTTGCCCTGAGGTATGACAACTGACTGTCTTTTTGGGAAAACTTAAATGTGTATCTTTGTGATCAGGACAAGAGAAGCAAATGCCAAAGAAAACTGTAGACCTGTTTGGAGAAGCTGATGAGGAGGAGGATGATGATGATGATGAAGGCGGAGCAATGTTCAGTGGGAAAGCCAGTTCAGCTCTTCTTCAACAGGACACAAGAGCCAACGGGGAGGAGGAGACACGTCCTCCAGAGAAAAAGGTCTGCTTTTTAATCATCACGATTTCATTATGATGGTTGTTGTTGGTTATATACTGAATGAATTTGCTTGAAGCCTCCTGTTGGCGCCGTTTCAATGTTTGGGCCCAGCACGAAAAATATACTGGAAGGTCTGAAGAAACGCCGGCCTTCCACCAGTGAAGAGTCTGCCAAGTCTGAAGAGGTAGAAAACTTTCAATCTCTGTTGTATTAATACATGCTGTGTTAATTGTTATTTATTATTTTTGCATTGTTTCTGCAGAGTGAACCTCCCCCTGAAGCAGTCAAATCTTCACCTGCACTGGAAGCATCTGAGAAAACGCAAAGCAAGAGTCTGTTCTCAGACGACGAAGCCTCACAAGTACATCACATTTCTATAGTCATGATACAGAGAGCCTGTTCTCAGTTTTCCAGTCTATTTAAATTAGTGCTTTGCCATTTGTTTAATATTCAAGTATTTGATGAAAAAAATGAAAGTTGTCATCACTTACTCACCTTCATGTTGTTCCAAACCTATATGAGTTTCTTATTTTGAACATAAAAGAAGATATTTTGAAGAATGCTGGTAATCAAATAGTTGATGGTCCCCATTGACTTCCATAGTATTTCCCTACTATTGAAGTCAGTTGGGACCAACAACTGTTTTGTTCTTCAAAATAACATTTTTTATGATCATAAGAAAGAAAGAAACGTATACAGGTGTGGAATGACATGAGGGTGAATTAAAGGATTAGTTCACTTTCAAATAAAAATGTCCTTATAATTTACTCACCCCCATGTCATCCAAGATGATTATGTATTTCTTTCTTCAGTCGAAAAGAAATTAAGGTTTTTGATGAAAACATTCCAGGATTTGTATCCATATAGTGAACTTCAATGGACTCCAAACGATTGAATGTCAAAATTACAGTTTCAGTGCAGCTTCAAAGGCTATAAATGATACCAGACGATGAATAAGGGTCTTATCTAGCGAAACGATCGGTCATTTAAAAAAATAAAATGTATATGCTTTATAAACACAAATGCTCGCCTTGCTCGGTTCTACGATGCTCGCTTAACGTAATTACTTTGAAAAGGTCACGCTTGACGTAGGCTTCATATCACCTTCTCCAAGTTCAAAATCATCCGACATCGTTTTATCTTGTAAACTTGTTGAGTTGTAACTCCCTTTTTTGTAAACGGCGTTTGACTTAGTATTTGCACGTTCAACTTGTAAACACTGACTCTGTACTTCCGCCTACGTCAAGCGTGACCTTTTCAACGTTATCACGCATTACGTGAAGCGCAAATCGTAGAACAGAGCAAGGCGAGCATATCAAGTTTCTAAAGCATATACATTTTTTTTTTACCTATGACTGATTGTTTCGCTAGATAAGACATAAGATTCATCGTCTGGTATCGTTTATAGCCCTTTGAAGCTGCACTGAAACTGTAATTTTGACCTTCAACCGTTTGGAGTCCACTGGAGCTAACTATACGGATAAAAATCCTGGAATATTTTCATCAAAATCCTTAATTTCTTTTGCAGTGAAGAAATAAATACATAAACATCTTGGATGACATGGGGGTGAGTAAATTATCAGAAAATTTGTATTTGAAAGTGAACTAATCCTTTAATGATGACAGAACTTTCATTTTTGGGTGAACTATTCCTTTAAAATGCATATCTTGACAATATTCAAAATATTTGTTTTAGTTACATCACTCAACCTTAATTACAAACTGACTCCTGATACTTGTCTTTGATGTATTTGCTGTTCTGGATCTTGCTTGTTTTAAAGGTATTCACAAGTGAGACTGCAAGTAAATCAACGCCTAAAACTCAGAACAAACCCAATAAAGCTCCGCTCTCAATATTTGATGATGAAGAGGAAGAGGTGATGTTAAGCAAGCTATATTTAAAGAGATGGTAATCTAGATATATTTCATTCTATTCAGTGGTTTTCAACAAGTCTGTTTTGACTTTTTTAGGACCTTTTTTCATCAACACCAAAGGCCAAGTCAGTTCAGGCAAAAAAAACATCTCTACAACCCAAGAAACCTGTATCCAGTTCACTCTTCAGCGATGATGAGGTATTTGTGTTTAATGCAGAGTAAACCAATTACAATACAGTCAATACAATTGTAAACAATACTGCACAGAGTAATATGTTGCAATACAAAATGGTTATATGAAATAGTTTCACTTTAGTATAGGGACCAATTCTCACTACCTAGTTGCTAGTAGCATGCCTATCATGCACATATTGGCTGTTTATTAAAGCACATATTCTGCACCATATTCCCCTAATCCTACCCAATACCTAAACTTAAAAACTACCTTACTAACTATTAGTAAGCAGCAAATTAGGAGATTGAGGCAAAAGTTAATGGTTTGTTTATTGCCAGAATTGGACCTTAAAATAAAGTGTGAAAAAATTGTCATTTTATTTTGATAGCATTTTTATTTTGTTCAATCGATGATGCATGCTGATATTACATGACATGGCACAACATTTGCTTGTCTGTATATCAGGATCAGTGGATGAGCTCCAAGCCCAGCAAAGAGAGCCCGGAAGTGAAGCCCAGCAGAATGAAGTCGAGTGTTAGCGCCCCCTCTAGGCTACCCAGTGTCAAAGCACTACAAAAAGATGGCCTGTTTGTTGATGATGAGGATGATTTGTTTGCAGCCACAAATGAGTCAAGGTTTGTGGATCTGTGATCCGTTAATGTACTAAAGTAGTGAGAGAAACAATAAATCATTATGCTGTAAATTTATGTTGTCTGTCCTCGCAGTAAGAAGTCATCTCAGAGAGTATCTCTCCTGTTTGAGGATGAGGACAAAGAACCTCTTTTTGGCTTCAAAACACCTGCAAATAAAGCTCCTTCTGAAGCGAAGGTAAGTGTGGCTTGAGTGTCCATGTACTTTTTGGGCTACTTTACAGAATTTAGATCTTTAAGATTTGTTATGTTTTTGAAAGAAGTATTGTATGCTCACCAAAGGCTGCATTTCACAGTAATATTGTGAAATATTATTACAATTGAATATATATTATATATATATATATATATATACATATACACAGTGCCCTCCAAAAGTATTGGAACAGTAAAGACAAAATTGCTCTGTTGGCTGTGGAGTCAAGACATTTACAAATATGATTAAAAGATGTATATGAGACAAAACTACAGAATATAATTTTTTTTTATTGGGTGATTCATTCATTCATTCAACACATAGATGATTTACCAGCTAAGAAGTTCAGCACTTTTAGAGTTTCATCCCCCTATCTGATGTGAGCATAAGTATTGGGACAGTTGCCTCACAGGTCTTTCTAAGTGATCCGCTGTGTCCTGTTGCATTAATTCTTCAGGTATTAAAAGTAGGGAATGTGTCGTATCGGTTATATCCATTACTTCTGTTTTCTGAATCTTGCATTCGATGATGACACACACAAACCAGGATGAAGACGAGGATGCTGACTTTGAGAGAAAAGTAAGCAATTTGGCCTTGTGAAAAATCTGCCTTGTGTTCAACTGTCCCAATACTTATGCTCACATCAATGAGTGGGATGAACTCTAAAAGTGCTGTTCTTTTTATTTGTTAAAACATGCGTGTTGAAACGGCTAATAATAAAATGTGACATTCTGTAGTTTTGTCTCATATTCATCTTTTAATCATATTTTCAAATGTCTTGACTCCACAGCCAACATGGCAGTTTTGTCTTTACTCTTATTTATATATATATATATATATATATATAAATATATATATTATATATATATATATATATATTATATATATATATACAATGACTAAAATTATAACGCAACACTTTTTGTTTTTGCCCCATTTTTCATGAGCTGAACTCAAAGATCTAAGACTTTTTCTATGTACACAAAAGGCCTATTTTCTCAAATATTGTTCACAAATCTGTCTAAATCTGTGTTAGTGAGCACTTCTCCTTTGCCGATAATCCACCCCCCCAGCATTTATTTGAAATCTTATATCATTAAACATGTCTTTACTGACACTTTTGATCAATTTAATGTGCTATTGTTAAATAAAGTATTAATTTCTTTAAAAAAAATATACTTGCCCAAAATTTTAGAGTGGTAGTGTATGTTTCCAATCATTCATTATTAATTATTTGCCATACTTTTTTGCGTAGCATCTTCATCATAAATGTCGGTCACTTTTTATTTACAGTGTTTTTGTTAGTAGCTAAAAAAAGCTTTGTGTTTAAGGTTTCTGGTGCTCCCTCTCTGTTTGAATCTACGGAGGAGGAGAATGCACCTAATGTAGCAAAAGACAAGATAGCAGAGGAGAAGAAGCCAGTGGAATCCATTCCACCCTCTGAAGACAGCACTGGGATTAAGAAGAAGCCAGTAGGAGCAGTAAGCCTTTTTGGTGGGATTGATGTATTAGCAGACAAGCAAGACACAAGTAAAGTGAGTAAAATGTTTACAAAATAATTAATGCTATTTCCATATAGCATAAAAAGGGCAATAAACATTGACAATTATGGTTTACACTTAAATATATGCTTACAAAAAAGGGTTAGAGAACTGGGGATTGTCTATTCCACAGAAACATACTAAGATTCAAGAGGAGATTGCTGATGGTGACGAGTTGCAAAAGGAGGGCCCTCCGCCCATGGAGAGTAAGGGGACCAAGGCCAAGAAAACAGCACTGAGTCTTTTTGATGATGATGATAATGATGATGAAGATATGAACACTGATGAAATAATTCCTGCCCCTAAAACACCCAAATCAACAGAAAAGAATGCACTAAAGGTTAGTTGTTTCAGATTCTTAGTGCTGTGAGGTATGAATTTGTTTAAGTAGGTTAATTAATGTTATTTATTGATTTTGCTTGTGGTCTTAGGATCATGGGCCCCGGATGAAGAGCACAGGTGTATTCCAAGATGAGGAACTACTTTTCAGTCACATGCAACAGAGGGACAACGATCCTGATGTAGACCTTTTTGCCACATCTCCTAAACCATCTGTAAGTCTATGCTATGATGAACTATTTTGTCATTTTATCTACACAACTTTTAAGACTTTACCTTCTTAGACTTTTCCACTTCATGGTGACACAGAGGTTACTTACTGATGGAGGTATTTTCATTGTACAGGTGCCGTCTCAGAGCTCTGTAAAACCAGTTGTCCCCACACTGTTCGGGGATGATGAAGACGATGACCTCTTCAGTTCAGCAAAGCCTAAAGCTCCTCCGGTACTGTTTGTTTCCCAACTTGTACATGTTTTGTGTTGTTTTTATTTTTATGTAAAAGCTAATACTTCATAAATACTTGTACTATATTATCCACATACAGAAAGTACCTGAGAAGCCCAGCAAGCCTAAAATAACTGAAATGGACAAATCAACACTGACCTCAAGCAAGGTATACTCAGAAATAAATCTGCTTTGTTGCTTTAATTCATCCTAATACAACAGAATATTTTTGTGAAAACCATGTGAAATAGAGATTAAAATATTTAAAATTAAACTTTTTGTTTTATTTACCTCATATAAAACATTATTTGTGACTTTTCCAGAACCTGTTAAAGTGGATATTGTTTTTTATTGTTTGACTTGTATGTAATTAATATTATTTAACCGCACAGGAGCCTACAAGCCCTCTAAAATCTACAAAAACCTCCTCAAGGATTGGAGAACTTCAAGTAATGTTTAAAAAAAATAAAATCTCTATACTTCCATTTCTCTCATTGTGAAAGCAATTTTGCTTTTCATTGAGCTGTTTTATGACACACCAAAGCCTGTCAACAATCTGTTAAAAATCTATAATGTTATGTCTGCAAAACCATACACTGTATATATACACATATATATATATATATATATATATGTATGTATGTTCTTGTCTGTTAACATTTTCACTGTTTCTGGAATACCAGAACATCTGTAGCTTTGCCATAACATTGTTTCTCTCTATGCCAATGCTGTAAACCATTACTGCACCAATAGGAAACCACTTGATGCAGCGCTCTGCAGCTAGCAATGTGCTGTTTACAGTGTTTGCAAAGGCAGCAGTGTATTTATATTTACCACATAACCAACAATTATGACATTTACCTAAAATCTGCATACTGAATTGTGATTTCTTTTTTGCATTCATTTAAACAGGCATCTTGACTTATTGACACAGACGTAAAACCTAGATTTTACCCTATTCACTATCTGTTGCTGCCTTGCATGCATGACCATGTCGTGCAGGAAATGCAAAACTAGTGTACTTCTAAAATAGTACAAACCTCTCTCTGATCTTGGCATGTGAGCAATAGACACTGGCTGTATTGATTTTAAGTTTTGTCACAGATCTAAAGACCTTGTCTGTTTCTTTCAGGCTAGCTTAGCTGTCAACCCTGCCAGCCTTCTGCCAGGCGCAGTGCCACGGATTCCAGGAGCGGTCAGCGTAATCCCTGGCCTGGCAACCGCTTCCCTCCCTGCAGCTGCTAAGCCGCTGCCAGCTACCGATGCAATCCCTGATCATCAGCCCTCCAGTGAGGGAGGGGTGAGCTTCGACTCTCCCGCTCTGGTCAGCATGCTACAGAATGCTAACAAGGTAGGTCAGACTGCAGTATGCATGTTTTATAGGTGTCACAAAATATTGGTTGTGTGCCAGTGCAATGAAAACTGCTGCTGTTGGTATAATGTAGTGTTAATTTAACATAATGTTCTTTTCAGTTGACTAAAAGTCTGGAATTTTAGGGCACACTTTATTTTAAGGTAGGGGCTGTGACGGTGGCCGTGATTACTGCGTCACCGGCGGTGGTCGGTTGCCTCCGCGTTTGTGTATTGCCACCGGTGGTAGTGCACGTGACGTCACACAATCGATTACAAGCATAATACAAAGTTTTGTAAACAAGTGTAATAATAGTAACAGTTGCAAATTGTTTTATTTAGACTATAAATCTATGCTTATTCACAAATTACCTCAAACGCCATACACAGCGTTTCCTTTAGATTGGCAGGTTTGAGCGCAGGAAAATACAGTTTATTCTGCATTCAGCAAATTTATTTCATGATGAGCGATGGACCTTGTTGGGAAACCAAATACTAAATCGCCGATCTGGAATAATTTCCATTCATGTCACCCATCCGCTTTTGTACAAGTGTCTTCAAGTTCACGTGATCGCAAACGCCCAGCTGGTCAGGTGTGTATGAACGAGACCACGGTAAATGGAAGATGTTAACAAGAAATGATAAAGTCTATGGCAATGTGGGACCAGGGTCTCAGGAACGGGTAGTGGTTGTAGCCAAAACATGCAGGCATCTTTTTGAGGATTTGATAGTGTTGCAGGTTACCCAATTCTGATGAATGCAATGATTTCAGTGCGAAGTGTGACCACCAGAATTTATTTTGAGATGTTGGATGGATGCAGTTATCCCAGATGTCCGGAACTGGAAGTTCTGAATGACGGGTAGGAAGGAGGTTTCTTGTTAGAATTCATTGTCATCTTTACAGCACAATGAAGTGGTATCGGGTGAAACCTGATACAACCTCGCTCTCATCATTATCTGAGGCAGTTTACATGTGTTTGATCTGATTGGCCAGTTCATAATTTGACTTTGATGCTGAGCCCGCTGAGGAAGTGCAATAAATCAAATTATTGATTGTGCAATTCTAAATTTAGTGGTGGTAAAAATCTTGTCCCTTCACTCTCTACATTATGAAAATGGGTATTTTAAATCTAATTTCTTAACAAATAGCTTAATAAACTTAATATCTGGTGACCGAATTTTTTATATGAAACTTAATTTAATAGGCATTCAAATTATAATGGTCATGTTGTTATATTAAAACATACAAAATTCACTCACCTATAAGTATTGTTTATTCTCATAGATTAATCAAATTATTATGAATTCAATTTAAATTCACTCTCTACATTATGAAAATGGGTAAAATCTTTTCTCAAAAGCTTATAAAGTGAATTTTTTTATATGAATTAATTTAATTTCAAATTATAATCATGTTGTTATATTAAAACATACAAAAATACTCTGTATTGTGACCGAGAGGCTGTGTTAGTGCATTTATTCAGGAATATTTCTATAGGTTATAGAAATATTATATTCAGGGTATTTCTATAGGATTATATTATTTCTCTATTTTTGTTTGAATAAAATATAGACTGATTTTGGATATAGAGAGATTTTTTTTTTATTGTTACAGTTTTACTATATTTTTGTCATGATGATATACTGTAGTCTCAGCTAGTGTTTAATGATGTCATCTCTCGTCTCTTCTTGTCTTAGTCATGGTAAAAAAGTTGTCTGAATATTTTTCTTTAACAAAATTAACACTACTAGAATGACCAGTAAATGGCTTTTTTATGATGCAGGGTCGGACTAAAGGTGCAGTGCAACGGCGTCCGCAGACAAGGGCAGCAAGACATCTTGCAGCACAGCAATATGAGGAAGCTGTTGGAGAAAGCACCTCTATACAAGCTGATGAACCAGTTATGGCCGCTTCTCTCCCTACCTTTAACCCCGTTCCAGTGCGACCCTCAGCGCTCAAAATACCTGTCAGAGCTCCTGCCAAGAGCCCCGATGAAGCAGTCAGGCCAAAGAGATTTCTCGATTCTGGAGATGATCAGTTTGATTCAGATAATCTCTTTGCCACAAAGCCTATTCCCTCCTCAAAACACAAAGCAAAGACCCCTGAGGAAGGCCATAAGAAAGCCTCCAAGACAGAGGCCGTTGTAGCTTCAAAGAAAGACCAGGCCTCGTCTATTTTTGACAGCCACGAGGATGATCTTTTTGCCACAGTTAAACAGAAGCCTGTCCAGAAAGGCAAACAAATGTCCTTCCTAGAAGATGATGATGATGATATTTTTGGAGCAGGAAAGAGTAAAAGTGCAGATAGTAGAAACTCCAAAGCAGAAGCCAGCTCTGCAAAACCAGACATTTTGCAGGTAAATGTCACACATTTTTTAAGTTTGGTATTACAAATCAGATCAATGGGGTAGTAGGAAGTGGTATGACTAATTTTTGTTTTCTTATTGACTGTAAAATAAATGTTTACAGGATGAAGTAAAAGAACCTCCCAAGGCACAGAAGAAGTCCAAGGAAGTGTCATTGGATGCAAGTTTGTTTGATGATGATGTTGATATTTTTGCTGACTTGACTGGCACCACAAAGCCAAAGGAGAAAAAAGCAAAGAAGAAATTGGAGACAAAATCTATTTTCAACGATTACATGGGTTAGTTATCGCTGCAAAACACTCTTCACTACGGATTCTTACGTTGCCAAGGTTTTTTTTTAGTTTTTTTTATTCGTCACATACTCAGTTATACAGAATATAATCAGTAGTGAAATGTAAAGGGGCCTCCTGTATAAAACTAAAAGTGATACATTCAGATTTTGCTTATGCACAAAAGTATTCAGATTTGTAAAAATAGGTATGTTATTAGCCTGTGCAAAGTAACCCAATCAGCGAATAATTTTGCAATAATAATTACATGCATTGGTACCTGGTCTCCTCCCCAAAATAACCATGTTTGGAGACTAAGACACCTTGTTTTTCTATGCATAACCTCGTCTGCATATCATTTCCATACGCATATTACCATCCATGTGATGCTGCCATGTTTAATCGTACAAGACTCTAGGAAAACATGAGATATGAAATGTAAATCTTGTTTTGTTGTCACATTACATAAAATTAATTCACAATTATACTTTTTTGAACAAAAGAAACAAACAAAAAACATAAAACTAAAATTTGAATTGGTTTAAACCTATTTTTTTAGATTTGTATAAAGTAAAACATATACAGTATTTTTTTTTACATAAAAAAGAAAGTCTTATCAATTCCATCAAATTATGTCCTTCAAATTTTTCATAATTTTGGGAAGCCCAGGAAAAGGAAGGGCTTATCAAACGCTACTGTCTATCTATGAGTTCTTCATTAATGGAAGTTTAAACTTCACTCTCATCAGTAAATTAGTCTATAGTGTGTTGATGGTGTGCACATATTTGCAGCATGTTTATTTTCTTAATAAATCCTGAAATGTGCCAGGAAATTTGCCTATGCATGAAATGTGCATTTATATGTCCATACACAATTTTCCACTTATGCATATCATGATTTATACATGAGGCCACAGGTCAATTTAATTATTTTATGAACATTGGTTTAGAAGGTAAATGTGCTCAACAATAAAGACACACTCACAAATGCTTACTGGCAGAGGTGGGACCAAGTCATTGTTTTGCAAGTCACAAGTATAAGTCTTGAGTCTTTGCATTCAATTCTCGAGTCAAGTCCCGAGTCAAAATAGGCAAGTCCAAGTCGAGTTGCAAGTCCTCAACTTTTAGCTTCAAGTCTTAAACAAGTCATTAGTGCTCTTTGCTCAAATTAGTGTCTCAGCATTAATTACCATATCAAATTTATAGTGATTTATATCAGGAAGTCAGGTAGAATATGTTTTACATAGTTTAATTTCATGTGAGATGGGTGCCCTTAGTAAAACTACTCCAGTTCAATTTAGGGATTGTGTCAAATAGGACAAGCAGTGAAAATATTTTTATTAGTAACAGAATAGCAAAGACAACATAATTTCGTAGAAATAACAGCTGCAATACTTTGCATGTGTGCATAAGAAGAATATATGCTTCTAGGTGTAATATCTAAGCCAATGAGCCATTATTTGGAACCTCACTGAAACAGATTTAAAAACATGTGAGCAGAAACGCAGAAAGAACTGCTTTGCAAGAACTAGAAGAAATAACTGCTACCATACTTTACATGTGAGAGGAAACATGCAATATGGATGCAGACAAACTCATGAAGACAGTCATTCAAAAATGCTGTGCTACCATTCTTTATAACTAAGAGTAACAAAGACAAAATGTTGTACGTTAAATGTTGTTTATAATATGCATAGTTGATCGCTAAATTTAGGGGCTATGTGCTATACAGACTGATTTACAACACGTGAATACAATTATTTATCCCGAAAGAAAAATGAGTGAAGAGGGAGAAAAATTTTTTTAAAATATTTATAGTTATATATAGGCTACAATTTATAAATCATTTTGTGAAAGAAACACTTCTTCAAATTATATTTTAAATGATCGTTAGGCCAATTGCTGCTTTTTTCCCCTTCAAATTATAGCTAAATTGTTTGCAATTATTAATTTTAAATCAAGGTTATCTAATAATTATTTTGCACCAAATTTTAAACCTTTAAAAATACGCAGGTTTACGTTTTAACCCATAATTTTGATCCTGGATTTAAGTAATATATAAGATTAACTTTAATCCTGTTGCACCATAACTTTAACTCAGATTTAAATCTTGATTATGGATTAACTTTAAACTTAATGGAGGTTTAAATAAAATAAAATGCACATGCAATTCAAATATGTAACTGATTGAACAAAAACTGAAGATCTGACAAAAAAAAGTCTCGGAGAGGTGTTTACAAATAAATATTTAAATTAAAGCACATCTAGTTGGCAAAGCTGCGAGGGTCGTGGCGGGATGCGGATCCACCACTCATGGTGCACCTCGGTGTCGGACTAACAAAAGAAGTGAGGAATGTGTTTAGCATTTAACAGCAGCGGTCACAGTAATGATGAGGCGAGCACCAGTGATCGCGGCCGCACCTCTTGTTTCTCATGCCCGCTCCGTGTGTCTGCTGGGCGGCGATCAAACACAGGCATCCTAGGGGGGCACGCAAAAACTGTGTCACGGGGGGGGGGACGTTTTCCGTGTTTCACTCCCGGCTCGAGAAACATGTCTCTGCGGCTCGCTATGCATTCAATCCGTTTTTAGTCTCGAGCAAGAGATTTACGAAATCACATACATGATTTTACTGTTTTTCAGAAAGGGCTCAGCGCTGCATCAATAAATTATCATTCATGTTTTCATAGCCGCTGGCCTAATTACAAAACGAGACTAAAATGAAATCTCTTTGAGAGCAAGGGGGCCCCCTGGTGTTTCGGGGGCCCTATGCAGCTTGTGTATTCTGCGTATAGGGAGGATCGGCTCTGATCAAACAGGCAGGGCAGCGCTTTTCACGAGCAGAGATAGCTACTAGACGAATCATGTCTTTTTTTTCTTATCTCGTTTCTTTTGTCGTAAGTTAAGCTATTACTCCATTTATACTAGCATGTACTGTATATCAAGAGCTCCCTGAACGCAGTCTCTGGCTTATTGCCAGTCAAGCGCAAGCACGCTGCACTCATCCAGAGTGATAACAATGCTGATCTGATCATAAAGTCTTTCCGAGTCACAGGGCTCAAGTCCAAGTCAAGTCTTGAGTCATTGCTGTCAAAGTGTAACAGATGTGTAAACCTCACTCTCCTGACCTCAAAAAGAGGCGCTCTAGCGACTGACGCTAGGGGCTGTAGCCTTTAGCCTCCTTGGTAGAGCGCCCGCCTCCCGCGCCGGAATCCCGGGTTCGAGACTCGCTCGGTGTGATGGTGCGGACCCGGGGGGGGTTACAAAAGTATAAGTCGAGTCTCAAGTCTTCTTTAATTCTGTCGAGTCGAGTCGAAGTCATCAAATTTGGGACTCGAGTCTGTGTCAAGTCTCAAGTCATGTGACTCGAGTCCAGACCCCTGCTTACTGGTATCTGCTTTTTGCTCTCACCTCACAGATGATATCTTCTCGACTGGGACTACGAAACCAACGGTGAAGCCGTCCTCCAAGTCTAAGAAGAACCAGCCCGCCCAGGATCCCGTACCAGCTGTGGAAACGGGCAGCAATATTTTCGATGATCCCTTGAATGCATTTGGGGGACAATGAGTCTCCTACATAAGAGCATTTTGTTTAACTCTGTAGCGATATTCATGGCCTAAATGAAGGTAAATGTAATCTAACACTGTTAATAATTTAAACTATAATAGATAACTTTTACAAAAAAAAATTAGACCGGAAAAAAGAAGATTGTAAATCTATTTACCTCTAATGCCATCTGTAAAGTTATCTGATTAGTAAAAGATGTAGCGGTCATAAAATGGCATTGACATTTGCAGAGGTTATGTGTCTTTTATTAGCACTTTAAACATGTCAAATTGTCAGGTAACGTTAAGGTATAAAAAAAGAGTTTATTAAGACTGGAGACATTCCTCTGATATTGTCAACTGTAATGTTTCATTTTTCAAAGTGGTGCCATAACTCTAAGCCTATGCGCCAACATAAGTGCTTTTGTTGTTGATGATTTTATAACTCAAGCTGAAGTTTTCTTGTGTTGCATGTGAAATGATTTTTGGAAACTGAAGAAAATATATTTTATGAAACGTAGTGAATGAGTCTTGAGTGCTTGAATTCAAAATGTGTAGAGTACCAAGCCATTGCTAATCATTTAATGTATGAAATGTAAAATCTTTAAACCTTTCAATGTTATGCACTGAAAATGCAACCAGAAACCGTCACAAATTGTTGTTTGACGCTACCAGGGTGACCGGGGTAACATCCGGGAGATGGATAGGGGAGTCGAGAGAATGGTCCCGCCTACTCTGCGTTACTATTGGACGAGCGGTTCTCTTTTTCTCCAACGGCTAAAGTCATTCGTTCTCCTCACTGTCAATTAAGAACATCACAATAGGCTGACTCCTTTTCAGGTTTTTGTATTCTGTTTTAATGGGGCCATTGAGCTGCATAACATCGAAACAAAAGCAGTTGTCCGTGGCTCTAAAAAACAAGGTACTTTATTGGCGTGCAGAGACGGTAAAGGGGGTAATGTTATAGGAATTTGTAAGCATCAGCGGCATCCGTGAGTAACGTTACGTTAGTTCGACGAGCTGCCTGTGCCGCTTTGCTAAACCAGCTAACGTTAGCCTCTACAGTATAATTAAAACACCTTTTATTGCAAGTTTCTGTCGGAAAACAGTTCAGAGACTGGAGAATTGGTCACGTTTACCTTTTGGGGTAATTACCTAGTTTTTGAGGTGTGTTGTGGCTTGGACATCAGCCAGGACTTCTCGGATCCAGCTGTCCCTCCCTGCAGATCTCTGATGCTGTCAAGGTAAGATGACAAATTGTGTAACTGTTACTGAACCGTATTTTAAAAGTCAAAGAACCTAGCTAGTCGACTGGACTTTTGGATACTTGACATATTAGTCGACGTTTGGGGGAAATAGTTAGAAAAGCGTCGTTTGTAGCTTTAAAACACTTTTGTGTTGTTTAGACTAATCGTAAATAAACATTCTGATAACACAACATCCATTAACCTACAGCACAACACCGAGCAGTGTTGAACAACAGAAGAGAGATAGATAGGCAGGTAGATAGAAATTATGGGTATTATCAATAAATAATAGTATAAACAAGTATTATTTATCATTAATATGTAGTAATAAGCAGAGTCATTTTTTAGCATAGCCTTATCAATGTACTAAGCAGATAATTTTTATATATATACTATAGTGAAGTATAAATATAAAACATGTATACTATTTTTTTTCAAATGCACCTAATAACACTTTTTAGATGATAATTCAAAGGTTCTGATTCTTCACAGCCCAAAGCATCATGCATGATGTGTTCCTATGACGGAGATAACATCTCAGCCCTCACTCCTCCACCTTGGGCAGGGTTCATTGTTGTCTCATCCTGAGCCCTGTCTTTTGCAATAATGACTGACAAGAGGAACCCACCGTTTTTCAATGATGACAATGTAGGCGTGGTGCACTACAAGCTGCCCTTCAGCGAGACCATGGAGCTGTTCATTGAGACTTTGACAGGGACCAGCTTCCAGCTGCGCGTCTCTCCGTTTGAACAGGTCGTCTCAGTCAAGGCCAAGATTCAGAGATTGGAGGGTATGTGTCCTCTCTTGACTCAGTACACAGCACATGCTCTGAAATAATAATGACATTACACTCGTCAACTGCCACATTTATTTTAAACTACATGTTTCTTATTCTTAAATAATTAGGATCATTATACAAGCTGAGCTCATATTTAGAGAGAGATTATGTGGAACATTTCAGCCATCACCAAAAAAATATTGGTCATATTGCTTGAGTCTTAAAGTGATTAAAAATGGGGAACATGTAGAACATCTAAAAATATACATATTCCCTTAGACATGTACAGACATTTTACACTATTAAAAATTTTAGTTCAAGGTGTTACTGTCCTTACAAAATGCTTTAATACACTACTGTTGAAAAGTGTTTAAAAAAAGTCCCCTTTGCTCACCAAGGCTGCATTTATTTGATTAAAAATACTGTACAAAAAGTAAAATTTTTACAATTTAGAATTGCTTTTTTAACATATTTTAACCTGAATTTACATTACTCCAGTATTCAGTGTCACACGATCCTTCACAAATCTGTCTAATATGCTGATGTTCCTTGTGCAAGAAACATTTATTCTTATTATTAATGTGAAAATTGTTTCAGAATTCTTTGATTACTAGAAAGTTCAGAAGCATTTGAAATGGAAATATTTTATAAAATTATAAATGTTTTTGTCACTTTTGATAAATTTGGACCTATATTTGAATGGTATTTAAGGTTTTGGTTACTGGTTATTATGCATTACATTATAAACACGCATTCCATTCACCTAAAACAATATTTATTCATTATAGTCCTCATTATGCTAAAAGGAAACATTTATTCATTGTAATAACAAATGCACCTTAATTACTCTCTGCAGATTGGATAGTGATTTAGAACAATTTGAAGACATTATTTAGACATTAAATATCAATTTAGACATTAAATTAAATATCATTAAATATCCATCATTAGTTTTGAAGATGGCTTTATTCCTAGTAGTCCAGGTTTGATGTTTTCATTCAGATTTAGAGCTTTAGAAGAAACTGAGTTGTTTATTAACAACCGTCATACTCAGTAATTGCACTTGTTTAACAGATCCGCTCATGCAGTTACAGATAAAACATGTGTCTTACCAGTTTAACACATGAGCAATCAAAAAAAGAGATGAGAATAAATTGCTTCTCTCCCTCCCCATCAAAGCTGCCATTGTTATTACCCAGTAGCTAAAATCGCTGCTCCTGTAAAGCAGCCATCACGTGGCATGGTTGATAGACTGAAAGCAGCTTTGTTAGAATGAGAAGTGTTTGTATTCTTTGAATGAACAGGTTTTTATTTATTTTGGGGGTACAGCTATATGTAGTTTCTCTCGTGACTTGCACATGAGCAAACATTGGGCTGAAAATGAGGACTGAGGGTGCTTCATTTGTGAGTCTGATTGACGCAGTGCGCTTCACTGATAAGTGTGAAATGAACGAGACCGGAGAAGCATTAGTCCTGCCGGCTGTTGGGTCTTTAAACATGCCTGTCTCCAGCACAGACGGGTTTCCTCCCAGGAACATTTTAATGTGTAAGACAGCTCCCATCTCACCAGGTCTGACACTTTCCTGCAGGAGTTAGCTTCATTAAAGATCAGTTTATCCACCCTGTGGATTACAGGTGAGGAATGGCCTAGTTTTAGTTCCGCTATTGTGGCTAATCTTAGATTCTCAGATACACTTTGCATCTGGAGCCGAACTTGCTGCCCCTTCTAGGAATCAGACCAGTTGCAGGAAGAAGTATGAGATGGATATGTTGAGGTAATCCACATTTCAATATGGAATGCGTTTTAAACTTCTGTTTCAGATTAGGTTTAGAATTACACACATGGAGACTGTGTATAGTTTAAAAAGCATGACTAGGCATGTCTCTAAACAATGGGCAGGTCACACACACTAACCTCTCTGACCACCTCACACGGTTGTCTCACACTCCTCGCTGATCCTGTTTAGAAAACTGCCCCTTCTAGGAACAGATACCAGTTTTGTGTTGCATAGGTGTGTTCTGGTGTCTTATTGCACTTTACACCTGATAAAGGTACGTCTATTCACTTAATCACAGGCCAGTGCAGACGTCTGAATAATTGAAGTGATAAAATTATCTTTGTCCAAATGCAATGTCTTAAAATTGAATGACCATAATAACCTTGAAAAAAGTTTTATTGCAATTTCAAACATTTATGTGCTTTGTGTTGTTGTATTTTCTGACCACTGTAGATATAAAGTTGATATGATTGTTGGTTTATTTGGTGTACACAGGGGGGCAGATCTGAGTCATATTTGTTCTGCTTATGATGGCTTAATTATGAGTCGCCCTGATCTGCTTCTATGTATTTTCACTACAGAATCGATTCTTTTGAATTGATTCAATTGTTTCAGTATATTAATGCTTAAATGTTCCTCAAAGGGCTGTAGTTAAATAAGCTGCTTATTTGTACATTAAATATTTCAGTCAGCGTGTTCATCAAAATGGCTTCTTTCTAATTGGTCAGATGTGATGAACCTTTGGTTGCAGAACAACATAGCAACAGTTAGCACAGCATTACTAGACGAGTCCTTAAAACATTTCTTAGCTAGCAGTAGCCAACCAAAAAAGATTAACTTCATTGGTTAAACGCCCTCTCTTCTGTCTCAATTACCAGCCATGAATAAATAGGAGACATCACACTTGTCATTTAACCTGGCTCTTAAAACAAACACAGTGACGTTTACAGTAACATCAGAGAGAAATTAATATAAATGTCTTTGCTGTTACTTTTGATCAATCTAATGCATCTTGCTGAATAAAAAAATTATCAAGAAAACTAATATTTTTATTTCGAAAGGACACATTAAATTGATCATAAGTTACAGTAAAGACATTTATGATGTTACCAAAGATTTGGTAACCTCGCTCCGTTCTCACGGCTCTCGACCCCGCACCACTCATCACAATTACTTTTGAAATATATTGTAATAATATATTACAGTATTTTTAGTCTAATAAATGCAGCCTTGGTGAGGATAAGAGACTTCTTTCAAAAACATGAAACAAAATCTTATGGAATTCAAATGTTGGTGAAATCATTTAAATCTCAACGGAATACATTACTGAGAAATGAAAGGTCAATCATCATGTACTCACCCTTGCGTTCTTCTAAACCCACACAATTTTCTAATTTAAAGTTGGGATGGAAGCTGTCAAGCTCTAAAAAGAACAAAAAATCAACAAAGTATGGCGATAGTTGTCCTTATGACTTGTGTGCACAAGTTTGTGTGTGTGTGATTATATGCCTGTAAATCTCAGGCTAGTACATTTAAATACATCAGGACACATAATAGCAAGTTTTTGTGGGTTTACTAATCTTTGCACTTGATTTACAGTTTTCATCCTAACCCATGTTCAGTTAGTTTTTCCTTCCACCATGACACCTATGGGTTCTGTATTGAGCTAAAAGCCCCATTTGGATATCTTTATTTTTAGTTATCCTTGAAATCTGTGCCTTGTAAAAATAATCCAAACAATTTTGTAAAGACTCTAGGCGGGTGTGAAAGTTATGAATGTCACTGGACATTGATTTTTACTGCTCATAAGATGTCAAAGGCCAGGTTTTATTTCCTCTGCTTTTTCTGTACTCTTTCTGTTTCCCCGCAATGATTGCAGTTCAGAAACATTCCATTTGGTCAACCATTTACTGCAATCAGATGTTCACCTCATGCTCCTGTTATTCTACAGTTGCTCCTTTGTTTGTTCTTTTGTCTGACTTGCTTTTAGATGCCGTTTATTGCTCTGAATTGCCCTGTGCATGTGGTTGAATGTTTATTTTAGTTTGCATTATAAAATGATGCTATACTCATTTTATGAAATATCTTCATTCACAGGCATCCCGGTCTCTCAGCAGCATTTGATATGGAATGGTATGGAGCTTGAAGATGAGTACTGCTTACATGATTACAGGTGAGTTTGTCAGCTTTGCAAAACAGGATGCAGGAAGTTATATTACAGGAAGTAAACTTAAATACCACATTATGTTACTTTAAAAGCTTTCTTTCTTTTGTGGAACAGAAACTGAGATGTTTTGCTCCATGTCAGAGCTTTTTCTCTTCCCATGTTGTGACCAGGGGCTCATCAGCAGCATAAAAGTAGTAGTTTATAAGACTCATGCTCTATATTTGATGACTTCTGAGGACGTAAGATAGCCTTGTTTGAGGAACAGACTGATATTTAAGTTGTCACAAATCTAATTTGAGCTTGAGCAGCTTGGACGTTCTTCAAAAAACGTCTTTTTTATGTACCATGAAAGAAAGGAAAAAATTTGAAAGGGTTTGGGATAGCATGGAAGTGAGTAAATAATGACAGCGTTTGCTTTTTGGGTGAGCTATTCCTTTAAATGCAGCCACTTCTCTCAAGAGCAGGCTGGCTCAGTCTGGAGGTCACAGATGGTGGATTTGTCATAAATTCTTGTCAGTTAATGTTCCACATGGAGGCTTTCTGGGAAGATATTGTGGGGCTGGATGGCACTCATTGTGCTTCAACATGTTAAGTGAAGCAAATATTTATAAAGGCAGAACTGTATAGTAGCGGTTTCGAGTTTGAGTTTTCCTATGGTTGTGTTTTCAGCATCACAGAAGGCTGCACTCTCAAGCTGGTTCTCGCCATGAGAGGAGGGCCTGTGAACACCAGACGAGGTGCGTTTCCCCCACCGACTGGGATTTTCACAGTTGAAAATGTTAAACCTGTCATTCTGAACCCCAGGTTAATGTAATCCTGGCTTATCCTGGTCAGCTCAACACTGTTTATACTTTACCCTGGGATAGGTATTCATCCTGAGTGCTTTTGAAAACCCTATTTTTGATCATAGTAACATGATCTGTGGAGTGCAGCAAACAATATGTTTCAGTACCTCCTTGTCTGTCAGTAAAAATCTCATCATAGGTCTGCTCTGGTTGTCTTAACTCTATAAAGCTGAAGGTATTCTATTGGATACATTGCATCTTTTCTAAAGCAGCTACGTCATTAACATAAGTACTTTGGCCAGACAACTCTCAAAAAATGTACATTTAAAAATTTGATTGGTTAAAATGAAAAAAGGTTAAAAAAAACATGCATGGATACATTATTGATGATAATATTTTCAGCATAGAATATATATATCCAATAAAATGTCCATTTCATGGTACAGTATAATAAAAAAAGGTCTCCGTGCTACAATATTTATTTATTTATAACCTTGACCTTATCCTTTGTTTGCATTGAAACTGCCTCAAAGAAAAATGAAAAGTTTCCTTTGCCAAAAAAAAGATTTTGATAAATAATGAATGCATTGATTCAAAGATTGCAGGCAAGGCAAATTTTATTTATAGAGCACAAGTTTAACACAACTCTACTTGATCCAAAGTGCTTTACAATAAAAATAACTGAATTTAAAAAGATAGGAAGGGGAGACAACAGAAAGTAAAACCAGTTTTAAAACAAATGTACAATGTCATTTCATAAAGCACCAATTAAACTATTGAAAATATACACAACACAACATCACTCAAATGCTAAAGAGTAAAAATAAGTCTTTAAGCTAGATTTAAAAGCATCCAATGATGGAGAAGCTCTGATGTTCAAAGGTAGACTGTTCCACAGCATTGTTAATGCATTGTACAATAGATTTCTGAACAAAAAAGAGCATAAAGTCTGATATCTAATCTGGTACATTAAAAATAACATGCCAAATATATTTATTTTTTAAGGCAGGTTTTCTATTGTTTTTCTGTTGAATGTTTTTGTCTTTCAAGAGTAAAAGTTTTGGAAATATGCTACAAATATATTACAGTCTATGCAACACTCCAGTTAATGTGCTTGCTATCGCTCTTCAGCACTGTTTTCCCCAGACACAGGAAATTAAATGCAACACATGAAAGTTTCTGCGACTATACAAACCACATGAATATTTAATGAGGAAACCACTGAGACGGTCTATGATTGGCTGTGGAAAGTCTTGACGAGTGCTACTGCAATACAGGGCTGCACCAATTCAGTGCAAGCGTTCTAATCCTTCCTATGTGCCATTGAGCATTGTTTTAAGGTCAAAGGAAAAAAGTTGCTCATTACCATTCCAGAAAGTGTGCAGGCACACAGTTAGCTACCAGTCTTATATTGATTAGTATGACCTGCATCCTGTTTCTTCTCATTACCTGCAGTGACAGTGAAAGATGACTCAGTGAGGGATATCGCTGACTGCCTCGATGCAGGGAGAGACGAGATTTGGGAAAAGTCCCTGCCTAATAAACAGGTCACCTTCCTGGTGTACCGTGAGGGAGATCAGCTCAATTTCTTCCGAGTGGTGGATAGAGGAGATGGAACTCTCACACCTGTGTCTGAATCATTGAGGTCAGTTCAAAGAAGAAGAGGAACAGCACACTGCACTCTGCTTCCCTTTTTTAGATGTTTCAGAACTACAGTTTTCACGTGTCATGTTGTTTTACTAATGAAGACATGCATCAGCATTTACTGGCAAGCTTAACAGTCTGTAACATCTACATCAGTAGCATCACCAAAACGGAAGTTTAAAAATAAAAACGATTTCCTTAAATTATGTAAATCATTTCCCTTTGACATCATATAGCCATAAAAACACTAATTCTTTATTAACACTCTTAAATGTAATGTAAATGTAATTGTAACAAATGTTAAAAAGAATATGCATTCAAACAAAATTACAAAGATTATTGAAATATAATTTTAATAAAGGTTTCTGCTTAAATCCAATGTTTTTAAATAAATAACTAAATAAATATTTTCAGCTAGTTGTGATTCACCAGAATATCTGAGACTTTGCCATCATCTAACCATTAGAAAAAACAATAATTTAATAACACTATGAAAATTTTATCTTTAGTAAATCTTAAAAAGAATATGCATTTTTCATATATATGTTGTGCTGCATAAATTCACTTGTAGCATTTAAAATAATTGATTTTAGTTTTTCATTTTTAATATATTTAGACAAAAGTATAGATATTGTATATTTTAAATCTTTCATCATTACCAAAAGCAAGCAGAATTCCGAAAATAATTTTCATTAAGTTTTTGCTAAAACAAAAAGACCAATGTTTTGAATTAATAAAAATCTTTAGGTACAATGTTTGCCTAGTTGATAAAAAATGGGCAGCAAAAATTCCCAAAGACATTGACGGAGTGATCTGATCCATATCTAAAAAGCAGAATATCAGATACTTGTGCCAGTCAGCAACCACCCAGAACACTCTTGCAACACTCAACTTTTTTTTTTCATAAATTGTGAAAATAAGTATGTTTGCTATTCCATTTTTACACAGAAATGACCCACTTCACCTTTCTAATATTTCAATGTTCTAATGTGTCAGCTGTCTATGTGACATATACAGCTTTTTCGTCGGAAAGCAAACTTGGTTAGCCATCTGCAGAATGTTTTACAGAGAAAATGAAACTAATAAGGGCTTCCTCCTTTTGTTTCAAATGTTTTTTTTTTTAATCATTCGGGGGAACTGCAATGCCGTAATCAGCTGGTTTTGCTTCATTAACCGCAGACCATCCTGGTTAGGTAAAACCTAACCAGTGAAACCTACTTAATTCAGTGTAGCATAAGGAAAAGGAACAGCACTGTTAAGCACAAATAATCCAAGAGTTCATCCATGCATGTGTTTCAGCGGCGCCTCTGTACACAATGTGTACGCGGAGGAGGAGGAGGAGGAAACAGAGAGTGCATCTTCAGAACAGCAGACGCTGGAGAACTCCATCACAATGAGCAAGATGAAGCAGCTCAAGGCCAAGATGGAGAACATGAACCTTAACAAAAAGGTACAACAGAATAGGGAGACTAGACATGCTCTTAATCTTATTCATTCCTCCTCCACATATTCGAACAAAATCATTTTATTCTGAAGTGCATGAACCCCTTACTGCCAAACACATCTGATTAAATTTGTCGGTGGAGCGTTATGGAAGTGCACACAGTTCTCCAGCTGGCTTGAGGGAGTGCCGCCCATCCTACGCTGTGTCTGATTAACCGGCACAGTAATAACTACAAGCTCAGCAGATTGGCACATTAATTATTCACACTCAACTATGCATAGTTGTCAGTAGACAAGTCCTAGTGGCAGATATTTGTTTTTCTATATCTAGGAAACCATTGTTGTTATTGCTTACACTTTTATCTTAGTTGAGAAGTTTGCATGTTTACGTATGCATTGCTTCTGTAGGAAAAACCTATTTGGAGGTGTAACATGAAGCCCTGGTTAATTGGTTACAGTTACGAGCAATATCGGAACAGATGTGCCATATTTGATTCTCCAATGGCTTCAAATGTGTGTAAAATATGAATTCAGAGCTTTTCATTTTAATAATTTGCTACTGTTATATTAATAAAGTAATGAATTTACATAATTTAATGTGATACTTTTTTTGTTAAATTAATATCAACATTCATTTTACAGTTTAATAAGGTACACAATGTTAAGCTTTTTTCAGACTTTAAATTATATTTTTGGTTTGCATGCATTAAGTCCCAAATTTAATTTGTATATTACTGAATTCACAGAATCATCCAGTAGTACAGAAAAATGTTAATTACCACATCATTATTTAAATATGTTTATATATTTGGTCACTCTTTATTTTAAGGTTCAGTTCTCGCTATTAACAAACCATTAACTATGACCTTTACCTCAATGAATTCCTAATTTGCTCAATGGCGCTTTCCGGGACTCCTGTTGTAAAGTTTGCTGATAAGCGAACCCGGCCCTTGAGCATCCATTCTGCCTGGTACATCGCCCACTCCTGATCATATCTGCCATATCTTTTCTGTCTATGTGCCTTATTGTGCATGATATGTATGTGATTGTTTTCTTGTGTCTTTGTCAGCCCAAGAAGACTGCTAAGTTAAAAGTCAGACCTCCAGTGGGTCCGCGGCCCTGCAACAGTTTGCTCGGCTCCGCCCGACACCATCGAATGTTTCGCGTCCTTCCTCAGATAGGTCACGCTTCTCCAACACATCTACCTCCGATCGGTGATCAGCAGCAACCTGCAGTTTCATCCCCTGCTGGTGGTTCATCCCGTCAACCATTCGCATCTTTCTTGAGTCCCACTTCCTCCAGCCGCGCTCATCCTTCCTCTGCAGCTTCTGGCGTATACATGCTCCAAGCTGAGGAACCATGGGATAATCCAGTGCCCAGGAAGATCAGACTCCCTCCCAAAGTGTCCAGGCTGGATATGAGAGGGCCTAAAGTCATGCGAGATTGCGTGTACCCACCTGTATCGCTTCTGTCCAGTTCTGGAGTTCAAGATGAGGTTGATCTCGAGAGTGACAACTCAGCGGTGATGGAGCCGCCCAAAGCTGTACCCTTCAATCTTCCTGAGCCTCTGAGTCTGGACATATCCACTCAAAGAGAGCAAGGTTTGAACTCTATAACTGTTCCTGAACCCAACACTGCTGCTCCTCTTCTTTCCCAAGCAATCAACTCGAACTGGCTGGCATCCCAATCTGACCCTCTCGCTTCTCCTCACATGCCGCAGCACTTTGAGTTTACAGGTTCCTCCAGTCCAGCCCAAGCTCTCCTCCGAACTAGCAACAGCCCGTTGCTTCCGGTCAGCTCCCCGTCGCGGATCACATCTGTATGTGGGCTCAAAGTCGACAAACATTCGGAGGTGATTTTCAAAAGCGAGGCCCGAGACATTACTAAGATGGCTAATAAAGCGACTAAAGAGCCATTGGGTTCGGTGAATAACGCAGAGCTCCTAGCCTCCCTTGCAGGGGGTGGTGGTCAAGAAGCCCTGGCCGGGCCCTTTGCTCTGGGCAGGTTAGGAGCTACAGCCGCCCCCCTACCAACCAACATCCATCTGCTGCAGGAAGACCTGCTGAGGAGGATCTCCCCCCTACAGAGAGCAGCTGGCCACACGGTGAGTTTGTAACCTTGACTTATGCTGCTGCTTTTACAGATCTCAGTTTGTTCAGCTTCAAAAACCTGATGTTCATTTGATCTCAGCGGGCTACAAGGAGAAACCGTATTTGCTTTAACTCAATATGACATGCGGATGCTGTCGTGCAAACTAGTGCTACTACTAGAGCGTGTTTCCCGTCACGAAAAGACACTTGCTGCACATTATACACAGTTCAAGACAGATTACAAGTGTAATTCATTAGTTTTGGCATTTCAGCTAATGAGAATAGTGCTGTGGCAATCTCACGAATGCTTTATCATGCGAAATCTTGCCGTTGCAGCCGTCAAGCTCATCAAGCGGCCTCTCCAGTTCAGTAAAGAGATTAGGTGAGTGGCTTGACATAAACAGTGTGAAATGAAGCATTAAGAACACATCTCACAGCGTTGGCACGTATCACAGAGAAACTTTTTTGTTGTTGAGAGTAATGTAATTTGTGTTGGCAGTTTGTCATACTTTTCCACTCGCCACTACTTTAAACATTTTTACACCTGTCTTACTCTGTAAATCTGTAAATCCACCGGCCACTGCTTTAATGTCATGCTGTACTTTGTGATACTTTCAAGCTGTCTCCAGCCTAGTTCAGTACTAATGCTTAACTTGGGTTGAACTCTGTGGTTAAGGGGGCCAGTATCTTAATTATTTCAATATTTTGAATGAAAAAAAATACTTCAAATTCAGCAAGGATGCAATAAATTGTTCAAAAGAGACTGAATGAATAAATGCTGTTCTTTTGAACTTTCTATTCATCAAAGTATCTTGAAGAAATATCACAGATTCCACATTAAGCAATTTATGTTTTCAACATTGATAATAATACATTTATCTTGAGCATCAAATCATGCTAGAATGATTTCTGAAGGACCGTGTCACACTAAACCTGCTGGCAGCTGAAAATTAATCTTTGCCATCATAGAAATAAATTACATTTTAGAATATTTTACAAAATTGAAATGGAAATGGCTATTTTAAATTGTTATAGTACAATATTGCTATTTTACTGTATTTGTGATAAAACAAATGCAGTCTTATGACCATAAGATACTTTTGTCAAAAACATGAAAAAATCCCAAACTTTTAGTGTATTTGTGTTGATTTTGCTTTTAATATAAATTCAAGCAACACTGTGATTTTACTTTGTCAGGTCATTAGATTAGTTTCACGATCCTTGAGATTGTATGAGAGCAGTAAACAGAGACTTGCTCATTTAAACATCGGTAGCAGCAATTGGTAAAGAGTTGGTAAAACTGCTAATTTTCAATTAATTTGCTTCATTTATCAAACAGGTTCACAGAGATGACTCTGTATGCCTTTATTAATGTGTATTACTATATTGGTGCACATAAATTAAAAAGATTACTTTGTAGTGTAGTGAACAGCTATATGGAAAACAATTATGGAATATTTTAGTTTTTTTACATTAAAGATTTTTCTCCCAATGGTTTTAGCCAATGTTTGGCAATCTCAGAATGCCCAATACTGCATACCGGTCTATAAAATATTTTCCAGGAGGTCAGTGTGAGGGGTGAGGACTGCAGGGCTGATCTGCACTGTCTTACATGAGGTGTTGCATTTTAAATGAGGCCAGCAAATATAAAATATTCACTGTCATACAGAGAATAACTGCTGACTGAAACCAAAAAACAGGAAATGATCACCGCAGCTCAGTCGCATATATAAATATTCACATGATCACATGTTTACAAAAGCATGCATGCAAAATTACACACAAAAGAGAAGCACATCTTCACTCCGACTCCGTGTGATGCTTAGAGAGACTGCCTGCATGATTGTGCACTTAAGAGCCTGGATGATGGTTTTGCAACAGGTGGTCCTGATACATTTGGGAAATGTTCCCTGACATTTTACCGCCAGTGTTTCAGAGCGTCTGAATGTTCTGTCACATCTGTGATTGTCACTGGTTTGAAAATGCAACAGTGATGGCAAATAACAGAATAGATAGACCAGCAAGTACATGACTGGAAATCCAATCTCATGCCCCAGTGCTTGGCATTTTTTGTCACAATGTGTGTCTATTCCTTGCTCTTTATTGTTGTGTAGAAATAAACAGGGAGGTTCAAGTACATGAATCTATATTTTATAGTTGTTGTAATTCTCTCTCTCTCGTTCTATTCCTGTGATTGTCTGTGTTTGTGGAAATGTTGGTTTAGGCACTCCAACACATCACTTGCCCCCTGTGAAGGTTCCCACTGGAACAAAGAAAAAGAGTTCAAAGCACTGCTTCCTGTGTGGGAAGAAGACCGGGTTGGCCACCAGCTACGAATGCAGGTACAGTGCAGATCCCTCAGGTTTTCACTATTTTACAAGAAGGGATGTTAATGAATATCTGTAATCTTAAAGGGAAGTATGCACTTCATTTGGTGCATGTGCAGTGGCATAAAACAGAGCTATTTCTGTTTGGAGGTGACAGTAGTTCTCATATATGTCATGTGTCATTGCTGATAACACCATCTGTGACTTTCCTCAGTTTCTCGGTATGTTGTCTTGAAGCTTTGACCAAGGCAAAGTCTTAGACACGGCTTTCTTTTAGTCCTATTCAAAGATGCATCGTATATTATTCTCTCCTGCGCCTTATATAATCCATCCGGCTTAACTGATACAAAATAATATACAATATATGAGACCAACAGTGCTTTCTTTTCAACATGTTCATATCATGGCTGTAATCGCCATAAACACTGACAGGGACACATTCCCCAATATTTAGATTTGCCAATATGAGTTTTATGGTTTATTCTTAAATCATTACATTTGATCCCTCCAATAAATGGCCATATGTTTGGCGTATATCTTAAATTGTTTGATTTTACTTTCTTACCTTTCTTATGTTGGGTGGATAGGTATTTTAGGTTTTGTTTCGAATGTTTTAAATTATTCTTGCTGAGCAAAAGTCTACTACTAAACAGCACATCTCTTTTTATCATTAATAATATTAAAGGCCCATTCACACCAATTATAATGACTATAACTATAAATTCCACAGAACAATTATAGCAGTAAAAACAGAGGAATAATGTCATCAGAATCACTTTCAGAAAAAAAATTTCAGCTTATGAATGATAAAAACAATGATAGCCAATCAGAATTTACCAGACTTTTAAGGGCTTGAGCATTTAAGTGGCAGATGACAAAACTGCAACATGTTCTTATAATAAATAATATCATATGTTGGTGTGGATGATAATATAGTTATATTTATAATGATCATTCCTTGGTGTGAACAGGCCTTAAGAAATGATTCTTCAGAATATTAGAATTATTTCTGAAGGATCATGTGACACTGAATACTGGAATAATTACTGCTGAAAATTCAGCTTCAAAAATAAATTACAAGTATATGTATCTGTGTGGGATGTTTAGAAACAATTCCATGTGGTCTCGCTGTGAGCTTTTTTCTGTATAGTTTTCTAACAGCTTTAGTCCCATACTGAAAATCAATAGACATCCGGATGAATTTCAAACACCATCCATTTATTCTGTTCTGAGGAAGCATTTTCAGAAGTGCACTTTCTCCCACACAGCTTAGAGGAAACGTCGGTTAGACTGCTGTCTGATTATTGCCGTTCTCATAAAGATATCTGTTTATTTTTGTGTAAGGTGTGGCAACATCTTCTGTTCCATGCACCGCAACTCAGAGACCCACGACTGCACCTACGACTACAAAAGCGCAGGCCGACGCTTTCTACAGGAGACCAACCCCCTCATAAGTGCACCAAAGCTGCCCAAAATATGAAGGGTGAGAGAAAAAAAAGATATGATATCCATCAACTATTAAAAGAGAGAAAACCTTGATCACCAACCTGTGCTTTTATCACCCTGTCTGCTTAAAAATATAGTAGTGAAAACAGTGCTCACTCATTAGCATTGCCTTGGAAAACACACCTTTGTCTGCTCTCTATAAATGACTTCATGCTAAAAAAATACAAAACTGCATGTAAATAGTTTCTAAAAACCTTTATATCATGCAAACGACTTTTAAAATGAGTAAAGACTTTTAAATAAGTAAAATACACTACTACGCATATCTATTTACATGTTTTCTGTGTTTTGTTTTTTTAATAGAACCAACAATCACTTTTCATGACAAGTCTTGCAGAGATGCACTTTACTAATGCTGAATATCTCTTGTGGAGATGGGGGTCTGTACGGGAGGGGGGTGACTGTGTGCTTGAACTATGTGCCGTTTTGTCTTTTGTACGTCTCCTATTAGTAGGCGTACTTTCTTATATTTCTGAGACATTACTCCTCTTCCCTGTCTAGTAGCACTCTGCCGAACACTTCTTATCATGAAAAATGCCAAGCACTGTACACTCGTGTTATAACAAGACGGTTTAACCTTGGTTCACTTTGAGAATGAAGTATATAGGCTCTGTCGGCCGTACACACTACACTATGCAGTTTGACCATGTAGCATTCTAAACCAACTTTATAAGGGCTTGGCATGATAAGATCGAACAATATACTTGTTGCCATGACGAACGATCCTTTTTGTACCTTAGAAGGCAGCAGTTATTTGCATTTTTCTGTAATTGTCGGGTTATGAGCCTAATAAAATATCCTTGTTTCCTTTGTTTTTTTTCCCTCTTCACTCTCTTGTACTGCATTCTATGATTCTACTGTATCTTTCATGCCTTTTTAACATCGCATTGAGGTGTTTATGTTATTGTTTCGGTTGCTTCGTCATAACAGCACTGCTGTTGGGGATTCCAGGTACTGGAATGAGTGTATCGATAGTCCTGTCTTAACATGTTTCCCCTTCATTTGACTAAATGTCTAGATCAAAATGTGATCTTGTGTCTAGTAGTGTGAAGCTATTTAGATGAGTGCATCCACTTCTGAATTACTTTGTGTTATGATTACACATTTTTTACTTTAAATAGTATCATAGAAATAGTATTAAGATTTCAAAGTCAGAGTCCTAAACTAAAAAGACTAGTTTATGCAGCCAACAGATGGTGTAAGAATGGTTCACGCAGTGTTAAAAATGAAAGGAAGCAGCTGTTGCTCAAAACAGAGAATGTGAAAGAAGTGGTTTTTTGTGCAGAAGCTTTTTAGATGCACAGTTTTATTGTACTGTACTGTGCCACTTCATTATGAATCACTTTTGTATTCTTCTATAATGTATGCTACAGGTCTTATTTTTCTTTGTTCCAAGGAACATGTAGGAAACTTATCTTTTAAGAAGAATATCAAGAAAAACTTGTTTAGTTTCACACATTTGATGACAAATCCACACACACAAATGTAAATGATTGTAGCTTCCAGACTGCTGTACTTTATTCATGCATGCACAATTCATAACCACAAGTATTATGTAACGATGAATCAAAGCATGTTTAGACAATGCTCTGAGCACAGAATGTGCGGCTAAAATGTGTAAACCCTTTCAAAGCATGACAGCCTTTAGCTGTTCTCTCCTCTATCATAACACATAAGATCATCTGTTGTGTTCCTCCAAATAAGACAAGGAGGAGCAGAGCACATCAAGCCTATCCCCGTGTAATCATCAGGGCTCTTTTATTGTCTTTAATATTACAGTGATTAGAAAGGAGCATCTTTGAATTCTGTTCATTAAAAAACAAACGTGTGAACACACCCAATATTGCACCATTTTAACTAATGAAATGACTGTATGGGACACATGAATCTCAAATAATCAGATATGAGAAAATACAAGGATCATCACCACCTCTAGCACGCAAAAAAGTTCTTACTCAATTCTGAATACAAGTTTAAGAGTAATTAATGAGCCCACAGCTCTGGATCAGCTGTTACTAGCACTAGACGATAGTACGCGCATGCCCTCCGATTTATTTTCTTCTTCAGCCCGATTTTCCTTCCACCCCGAACGCGGAAGTCGGTTGGCATGACGCAGCTATCAGATGGGGACTGTGAAATAAAAACAAAAACATCGCTTGTGCAGACGAGGAAAAGCGAGGTAAGTTAATATTTGAGTGAATCCCGTAACCGCGCACGAGGAGGGTATCACTGCACCGCCTGTCACAGTAGGCTACTGTTTCTTACCTGTTCTTACTGTCACAGTAAGAAAACACGGTCGTCTTGAAATAATTAGGATCTTTTGGGGGGATTTGAATATCTGGTTCAGAGCTTTATCTTAAATACATATTATAAATGTATAATTCGCGTGTCATGTTGATTTAGCTTAGCAGAAGGCACTGGTTTATTGTATAAACAGTGTATTGTGACTGCAGCTCGAGTGCCTTCGTTGTTTCAATGCTTGCTGAAACACTGCCGAACAGCTTTGTTATTATGCGTGCTGTATTCGCCTTGACAGTGTTAATGATGTACAGAGCGTTAAAAGGCAACAGTATGTTTTAAGCGAGCATATATTGCTCTTGGTCGAAATGAAGCTATCCTGGAAATGAGGTAAGACAGAGAACTGTCCGGTGGTCTGCAGCTGTCATCCTCCACAGCGAAACTGTTCTAATACTGTACGACTTAACTACTGCCAGTGAAGACTGTAATGTAACCGCAGACTCCAGAGAAAACTAACGCTTTCATCGCAGTCGCTCTCTTAAATGCACAGTTCGCAAATCGGTTCTTTTGAACAGCTCTGGTCAAAGAGTCAGTTCATAAACGATTCTTTTTTGTTTGTGACGTCATTTTGACTTCTCAGCGTGGCATATTTACATGTAATGTTTGCTACTATTTAGTCTACTATTATTTTGACTGTATTTCGATTGTGTTTGTTGCAAACATTATTAACCTTAACAATAATATAAATCACTCAGATGAATCAGTTTCGCACGTATTAACATAAAATGCTTCATAAACGCGAAACATTTTCCAGTTTTATTTGTTACATTGCTGCTGTATTAAGCTACTACAGTAAATTAATGAGCCAGACAGTGAGTTATTCACTCGAGTCCGATTCATGAATAAAATGTTCAAGCAGTTTAGCGAACCATGTCAATTGATTCATCGAAAAGATCCGACTCCAAAGAACGATTCGCCAGTTCGTGAATCGGAAATCGCGAGGCAGTGTATCAGTGCGCTTGGATTGCAGCAGGTCTGTTGGATGGATACATGGACTCAATGCAGAATGGATTACAGCGCTGCATAAGTGCGTACTGTAAACATTTTGTTTCGCTTTTTGCTGGCATGATTGTGTTACGCATGGGTATGTTTAAAGGGTGGATCAGTGGCTGTGTGTCAGGCATAGTCTTTGGATGGTTTTGAACTGCCAGTTTTGTTGAGGTGTTGATGGCCATGGCGGTAAGCGCATGATCTTGTCTATACTGTGTTTGTTTATCCTAAATGCTTTGTCTACATTTCTGTTTAGACATTTCAAAGTCTTGATTATAACAACTCTATCGAACATTTCCACTATTATTGGCCAGGAAACAATGGTACAGTTCTGTGAACATACGTTGATGGGGGATGTTGCCACATACCTTTTTAGGCAGGCGTTTCAGCTAAATTAAAACACTAAAACAATTATAAAACAGAAAACTACTGATAAACTGCAAACACGTACATAATGTAGCATTTAAAACACAATACTATTTGCCCCACTAAAGATGTGGCAACAAAAGGCTTAAAATGATTGTAATTTAAAGCAGCATCAAATTAGTAGCTATGAAATAAGCATATTTACTAATAAATATAGGCCTAGTGACAACTTCCTCATTTGCCCAGTGGTTTTATACACCTCTTATCATGTTGCAATGTCACTCTTATCTTTAGAACATGTCACAATAGATAAAACAATAGATGGCTAAAACAATAGATCCTGTTTGTGTGTTTTTGAGGTTACATGAGGTTTTAAGACGGGGGGGGGGGGGGGGCTTCAGGAAAGGTGGAGTTACCTCCTTTCGAGTGAATTTCATTGAAAAGGAAGGCTTTCCACCAATGTCGTTCATCCAGGACGATCTTAGTGACTGTGCATTGTATCAAGATTTGACTGTGACTTCTATGTTAAATGGGATGTGTGTTTATGGTATTCATGGCATCTGTGTGCTCTGGTTGCAGTGAGTGCAGGAGTCTTATCTCATCTTATGTGAAGCTGTAAATGATGCACAGGGATGTTTTAATGATGCAGCTTAATGAATAGGTTGTCTGGAGCAGAATGCTGCGTGCATGGAGTAGATCTTGTTTATCCCACAGTATATTGTAAGATATTAAACGGTAGAGAGAAAATATCGGAAGTGCATCAACATATATGAATTAATACACGTACAAGTTGGTGTTTTATCGTCTGCCCTTTTAAACGAAAGCTTGGACTGTGAAGTGACCTGATGTTAGAGCATGTATTCAGTATGCATATGTAGGGTAAGATGGGGAAGATGACCCCTTTAAGAACAATGCCGGTTCACTTTTAAATGGTAAAATATTTAGATAAACGTTTAGTATGTACAGGATGATGATGTACATTATTGTAGCAATAGCCAAAAATACATTGTATGGGTCAAAATTATTGATTTTTCTTTTATGCCAAAAATCATTAGGACATTAAGTAGAGAACATGTTCCATGAAGATATTTTGTAAATTTCCTACTGTAAATATATCAAATCTTAATTTTTGATTAGTAATATGCATTTAACTGTGCATATTTTTATTGAAGACATGTCATAATAGCAACACTGGGCATTCAAATGGAATGATTGCACTCAGTCTTTTAATGTAAAGAGAAATATATAAAAAAATGTATATATACATTTAAAAAAAATTCACTCCACAAATCTAAACATCTATCATTAACAAATAGACAGAAACCTTTGATATTGAACATAATGCACAGATCACTGTTTTCCAGAGAGGCATAATTAATAGGGGTGGAACGGTTCGTGGAAAAACATCGAACCGTACGGTTCTCCACACACGGTTCGGCACACTCCCTGTTGCCATGAAAACATTTATTAGCACTTTATAATCTACAAGTTTGTGACGCATTGAGCTACGTAGGCTATAACTCATCTCTTTAAATATCAACAAAAAACGGTTGTGCTTTAAAATGTAAAATCAGCCGCTTATGTTCATGTTTGTCCATTTCTAAAATACAGTAAATTATCATAATTTGCATGTAAAATCCCAACTTAGTGCTGATCCGCAGTCTGCCGATCCTCAAGGAAATATAAATGAAGCGCTGTTCAGCCTGAAGAACCTGGAGGTGCTTTTAAACAATGACTTCATCTAACTAAAATTACCATGATTACTAAACGGATAATAATTAAGATAGGCCTATGATTCTAGAGGTAGCACATAATATTTCTGTAATATGGCCAAATCAATACAAAATCATACACAAATGAATGTGCATGCTCGGCTCTACACCAATAAGATTTGCCGAGTTATAAACTAATGGAATTGGGGTTGGGTGGAGCGACACGTGTCGCTACAGTTTTAGCTTGGACATGTTAAACATTACTAATCAATCTGGGTAATACATTTTAATTTAGCAACTTATAAAGCTTTAAAATGTTTTTAATTTGCATATTAAAACTAGTGTAGAAAATGGCAAATTTAAATGATATAATTGAATTTTCATTTTAATTTTGCTCTAAATGTTGCACATATGTATGGGAAAATGTACAATTTAAATACAGAAATACATTGCCATTTTACATATTGCATTGCCATTTTGCATATTACATTTCAAATTGAATTTAGCAACACATATGCTTTCCATAGTCATCACCCGGGTGCTGATAGCGCGCGCGCACAGGTGAGACCTGAACAGCTTAGCCAGTTTAAACATTTAGGAGCCAGAGGACGCGAGCTTGAACGCGCAGTGATAAGATTTGTGCGTGCGTTCATCAGAAGCGTGCAAACCCGCGCCTCAGAACGCACGCAAATATTAAGCTCTCTCTGAAGTATTGTGTTTAAATGGACAAATTCACACCAAAATGATGTCAAAATGCCCGTCTTGGTAAGTATCCTATAGCAGACATAGCCGGCTGAATGTACAGGATCAGTGCATTCTCTTAAAGTGACAGCACTTTCTTAATATTCATCAAACGGCAACAACAAAGAAATCACTCACTGCTCTTGATTGAATCGATTTTGTAACTTTAATAAAGATACAACCCAAACCTTGAAAAAGTTGAACTGTACCACCCCTAATAATTACATCAATTATTCTGATCATTAAAGTGTTTTGACTGACAAAATCTCACAAATGTTGATATTTATATAAAATGACAAAATGAAGAAAGCCACAGTAATTCATAAAATGTAATGACTGATGAAATGGGATGTTTGTGACATTTATGGTCAAAAGAAAAAAAATTAAGGTGGGGGTTGGGGGTCATTTTACTTCCTTTTTTAATTGTATTTATTTATTTGATTTACTTCATCTTATGTGATGGACTTTATAGTGGAGCTTCAATGACTCATTTTGTATTAGGCCTTTACAAGTAAATGTATGTGTATCCAGATTCATGAAAAAGTTGAATGAACACCAGGACCCCCATGAATATATACCATCAATTTTTCTGATCAACGTTAAAGATGTATGTTAATTTGACTGCACATTAACATAATCACAGTCTTATCCTGACTTGCAATTGCATAGTAATGTTAGAGTAATGATGATGTGAATTTATGGTAGAAAAAAAATTAAGGGGGGGGTAGGTCATTTTACTTCCTTTTTTAATTGTATATCCATTTACTTCATATGTGATGGACTTTATAGTGGCTTCGCAGACCTCAACAAACCAGGTTTTGGTGCAGTATTAGGCCTTTTCCTGCAGTTGAAGCTGTATTAAAACATAATTTTGTATACCCAGATTCTGGATCTTAAGTCAGGGTTTCTCATTTGTTGGGTCCAAGCTCCGCCCCTGGGCCTTCACTGCATGAAGTCTATTAGCATAAAATATGTAGCTGCAGGAGTTTGCTGACTGTATATCTCTGTATATGGGCAATTCCTCCTGGAAGTATGGTGAATTATCACCTGTGCTAACGTGTGCTGTCTGCGTCCCGATATGCCAATGTAACCTATTCCATTTAACTACAAACGGGCTAATAAGTGCCGCTTGCATGGGAAACTCCTATGCACTCCTCCGAAAGCCATGGCAGCTTGTCCAATAGGGTGAATTCACAGTCTCGCGCATCGCTTTTAATGCTGTCTATTCATGAAGCACATTCACCTTTGTGCTCAAATGTGCTTGATGCACTTGACGGAGCTTTTGCATATCCTCTCCAACATTAGCCAAGACACTTATAACGATTTATTCTAAGACTACGGGGAAATTCATAATGGGATCTAATACTTACAGCTACAAATATCATTTTTTTTGGATTCCACTAATTTGTCCCCCTCTGGCGAATTCCAGTTTTTTGCACAAAGCAATTAGTGGAGTTTGCTACTGGAAACACAGTATTATATTGCTCATGCATGCGGTTAGTGATTTGAACAAACTTCTTGTCCCACACAATTTGAATTATCCTCATGAATACTACATCAAATTGTGGGGCTTGTTGAGGAGAGACAGAAAAATCCCATAGGTTTACAATGCAGTGACCCAAGCCAAATCTAGAAACTAGAATATCATAGAGATTTGTGAGTGGACTATTTTGCAACCCAGGTTCATGAAAAACATGTGCCTTTTGGTGCCAAAAATTATATAACTTTGGTTCTTGCATGTTTTGCGGCAGTTTCAGTGTCCAGTGAGTGGCTCTAAAAAGCATGTACAATTTCTCCAAAACATGGAAAACATGCCTATGCCAACATTGTATCACATTGGTTCATGCATATACAGTGTCATGGCATTTTGCGGCACAACTTTAGATGATATTCCGTAATGATGCAGGAAGTCACAAAAGTAAGTGTTCATCATATTACAGTCATTTTTAAGATGGCCAAGAGCCGTGTATTCACAATGTCCTGTAATGATCTGCTAATGGATGGGCTGTGGAGTTTTAATGTAGCATCATAAACATTTGGTCTCACTTAGGTACAGTAATAAAAGCAAAGAAAGTCACCAATCAATAGTATGTTATTTAGTGCACATTAGTGCACTGATGCTTCCCCCTCAGCCTCATAAGCAGTGTTCAGGAATTCATATACTACCTCTACAGTGTTTTATAATAATATGAATACCATAGTTCAAAATCGTAGGGAAATGTTTTTGAAAGAAATCTCTTATCGCCGATGCTGCATTTATTTAATAAAAATACAGTATATTAAATTGTTGTATTTATTGTAGTTAAATGATGTTCAGAACAGTTGTGCTGTGATATTTTTGAAAGTAAAAAAACAGCATCTCTTTGAGCCTTTTTTTACTGCCACATTTTATCATCTTAATGCTTCCTTACTGAATAAAAGCAATAATTCCTTCTGTTATATACCTTATTGATATATCCGGTAGATGAAAAAACGGTACCACTAACATGCAATGTTATGAGGACAAATGACAGTAATTAAAAAAAATAGTAGTCAGTATACAGTGTACATGTTTTCTTTGCAATCTCTTTGTAATTTTTTATTCATTATTCATTAAATTCACCTTCAACATTATATAAACCCAGCAATAAAAGCATGTAAGCCATCTTCTTTAAAGGGTTAATCAGAGATGCCTCATTCAGATCAACGGCATGCTGCTGTGCTTGTTAAAAGAAGAAAAAATACAGTCAGATGGAGTTTCTCTAACATGTATTTTGCCAGAACATAGTTAAATATTAACTCACTCCTCTTCCAACAAGGGCAAATGTAAAGGACAGGCGTTACAGCATAGCAAGTAGCTTTCTCTAGACATCACTGCTGAATATTCTGCTACTGGAATCAATAATTCATTTATGATAACTTGTGGTAATACTAAACTATTCTAAACAACCTCACTAGTTCTAGTGACATCACATGAAAAAAGAAAGTATTTTGAAAGGCAAAGCAATTTAATACATTGTAATGAACGACTACAAGACAAACAAGAGTGCATAATAACACAAGACTTAAAGGCCCCATAAAAACCATTGATAATCAGTATAATTTTTTTGTTGATATTTTTATTTTTTTCGAAAGCTGATCGAAACCCACAAACTGGGTTTACTCACCCTCAGGCCATTCTAGGTATATAGACTTTCTTCTTTCAGACAAATACAATCTGAGTTATATAAACACAATTCCTGGCTCTTCGAAGCTTTAAAATGGCTAACTGTCATACGTGCGTTCACGAGAGAGTGGCGTTCCACCGGATGATGTTGGGCGTAGGTGAACGTGGTGACGAATGCAGAAGCGCAGAGAGAGAGAGAAAAACAAAACACTGGTCACGAATTAGAAGTACATAACAAGGATTTATAAAGAAAATTGTCGGAAGATTTCGATATAAGCCAAGAGGAGACTGGTTTTTCTTTGCTGTAAACAAAACTTGGTTCTCACGAGACTAGCATATTTTCACCAGAGCTTATGCTACACATATGTCCCACGTCATCTGCTGGATCGCTCCTCTCTTTAAAAAAAAAAAGAAAACAGTTGGTGCTTTTCTTCATTAAATGCAAATTAAAAACTAAAATAAAAAACATGTCCAAAATGTTCTAATAGCTTGGAATAGTGTCTGTTAAACAATAAGCTCTACCATCACAGGTTAAAACTGAAAAGTAAAATTATACAAAAATAGAAGACGGTAATAAATTACAGTATTAACTTTTTGACTGTACTTAGTTTTGATCATTTAAATGCTGCATTTGTGAACAAATACACGCGTGCACACACACACACACACACACACGACTTTTAAGCTGATAGACATAGACTATAAACATGGAAAAATTAGCTGAAAATTTCATATCAAGGTCCCTTACTTCAAAGGTTTCTACCGCAGACAAGTGACAGATATGACTGTTGAACCAGAATAAAGTCATATCAGCTTTTGCATGAATTTAAAGCAGACAGACATATAAAAAATGACACACAAATGTGATAGTAGTTAATTCAGTTGACATTAGGGAAGCTTTGAGAAACATGAAGCTGGCTGCCATTGCAGCGGTACTACGCCTGTGTGCACTGCTTCGTTTGAGTTCAGACTTACTGAATAAATAAATGATCACCTTGTTATTAGGACCTTCATACTGCATACATTTTCTTCAGCGCTCTTTCTCTTCCACAACACTGCATACTATCCACTAGGGCTGCACAATTAATCTAATTTATAATCGCGATTACAAATATGGTTGCCATGATTACGTAATCGTTCAAAGCCGCGATTACAAAAATAAATAATAACAAATGCCCACTTGCATTATTCTGTGAGCTTAAGAATTGTTTGCAGCGCTGGTTTAACAAACTCAAACACACTGGATAAAAGACATTTTGTGTAACTGATAGTCATTGTCACTCTGTTGTGCATGATATATATGTCAAACGCCAAACGTGTCAAAAGTGGCACAAAATAGCGTTACTCGTTTGAACTTAGAGTAGCGAGTAGTACTCGCGAGCTTAGAGCGTTTGCGTTTATTACAGTAACCAATCGCGTATAAATCACATCTCTTTAATTTAGTTTAAAGCCAAATCAATCGGAGCTGTTATTCTCATCAACACTGATGCAGAAACAGTGCAACAACGATCCAGTTAGAAGACGTTTCAATCACAAATCACCCACATTTACCATGGTAACAATGGTACGGGGTAAATATGTTAAAGGAGTAATGGAATATAATTATATTATTTTGTTAATTATTCTATCAGTTGATTTGGATTTGTAATTGACTGAATGTCTTTAGGCTACTGTTTTTCAATGCAAACACAATAGAAACCATATAGTTAGGCTACTTTTTTACCACGGTAATGAAGTAATGAAGTGCTGTACTTTTGGTTATGTATAAAAGTTATGTTACAGTTTTCACAATGGTTCTGTCAAATGTACATCTGCATCCCAACTCAAGCTCCTCTTCTAATGTGCATTTCTAACAGACTCCTCTTCTAATGTACTAACAGGTGCCTGGTGCCACTGCTCTCGAATGTTAGTCTGGATTCCTGATAATATAAATAGTACTGTAAAATGTTACTGTAATTTGAAATTTCATCTGTTTAATTGTAAATGAAATATATAACTTTAGTAAACCATTTCTTCTTATTTTTTCTTTAGTTTTATTATACCATGTATAACATTATTATACCATGTTTATAATTTTTACCTTTTTTGTTTAAGAAGAAACCAAACCAATGTATAGTTGACATTTGAGGCTCAATGCTATAGAAAAGCAATACAAGTTCAGGAAGAGTGTTTTCAGCCTTTTTTAATATATATTTGTTATAGCATGCAGCTTCAAAGAATGGCATAAATCTGTTCAAAATAATCGTTAATAATCGCAATTACAATCTCAAGGGAATAATCGACAATTATGATTTTTGTCATAATCGTGCAGCCCTACTATGCAGCCCTACTTGTTATTTGTTTTTTACTGCTTGTTTTATATTTGTTTTTAGTATCTAAGCTAGTAATTTTACATGTACAAAAATTCCATTTATCATTTATTATGATAATTATAAACAACTTGTTTTAGTGCAAAAAAATACAGGTATTGTTATAATTTTTTTAAATCAGTTTATTATGATAATTATAAACACACTTGTTTTAGTGCCAAAAAAATACAGTTTACTGCACTTATCTATTGCGGCAAAGCACAAGAAAAAACATTATGATTTAAGTGCACTGTTCGGGGTGTGTCAATAAGAGTGCATATTAGAAATGTTTTTGGACACATTTGTTGTACATTAAAGTTTGACACCATGGTTTTTTACACTCTTGTGCCAAAAGAAAAAACAATTATAATCCACTTCTGAAATTATGAATTGCAGTGCTGTTCAATCATCATCACTTATGTGCTTATAATGATAGCCCAGGCCTGATTAGTATGTACGCCAACAAGCAGTATGTGTGTAAGGTTATATGTTTTACAGTTTGGAGCAGTTTTATTTGTTGGAAAGAGAGACCCAATGCTCTGGACTTGGTTTCTGTTTGGAATCAGATTGTTTTTCCTTGTGTTCTTAGGTATTTTCCAATCAGCTCTGTCCAGCTGCTGCTTCCCAGTGTTTTCATTTGTACGTTAAAGGAATGGTTAACAAAAAATTACATTTGCTGAAAATGTACTCCCCCTCAGGCCATCCAAGATGTATGAGTTTGTTTCTTATCAGAACAGATTTGGAGAAATGTAGCATTACACCACTTGCTCATAAATGGATCCTCTGCGGTGGATGGGTGCCGTCAGAATGAGAGTTCAAATGGCTGATAAAAACCTCACAACAATCCACAAGTAATTCATATTACTCCAGTTAATCAATTAACGAGTTGTGAAGAGAAAAGCCGTAAGTTTGGAAGAAACAACTCCATCATTAAACTTCAAAACCATTGCTTCCAGCCAAAATACTAGACTCTATCCATAATATTGCTTTCTCCAGTCCTCTCATTTGAATCAGGAGAGAAATATGCACAGATCGAGTGCTGATTATAACTCAAATCAGCCCAAAACAAAGATATGTTGATGGATTTTGATTTGAGAGGACAACAGGGAATGGACTTTTTTTTCGTTGAGGAAGTGTTATTATGGATTATGGACTCTTGTGTTGATTTAAAGTTAAAAAGTCTCAATGATGGATTTTTTTCTTACACAAACAGCTTTTCACGTCACAAGACATTAACTGATGGACTGGAGTCATGATGATTGCTTTTGTATTACTGTGTTGGGTTTTTATTAGGTTTTTGGTTTCTCATTCTGACGGCACCCATTCATGATCAATTGGTGAGCAAGTAATGTAATGCCAAATATCTCCAAAACTGATCTGATGAAGTGAGATGATTTTTCTTTTTTTGTTAAATTTGGTCTACACTTTGCTTACAATACTGTTCCCATAGTATCTTTACTAGGTGCTCATCAAGTCATCATCATGAATATTCTTTGTAAAAGAACAGCTTTGACTTTTTAATAACTCCTTTTTGTGTTCCACAGGAAGTAAATACAAGTGTAAATAACCCCTTAGTATTTGAACTACATCCTCTTGGTTTAAGGTAGTAATTAACCATGTTACTGTCTGCAGCACATGCTGTGTTTTTCTTTTGTTATTGTTCTGCAAATGCCATTTCTTGCTTATTGTGGTAGTAACCTTACGTTTTATTAAGGTCTGAGAGCAGGAAATTCAAGGAAAGATACTTTGTTCCAGTTTATGATGAAAAATCAATGATCCTGAATGTTGCACTTTTGTCTCAGTGCTCTTCTCTCTGCTGTCCCTGCTGCTGTTTGAGACCGCCGTAATGAGCGTGGACCTGTGAATTGAGTCAGCAGTGACACAAATGTATTTTTATGGGGCAATTTTATAGAATCACACATTACATTATTGCCTTTCTTTTTTTACAGTATAACATAAAGATGGACACGCTCGTTCTCCTGTTTTGAAAGTGACTTAAACATCACTGGACTGTTTTTAAACATGATAAAATGTGTTTTAATAGACTATAATTTTTTTTAAATAAATGCTGTGGTTAGAGATTTCTTGTGTGCCTAGTTATTAACAAACAAAATGCTTAACACGTCAGTAGTTCATGAGCATTTAAATATATATTAAATACAGAGAAATATGCACACTATCATTAAAAAGTTTAATGTCAGTGAGATATTTGTGACCCTGGACCACAAAACATTCATAAGCGTCTCCCAAACCTTTGAATGTTGGTGTATTTAATGAATGTTATTATAATATGTAACATTCCATTCCATGTATGTAATATAATATGTTATTATAATATGTCACATTCCAAATACCTCTACTTTTAGGGCTTTAAATGTATCATTGGATTTTATTATTGTTGTTATAATGACTGTATGAATTTTGCTGTGGTGCAGACATGCCTCATAAACAGTTTTAAGTTGTTTGACTGGATGCTGCCCAAAGCTTACCAAGAAAACTTTGCATGACCCAATTATTCATGCATTATGCTTTAATTTTGCATCCAGGCGTTTATGCGTTCAGAAACAAGAATATGTCCTAAATGAGCACCTCCTTTTGCACACTAACAGTCATTAACATTTTGATAGAAGGAAAAGCATTTACTGAAACCTATCTCCCATTTTAATTCTCTTTACTTAAAAGCAGATGAATCGCATAATAAGATAAAGTGATGCTATCCGTGCACCATGTTTTACTACATTTAAGGTTTTCACCGTCTCTATGCTTTTTAGGGACTCGTTTTGATGTTTTGATGCAGTCTGCAGTTTTGCCTTCCTCACTAAGTTTTCAAAACCTTTCATCCTGCTCCTCTTGCAAAACATAAAGTCAGCCGCCATCCAGTTTCCTCCTGTGCTCTTCTCTGAGTCTGTGCAGATGGAGAGACGCTTTGACAGAAACTACAACTAATGCAGAAAATCTAGGAAGGTCTGCTGTCTCCATTAAATTTGCAGGATTTGTCTTCAAAGTGTGAGAAAGGTTTACTTTCTTAGAAGGCTCGTCTTGTTTGAGCCAGCAGAGACTGTGTGTGTCTGTGTGTTCAAAAATGCAAGTGTACCCTGAGGTCATGTGTTTCTTATTCTCACAAGGCCAGACTTTAGGTGTGTTTGACTTAATGTGGCGCTGCGCCGACCAATCGGTGTCTGACTTGATTTTTTTCTGATTTAAGACGGCGCAGACGGCACACCACTGTGACGTATGCCATCAAAATACCGTAAGAGATGGCTGGCTAGTTCGTTCTGCACAGTTTCTCCTGATTGGCCACACAAGCTCTGATGACAGCACAACTGTTTAATGATTGGCTGGATTTACTGATGACAACGATGACATTTCATCTTTATTCTGACACCTTCATTTGCGCTAATGCTCACCAATTAGTTTTTTATAACAGTAAAAACATGTCAACTTAAAGGGATAGTTCACCCAAATGGGAAAATTCTGTTATTATTTACTCACCCTAAAGTTGCTCCAAACCCGTAAGACCTTCGTTCATCTTCAGAACAAAAATTAAGATATGTTTAATGAAATCCGTCAGCTTTCTGAATTGTTAAATAAAGTTGTTATTTTTTCTTTGCACGTAAAAATATTCTCATAGCTTCGTAAATTAACGTTTAAACACTGATATCACATGGACTATTTTATCGTTGTCCTTACTACGTTTCTGAGCCTGGGAACATTTCAGTTGCATGCAGCGTCAGAAAGATCTCGGATTTCATCAAAAATATCTTAATTTGTGTTCAGAAGATGAACGAAGGTCTTACGGCTTTGGAATGACACGAGGGTGAGTAGTTAATGACAGAATTAAATTTTTGGGTGAACTATCCCTTTAATGTTATATTGTGCGATGTTTATCAAAATAAAACTGATAAAAATGTATAGACTCCACTTTAAAATAGTATAAGCTTATGCTGAACGTTCTTGCACATACAGAACATTTGCTGTAGTTTTGCTTCTAATCCACTTTATCTGTATATTTAAAAAAATACACAAACACTGTGTAAGCATCACCACAGGAAGCAGAAGTGTCGGACTTCCTCTGACTGCAAGCAGCAAATCTTGTGATGGATCACAAATCCAGTCGCAAGCAAAGTCGAACGCACCTTTTCATTATCAACATGAAGTCCAATCAGCTTTCTGATCTTGTTCTGATCAAGACCCGCCCACTGAGACAGAAAAAGTCTGATTGACATGAAAACAGCCAATCACAGTCTGTTGTGCCATTTAGGGGCAGGTTTATCTGAAATAACTTTACAGTTGAATTCAGGATTGAGGAAGCTGTTTAATAATGTAGAACATTCTGACATCGTGTTAATGTTTACACCACAGATTCGTGACAGAAACCCATGTTCATCCATAATAAACTGACAAACGTATCAAAGCTAACATACAAATGTCATAGTAATGACTTTGTTTTATTCAGACGACAACAGATCTGACAGCATCGAGCAAAGAATTGGTCAGTGGCGTAACACTTCGCTCCATAAATTACGCCGTCCCAATAGGACAATGTGTTTACGCGCATAAAATGATAATTTATTCTTGAGCTCTTTCTAGCCTCTGAATGTGAAATGAAGGAATGAAAGTACTGCTGTGCAGCTGTGTGTGTGTGTGTGTGTGTGTGTGTGTGTGTGTGTGTGTGTGTGTGTGTGTGTGTGTGTGTGTGTGTGTGTGTGTGTGTGTGTGTGTGTGTGTGTGTGTGTGTGTGTGTGTGTGTGTGTGTGTGTGTGTGTGTGTGTGTGTGTGTGTGTGTGTGTGTGTGTGTGTGTGTGTGTGTGTGTGTGTGTGTGTGTGTGTGAGTGAGGATCAGCAGGCTTTCATCAGTACACATCAAGTCCGGTTTATCCCGCACTAATCTCTTAACAGTCTGAGAGGATGTTCCAGCACTGGCGGAGTTTGTGTCCCGCTCTGATCTTGAGGTCATGTAATATAGCACACTGATGGGGTTTAAGCCAGTAAGCCACTTGTTTAGCTTTGAATAATTATCTGATATCATCACTCCTGTCACATATGACACTAGCCCGACGTTATCCTTTCGGTTGAAATCCAGAGGATGCTAGATAATAAGGTGTGTGATTGTGCAACTGTTTAGAAAAACAGCAGGGGTAAATCCATTTGATGCCTGATACTGGAAACAGATCATTTGAAAACTGCAACAAAGGTTTTTGTTGAATACAGATTTACCATGAACGTTTCCAATGAGGTGGAGTAACTAACTAAAGAAAAGTAGTCAGGCAAGTAACTTAAAGAGATAGTTCATCCAGAAATGACAATTCTGTCATTAATTACTCAACCTCATGTCGTGCCAAACTTGTAAGGGCTTTGTTTTTTTTTCATAAAAAAAAAATCTTAATTTGTGTTCCAAAGATGAACAAAGGTTTTATGGGTTTGGAACGACATGAGGTTGAGTAACTAACCCTTTACTACTTTTTCAGTGGTGTGCAATAGATAATATCAGAGTAGCTTTTTAGCACCAAGTTACTTTTCTCAACGGTTAGCGGTGTTCATTTTAGTGGACTGGTTCCCTTATATTGTTCTTTTAAATGCACTGGTTCACATTTTGTTTCAACAATTCATTTCTGTTCCTGCACAGTGGTGTGCATGGCATTTATTTAATCAATATTCAAAATATTTAATTATCAATAATATTATATTTAGGAAGATGCTGCTTTTGATCATATACAGTATAGACTACCGTTCAAAATTTTGTGACAGTAAAGTGAAATAAATGAATACTTTTCATATAGGTTGCATTAAATTGATCAAAAGTTACAGTAAATGGATTTATAATGTTGCTAAAAGATTTCTGTTTCAAACAAATGCTGTTCATAAATGAACTTTTTATTAATCAAAGGATCCTGAAAATGTATCACTGTTTCCGCCTACATATTAGGCTGCACAATTGTTTTCAACATTGATCAGAATAAGAAATGTTTCTTGAGCACCAAATCAGCATATTTAGAATGATTTCTGAAGGATCATGTGACACTGAAGATTGGAGTATGATGCTGAAAATTCAGCTTTGCATCACAGGAATAAATTACATTTTAAAATACATTAAAAAGAAAACAGATATTTTAAATTGCAATAATATGTCATACAATTGCAGTTTTTACTGTATTTTGATCAAATAAATGCAGCCTTACAAGCCTTACCAAATCTTACCAAAAGTTATGTAGTTTATATATGATATATGATTTAACATTTACATTCAAAGTGAAAAGTTGTAAGTAAAAAAAAGTGAAATGAACTGATATTTAAAAAAAGCTTCAGTGTAGTTTGTATTGTAGCTAGCTTGTGTATCTTGACTTTACCTTTAAATGAAGAGTATCCTGTAGCTTGACAAGCTTCCCTAACACTGACAGTTTCTTAAATGGAAACATACATCATTCACATGAAGCTTTAGCTGGTTTCTGTTTTCAGTCTGGAGGAACATCCATAGGGAATGTCTAACTCTGTCACCTTTACAGTTGCATGGATTAATAAATCCGGGTTAGAGTCTTGCACTCAGCGTTATCTCTCACACAGGAGACCAGCAGAAGGATTTTCCAGAGAAGGGAAACACAGGCTCAGGCCCGTCTCTTGGATAGATTCATTGCTTTATCGATCTCTTGTCATTTCTAGCGGCAGCTGCTCATTGATGGATCATCCTTTGTGGAAGCAGGGTAATTTACCAGCCTGATCAGTTCAGTGCATAGTGCAGCGCTCTCTTACTGTCAGAGAATTAAGGCTAATTCACAGAAAGGATGATTAATCCAACAATATGGTGTCTTTCTCGGTATAGTTTGTGTAATGGTAAGGTGTGTAGAGAAGTGCAGGTTAAAAAACCTAGTGAGTTGCCTACGTAGCATTTCTAAATGTTATATGTAACATTGTTTGGCAAATTTTCACAGGCAAAATGCAGTCATTTCAATTGAAATCCATGCAATTGGATGTTTTGCACAAGGGCGACAGATCTCTCCACACAGATTTCGTTGGTTACACGGATTTGCAGCAGAAAGCTGCTTGGTTTGAAAGTGATTTCTGCATGAGCTGTGCTTCATATTGCTAACGTGATGCACCTTAAGACTGAAATCCCTGCTGTGGGCTGTGTGAAAGCTGTATTTGTGGCAGTCGTGAAGCATGCGGTACACCTCATCACATGCTGCCAGCGGGGATCCGTTGCTCTTCCTTTTGGCCATTCTTCCTGTCATGGGCTTGAACTTGGTGACTGATTTGAGCTGAGGCACATATTCTCATCCATTTGTTACTCTATGTCAGTTTATATGTGAGCTCTGTAATCCAATTCAATGCAGTTGGTTTACTATGAATATTAGTTATCTTCAATAATTTATCACAGTTTTTCTCTCTGAAAATCCAAAAGGATGAAAAAACAACTACAATTTTTTTTATGCTCTTTGAGGCATTTCATCCTGGCAGAGACATATTTCCCTAATCTCCAGATTGCTATTAGTTTGCTAGAGCGTTGTTAAGCGGTTGCTTAATGGACACTTTTCATCTGTTGGGCTTAATGGTTCTAAGAACAGTAATTAATGGTTACAGTTTCCACTTGAGCTTGGTTTGGGAAAAGCATGATTACAAAATTGTAAACATCCTGAGTGATGTCACTGCTCAGGATTGGTCACTTGTTTTGTTGCCTGGTGTCCACTTTCTCTATTTAGCTGGCCAAATGGAAGAGTTAAGCAACAAGAACTGTTTGACTCGATGGAGGAAAAGTGTCTCAAGTCTCTGCGACTTTTTCTAAAAGACTCCACTTGCCCCTTTAGCATTAAAGTGATAGTTCACCCAAATTACTGTCATTACTCACTGTTAATTACTCACCCTCATGTCATTTCAAACTTGTAAGACCTTTGTTCATCTTAAGAACACAAGATATGTTTTGATGAAATCTGAGAGCTTTCTGACCCCCATAGAGAGCAACACAACTGACACGTTCAAGATCCAGAAAGGTAGTAAGGACATTGTTAAAATAGTCCATGTGACATCAGTGGTTCAACCATAATTTTACAAAGCTACGAGAATACTTTTTCGTGGGACTCTTGTAAATGGCAGCGGAGACTAACACAGAAGAGAAGAAATTGTTGTACAAAGTTGTTGTTTTTGTTTTCTTTGGCCATAAAAAGTATTCTTGCAGCTGCATAATATTAGGGTTGAACCACTGATGTCACATGGACTGTTTTAACTATGTCCTTACTCCTTACTACCTTTCTGGGCCTTGAACGTGTCAGTTGCGTTGCTGTCTATGCAGGGTCAGAAAGCTCTCGGATTTCATCAAAAATATATCAATTTGTGTTCTGAAGACGAACGAAGGTCTTCACGACATGAGGGTGAGTAATTAATGACAGAATATTTCATTTTTGGGTGAACTATCCCTTTTACGGGGCAGTCACACCACGCTTTTCATTTCAGTTGACTTCCATTCATACATATCAGAAAGCTGTACATTGGAAATACAAGCTCGTGCAAATAAGTTTTGCAAAGTTCAAGTTTAGTGAACTTTGACTTGTGGAGACATGTGACCAATGGAAGATAGTTATGTCACTCTGTGACCTTAAAGCTGATTTAAATAATGTGAACTTTAAAGCTGCTGGTTTGCATCATTACATTTATATTTGTTTTATGTTGAATTTGTTTTCTTAATTAAAAGTTGCAACAGATTTATTTATGTATAAGTTTACAGGTTTATTCAAATCCCTAACCTCAGATCTTAGCAATAATAGTAATAACAGTACTTGAATATGAACTTTACACAGTACATACTGTACGTGGCACATCAGATTGAAAGACGTCTGCCCCGTTTTAACTCCTCCACCCTGATCGACTTTGCTGAGGCATTTTCACTTTCCACCGCTCATTTAGATCAAGAATTGGCAGAGACCTCATGCATTAGTCATCACTCCACACAGGCTCCAAGCCCATGATTATTATTGTTGTTATGACATCTGATTTCATGAAAACCTCAAAGGGCATTGACTTCTCATCGAATCTGACCACTAGCTTCCTTTCCCACCCAATCACTTTTTCAGTGAAACGAAAGCTATGAGATTGATGTGTTTGTTCTTCTATTGAAACTTAACATTTGCCTTAAACTGTTTTGCTGATCATGAAATGTACACACAAAAATGGCAGCATGGACCAGGATGCTGTGGATTTATCATCATGTCACACGTCTCATGTACTTGGCAGTAAACCATATGCTGCTGCCTTTCTTTTAGTGCACTAAAAATGATCCTCAGCCTATTGATCCGGCGGCACATGAGTGATTGCAGTCACATGCCCTCCGCTTTAATGCGGTGTGAATAGCACGGGCTGTTGATCAGTTATGTGGAGCGGTTTCAGCTCAGATAACTGTCCTGCTGTGAGTCCTGGATGCGTATGAACTGACCAGCTGTTCTGTGAGCAGCTTATGAATTAATGGCACTTTTGTTGCCAAAGAGCGAGGATTTAATTCGCTCCTCCCCATGTGTTGACCATTATAACAATATTATAATATTAGATCATCATATGCATTCACTGTTAATCACACAACCAAATGTGAAAATGACTTCAAGCTGTTATGCGTACAGTAGGATCCAAAAATCAAAGACTAGTTTCCACTAGTGAAAATGCTCCTAACTGGCAGTTTACAATTTAGTTTTATTACATATTATGTTATCAGGATAGCAATTATTATTTTCCAAAGAGCATGTGCAGATGAATTGATGAGCACAGTCACCAATTTATTTATTTGATTATTAATGATGTCAAAATAGTTTGGAATATTTTTTATTGTGTTTACACTACATTTTAGTTATTTACATTTATTTATTTTAATTAAAAATTATTATTTACATTTATATTACATTTTTTAAATACTTAAAACACAAAAAAATTAAGTTTTTGTTTTTACTAAAACAAAATAAAAAACAAAACAAAAAGCAAAAATCGAATAAAAACAAAAACAAAACAACTCCAACACAAAACCAGTTTTCACAAATAAACAGATATTCACAAAAATTGTGGTCTCAAGCTGTTGGGCTGTTCTGTTGGTCTGAAACAGCAGTGAGATATTCAGTATTCAGCTTCATATCTGTGTTCAGTGCCCAACAGTTTGTCTGCAGTTTTGTGTCTGGTAATCAATCCATTTGCACTAGCAGACAGTGCATAACACTACGTCTTCATTCTGCAGTGCCAAATTTGGTCGCCGTTGCGATTCTAGATGCAAAGTCTTACACACAATACGGCCGTTGGCATGGTCACAAAAGGGAGAGAATTTTAATTGCTGTTATGGTTGCAGCAGATGGTGGTAGAAGTTGAGCGGCCTATTTGTAAGCAGACTTTGCGTTGTCTCAGTGTGGCATGAGCTCTTTGTTCTGCTTCAAAGAATGTATTTCATTATTGAGAATATGGGAGTCGGTTTGTAATTGGTGATTCAACTTTTACTGCTGCTTCTCATTTCCTCACTCGCTGCATGAGACTTGATGTATTTGTAGTTCGATGCAGCAGTGTTTGTGAATACTTACCGTGATTTCACCGTGTGAGATGTTTTCCTTTGTTGGTCTTAAAACTAAATTCTTGTTAACCAGATTTTAGTGTTTGGGTTCGCTCTGAAAAGCATTCTTATCTTCCTATTATTTCATTCCATTTGCCATCTGATGCTTATTGCAAAAAAAAAAAATGAAAGCACTTTATCTGGCAAGTTCATATGCTGTATGATTGGCTGATTGATTTAGATTATTTTATTTTTTTCATTATTAATTTGTTTGTTCAGTTTATTTATTAATTATATTGTTGTTTATTTTGTACAATCATATTTTTATTCATTGTATAATCACTGAATTTGTCAGTATTCCAGTTTGGTGACCTCAAAGATCAAAATTTATATCAATATTTATTGAAAAATATGAATATGCTTGCTGTTGTATGAGTATTTCAATTAGCCACTTTTTCACCCTTACAGTATAGATTCCCAAAAGTCAGCATTGTTTACCCTGTTCAATTAACACCACGCTATTACCCTCTACAGAAAGCGGTTAACGATATTTGATTGACAAGATATGTTTGTGTGCATTTTTCTATGCATCGTGATTTTGGAGCTTTCATTTCTCATCTCTTTTTGTCTCTCTGTCAGATTTGGATTAGTGGTTCTTTCCATCATGCCGGTGCTGGTGGACAGGCTTCAGCTTCAGAGAGTGTGAGCTCCACTGAACTGCGGGGATGAACATGCCATTGCACCAAATCTCTGTCATCCCTCGTGATGTCACTTCCTCCCGGGTGTCCAGCAGCGGGAAGGCAAAGGAAAAGGACAAACAGGTTTGTCTTCCACCTCATAGCCATAGATAAACAGGCGGTAGTTTAATCTGTGACCCGTGTTACCTTCATCCTCATTCCCACTCAAAGACAGCATCCTGTTTTCACAGTTCCTAACGTTTTGTTTTCCCTGCCAAAACTCAATGTGGAAAGGATTTTAGAGACAAACCTTGCACACACACACACACACACACACACACACATGGGCTCGAAATACTTGTTTGTTCCTAAGTTGTTCTGCGAACTCAGTTTTAAATACTGTTTATATTATATGCTTTCGTGGAACACTCCAAATTATGAAAATTAGTGACACAGATTACAATAAAGGAAGTAGGTGAAGTAGAGGAAGTCGCACACACACAAGAGTGTGTGTTTCGGGGGGCAGGTTTCCAGTAAGTGATTCAGGCAGGAATGACTGTGTAAATGTTACGAGTGAGGAGAACTATAAAACAAAGTGTGATTGATATCATGGTGCCTGTGGGCTTTGTGTTGACTGTTAAAAGGGTCTCTTTTTAAATATTTTTTTCTCTTATTATGTTAGTTAAGGATTTCTGCATCAAAAACTGTCATGATTTAGGTTTCACAAATATTTGATGCTTTCTCTTACACCTTGGAATTATTTGGTACGCTGTGCCTTTAAGATTTCTTTGCACTTACTCACCGTGAGGTCACAAATTACGCTTTATTTTCTCCTTAATGCACAATCCTGATCTTATTTTGAATGAATCATCAATGTGTGTCATTTTTCATTACTATTATTTGTAATTTTTCATCTAGGGATGCACTGAAACGTAAATTCTGGTTGATACTGATAGGCCGATAATTAAGGGGTAATGTACATCCAGCTTGATGTTATCGCAGAATAAACTCCAACAGGGTGATCCGGATGTGAAGCGGTGGGGTCTTGCATCGCCCTGAAGGGGTTTATTCTGCGATAACAGCCAGCTGGATGCTACTTGCCACTTAAGTAAATAATTAGACACAAAATATTGATTTGTTAAATATTTGATTAGCTCCTGAAACGCAAAGCTTCTGTGTAACTCAAAGCTTATTGTATAAGATTCTGTCTACATAAATTCAAAATGAAGAACTAAGATAAAAAAAAATGCTACATAGTAAATTTAGGCATCACAGTATAACAATGTGCAGTATGAAAAATGGATATTCATTTTGGGATTTCCTAAAGATTACATTTCACAGTGTTATTAGATTATTAGTGTGCTTTTTTTTCAAAATCATTTTACTCTTATCATTAGTTGTTCTGGTGTAAAGAGGTAATCCAAAGATTTCACAACGAGATGTTTTAGTTTGAATAAAATATATATATTTTTTAATTGGGAATAACGTTTGTTTACACTACCAGTTCAAAGTTTGGGGTTGTGAGATTTTATTTTATTTTTTACCTTATTTTATTTTTGAAAAAAGTCTCTAATGTTCACAGAGGCTGCATTTATTTGATCAAAATACAGTAAAAACAGTAAAGTATTATTAAAATTTAAAATGACTATTTTCTATTTTTATGTATAGTATTTTAAAATGTAATGTATTCATGTTAACAACAAATATGGCTATATATATATATATATATATATATATTTAAACGTTTTTAAGGCAAGGCAAGTTTATTTATATATAGCACATTTCATACACAATGGTAATTCAAAGTGCTTTACATATAAGGAAGTGAAATAATAAAAATAATCACTGCAATAAAAACAACAATAAAATTGATTTAAAATTAATTTCAAACAGTTAAGAATGGAAAATGATTATACACAGTGCAATCAGTTGGGACGTAGCACAGTGCTCATTCAACAAATGCACAGCTAAACAGATGAGTTTTGAGTCTGGATTTAAATGTGGCTAATGTTTTAGCACATCTGATCTCTTCTGGAAGCTGGTTCCAACTGCGGGCGGCATAATAGCTAAAAGCGGACTCCCCTTGTTTTGTGTGAACCCTTGGTATTTCTAACTAACTCGATCCTAATGATCTGAGTGGTCTGTTAGGTTTATATTCAGTGAGCATATCTGCAATGTATTTAGGTCCTAGGCCATTGATTGATTTATAAACGATTAAAAGTACTTTATAATCAATCCTAAATGTAACTGGAAGCCAGTGTAAGGACCTGAGGACTGGTGTGATGTGCTCAGATTTTCTGGTTCTAGTCAGAATCCTGGCAGCAGCGTTCTGGATGAGCTGCAGCTGTCTAATGTCTTAAACACAAACGGTAGTTGTGTTTAGTGGTGCTTTATAAATAAATTGAAATTGAATTATATATTTATACTCAGGAGCCAAATCACATGATCCTTCAGAAATCAAGTGCTGATTTGCTGTATAATCATTTATTATTATTATCAATGTTCAAGATTTGTGCCACTTAATATTTTGGTGGAAAAAGTTATACATTCATATAGATTAATTTGAAATGGAAATATTCTGCCACTTTTTTAATCAATTTCATGTGTCCTTGATGAATAGAAGTATTCATTTCTTTCAGCAAAAGGAAAAATCTTACTGACCCCAAAATTTTGAGCAATAGCGGAGTATAATTAATTTATAGAAGATGAATGAAAAATAGATTTATCATTATATTATCCCTTTAAAGATGATATATTTTCTTCCCAAAATGCATATCGCAGATATGATAAGGTTTAATGCAAGTGAGATACTTTTGGCATCACTGGTTGATACTGTGTTTCAGAGGTGGGGAAGCTGTGGTGTCAGATGTTGTCCAGCCTTGTGACCCATGCTATTATCATCTGTTTGAATACTGAAGGTTTCATAAACACTTGGGCCCAAAGGAATCTCAATATTTACCCTCATCAGTTTTCAGCTTGTGTAGCTGTGCCAGCAGCTCTTTAGCCGTGCTCTCTCGTCCTCCTCTAGTGTGGCGCTCTGTTTAAACAAGGCTGGACGGAGACACTAATGAGCCTTGTTTCGTTGGTGGGCCTGAGGCCGGTAACCATCAGCTGTTTGTTTGTCAGAGCCGGGCAGGATACAGGAGACAGGCTGTTTTTTTCCCCTTTGTAATTTCATTTAAGTGACTCGAGCAGCATGAAGTCTGTTAAATCTTAAATGTCGGTATGTCGATCATACCCAGACCATTTTTTAAGAATCACTCTTCATCAAAGCGCCTGTATGTTTACATCTCTACTGTTTGGCAGCTGAGTCTGACCTAGAGACATTTTGATTATGTTTTTAATAGAATTGCAGTCTTGTGTACTCTGTGCATGTATAGAGGTTTGTGTAAGCTCACGGTGGAGTTACTGATAGTCATCATAGCTGGGGCTTGGCTGTGTGTCAGTTTGATTTGCTGCTTCTCTTTTTTATGACAGGACCCTCACAAGTTTCTGCCTGACTGGCAGTGACAATGTGCAACCCAGAAGTGATTTTTGTTTTTTACTATGGAGCTGTGAACTAGATATATTTAGGCAGACGTTGTTATGAGTGAATCTCATGAAGATCGTGCAGGTGAAATTGTTTCCTAAAATTTAATAATTATATAAGATTTTTCTTATATATATAACAATCCAATCCTTATTTCTGTAATGCGACTGAATGTTTTTTTTTTTGTAATTTTCATTATTCTCATTTAATTCTTATTGTAATATGCTGTACTGACACATTGAAGAATACCAAAGAATATTTTGAATTAGCTTTTTAATATTTTCAGTTTTCATTTTAACTTTAGTTCAGGTTTTAGTTCAAGTTTTAGTAATTTTGTGCTTTTGTAATTTTTTAGTATTATAAATAAAATATTTCTAGTAATTTAGTTTTATTTCAATTGTAGTTTTAATAATTTAAGTACTTCAAGGTCAGCATATGTAAGTTTGATGCCAAGGCAACAGTTCTAATTTTCATCTAATATTTTTTTTTTCAGCATAATTTCAATGATTAAAAATGTTAATAGTTTTAGTTTTAGATAAGAATAACAACATTGATTTATTAAAAAAATATCCAAAATAAATATCTAAATATATAATACACTTTCTTTAATATTAATGTATATGTATATATATATATATAAACAGTAAAGAAAGTATATTAGATATTTATTTTTATTTTTTTATATTTATATTTTTAATACATTTGAATAAATTAAAGACAGTACAACAAATAATGCCATTATTAATAAACCAAACTGAAATGAAAATATACCATTTCATTTTTTAGCACTGTGATAATATAAATTGGGGGAATGTGCTTATAAAGTAATGTTATATTGCAAAACTGGTTTAATTTTCTCTTTGCAAAATGAAATTACTATTTCTTTCTTTTAATTTTGTGCTAAAATATAATGGTCCTGTTCTTGACAGGCTTCTTGAGACTCACCGTATATCAGTGATGGCACTCAGTGCAGTTTATGAGGCTCTTTTGATTGATGTTGATTGGTCAGATGCATAGAGATGGGTGATGGGCCATGAATATTAGTCACCGAGACACGATAATCAAACCCTGCAGGAACTTAATGACCACAATCCTTCAAAGCTCCATCAGTGGATGATTCAGCGTTTAGTATGACCCTTTTATTCTCAAACACTAACTCTGGTTTTCATCAGCTTTCAGCATTTTTCGTACATTTTTGTAGCCTATAATATAAATGATTATGTTACCCTTCCTTCATTAATAGTTTCTTTAAATTGAGCTTGACACTGAATTTCTTGGAGTCTAGAGAGACAAATCTTCGCTCTTAACACCTAGAGCTTGTGCTTGGTACATACTGAGGAGTTGGCACCAGCCACAGTATCGTTTACCTCTCGCTCAGCATACAGATCAGCCGGGAGGCGTATCGCCATTAGGCAAAGAAAGCACAGTCCATCTGCCTGTTGCAGACAACTCCTCCTCTGTGTCTCAGTGGAACGAAACCCTCATTCCCTCTGCTTTAGATTCAGCGCCAGCTGCCGTTGCAGATGCAGTGCTATTGAATGATCCGAAATGAACAAATGTCAGAACTCTCAGGTACATAACACGCTGTTATTTCTTTGTTTTGTCTTGCTGCTACAAACTCACATCAGTGACATGTTGATCCTTTGAATGATAATCGGTGTCTATGACAGTGACTGGCAAAATCGACCATCATCTTTTAAAGATGAATATCATGAGGCAGCAGTATATCCCAATGTCAGTAATATGCTATCAACAGGCCTCAGATTGAATCTGCAAACTTTTTCCATGTTTATCAATATGGAGCCAGACTCAAACTTTGGCTACCCACTCTTAAAGACATAGTTCACCTACAAATGATCAATAACAAGGCCAAAAAATCATTATGCTGAATGTAATTTTATGGAAATCCAGAGATATTTATCAAATGGTCTCCAACTGTATTCAACAGTAGGAACGCCATACAAGTAATTTTTTTATATAAAGTTTTAAAGGTATTTTTTCAGCACCACAGGATGTCAGAACCTGCACTTACTATAAAGAAGTTTGCTGGATAATGTTTATATGTATCTAAAGAAAGGAAAACTGGTGGCAAGGTGTTTTAATGTTATTTAAACAAGTCTCTTATGCTCTCACTAAGGCTGCAATAATTTGATTTAAAAAATACAGTAAAAAAGTAATATTCAGAAATATTTTTGCAATTTAAATGAACTGTTTTCTATTTAGATATATATTAAAATGTAATTTATTCCTGTGATGGCAAAGCTGAATTTTCAGCATATTACTCCAGTCTTCAGTGTCACATAATCACTTGAAACATTTAATATTATTATCAATGTTGAAAACAGTTGTGCTGCTGGCTTGTTTAGAGGACATCAAGAATTGGATGGAAATCATTTCCTACAGTTGAATCAAAAAAAGACTGAAGTTATGTTGTTTGGTCCTTCTCACCTTTTACAAAATGTAAGACCTTCTCTGGGCCCTTTGAAGACAACATCCGAGAAAAGGTAAAAAATCTGGGAGTTATTTTTGATCCTGAATTAAAATTGGACAGACAAATTAACTCTGTAGTCAGAGCCAGTTTTTTGCAGCTTAAGGGGCTTCGCAAGCTGAAACGTTTTCTCCGTTTGAACGATTTAGAGGTTGTTGCATGCATTCATTTCAACCAGGCTGGATTTTTCTCCGTTTGACTGTTGTTAACATTCATTTCAACCAGGCTGGATTACTTTACGCTGGAATTAACCAGTTCTCACTATCACGTTTACAACTAGTACAGAATGCTGCTGCTCGCTTTTTGACAGGGACAAAAAAAGAGGGAGCATATTACCCCTGTGTTAGCTTCACTTCACTGGGTACCTGTTAAATTCAGAGTTGATTTTTAGGTTTTATTTTTAATTTTTAAAGCACTTCATGGTCTTGCCCCAATTTACATTTCAGATCTTCTCCATTTCTATTCTTCTCCTGTGAGAACACTTAGACCGTCTTCTCAGAAGTTATTGATTGTCCCAAAATCTCGTTTAAAATCTAGAGCTTGTTTTCAAATTTTGCTTAATTTGAAAATACTTTTTTTTTTTTTTAGCTTGGTGATTTCTTGGTTTCTTTTGCTTGGTGATGTTTTGTATACATTTTTGTATTATTGAATGATTTAAAATGTGATTATTGTCTTAATGCTGTTGTTAGTTGGTATTTCTGATGTCTTGGCTGTGCAGCACCTTGGTCAGCACTTGTTGATTTTACGGTGCTATAGAAATAAACTTACCTTGACCTTAATATTTTTGTGGAAATCGTGATACATTTTTTCAGGATTCTTCAATGAACAGAATGTTCAAAAGAACAGCAAAATCTATACATTATAAATGATAAATTCTTGCTGCAGGGAAAAAAATCTCTTCAAAAAATATTACTAACTGAGCATTTGAAAGATTGTCTACACCTTGAAAAAAAAAATTCTGGCTGTGTACCATGCTAATACCATAGTATTCTCTGAATCACCTCGGAGTACAGTGTACAATGCCATCACTTGTGAATTCCATTCAGTTGCATAGGATCTCAAAGTACCATGATATTACCACTGGACACCATCATCGTATCACTATGTGGTCTATGTGATAAATGCACTAAAAGCGTGAGCTGTTTCGAGTTTTGTGATCAAACGCTGACCTCTAGACACACATTTTCTTGGAAGCTGTTTGTCGTACAGCATGAAGCTTTCATGAGCAGCTGCTGTGCGGCAGTAATCTCTCAAATAATGCAGGGAGAAGGAGCCTTGTGCGAACTGACAGATGCGAACAGAAGGAGACAGAAATTGAACTGCCACTTTGGCATAAATGCAGACAACTGTATTTATCTGTGAAAAATGTAAATTCTCCTGTTTTATAAGTCTCTATATTTTGAAAAGGCGCTTCGTAACCCGGAGGGCAGGGAAACTGGTCAAGCATTAACACGGCCATATTGTCCAAATCTGTCTTCCCAAGAATCTTCTGCTTTGGGCTTTTTGGATGTTAATAATATGCTAATAGAGATAAGAGCCTCGCAGCTCTGAAAAATAACATGAAGCCACCAGGATGCTTCGGGGGGAATGTTTACTGAGGAGCGACAGGATTTTATTAATGCCAGCGGTATCTTTGTAGGACGCTTTTAAGCTTCGTCAACACTCTAATCTCCTCGAGAGAGACCAAGGTGCCATGTGATTGCCAGAGCAACTTGTTTGTGTCAGTGTTTGACATTTGCCGTGATATCAGCATAACTCAGAGTGTGCTGTTTAATGCTGCTTCGGAGTAAACTGTCAAATCTGGAAGTTTATTTTGCATTAAGCGGACTGCATGCTTGAGTGGATATGCTTATTTTCTCCTATAATAAATAGCTGCTTATTGTCATTTTAGTTTGAGGTTTCAGTACACAGTATAACAAAACAGACTTAACTAACACTCAACTTTATTGATGATGTATAAGAAAAACATGGGGTCATGAACTGCCTTTTTTCATTTGTACTGTTCTCCGAGGTCCCCTTATAATGTTATCAAGATTTTACATCAAAAAACATCATTTAGAAGTAATAGGCTATTTTCTGTGCTTTTTGACCCCCTCATCTGAACGCCTGTTCTGGTGGGTTGTAGACTCGGAAGTAAACGCCCACTGGTATGATTAGCTAACAGCTGTGTATGTTAGCCTACATCCTTCACAGATGGACGCTGCTGTGTTTTATGTCAAAAATGCATAAATACTAAAGAATAAAGAAATAGTGATCACTTAATGAAACAGTTACACTTGTGTGTTGTGACATGACTGTCGGATCCGATATATTTGGCACAGCATCGTCTTTTAGTTTCAATCTTTCTGAAAATCCTGCATTGAATTGTGCCTTGTTTGTAAACACATCTGCAGTAAAATGAAGTGAACGAAGGACCAAGTTCTTACTCGCGTGGTCTGGCACTTCATTAAAAATAAAGTTAATCAAATAAAGTTTATTGTTTGGTTTCTGCGTGAAGCAGGCATTGATCTTCTTCGGAGCTGGTGTTTAGACACACTATTATGTCATAAAGTGGCATTCCACAACCTGTCATTTTGGCAGACTGGCTTCAATATAAGCTGTTTTTAGACTAATAAGAAAGATCTGATTTCTGAAACTTACAGAATGTATGACCTCTTATATATAAAAAGATCAAGGGAATTTTGATTTCTCAGTTCATAACCCTTTTAAGGGAAAGAAGATAGGGTTACGTGGTATACCGGTACTGGAAAATGATGGGTATGTATTATATTTCAAATGACACAATATCATGATTTTGCTCTTTTCTGTACTTGATAGGCTGCTGTTCTGAAGTTCACCAAAGTTTACCCAAACTGATGCGAAACGGGCAAATGTGAGACGATCAAGATGGATCAAACAGAGTTTCTTTTCATAGAGTTAAGAAATCATCAAGTGAGTGTATCATTTAGCTGATTTTATTTAGACTTTTATTTACAACACTCATCAATGCACATACAAATCATATCAATTTCTGAAATATGGCAATAAGCTCAAATGATTTTTAGATCTCATAATATTTGTACTTGCATTTCATTTCAAACATAACTCAAACATAATTCAAAAATAACTAATTAATAACACATTTTTTACTGAAATTAATCGCAATTCATTTTGATTAATCCCACCTAACATTAAAGTTTTTTAATATCATTTTATATTGCAATAATTGAACATCCAATCTTCAAATTAATGTAGAAACAACATATAGACTGTATATTTTTTATATTTGTTTAATGGCATATTTTTTATGACTGATGGTGAGTATCACTGATACCAATACTACGGATGTCTGTAAGATTTTTTTTCTAATATTTAACCATTGACTATAGACATTCAGAATGCCAGTATAATTGAGAGCTATCAATCTTGAGGTCAAGTGCGCGTCTAAAGTCTCCCATTTGATGCGGTTGTAAAAACATTCTGCGTCTAAATAAACTCCATTCTTTCAAGAAAAAAGAGACAGAAACAGCAGTTGTGAGTGGTTAGCCAACCCTAGCTCCACCCCTGCGTTAATTGCGTAAAAATATTTGTACGCGTTCAACTGAAAAAATGTATCGCATGCATTGATGAGCTCATTTTTGATAGCACTACTCAAAAGTGAAAATTATTATAAATGACTTACTTTCTTGGCATTCCAAACTCATAACACGTTCATTCATCTTCGAAGCACAAATGAAGATATTTTTAATGAAACCTGAGAGATTTCTGTCCATCCATTACATTTCCATGCAGCCAAAACCTTGATAGAAATTATAAAAATAATCCATATGAATCAAGAGGGTTAATCCAAGTCTTCTGAAGAGACATGATCGCTTTATATGATGAACATCTATTCACATATAAACATTGATCAACACACATCAAATATGGTAAATGAAGCTCAAGCATAATTACAAACCTTTTTGGTTCTCATGCATAAGCTATAAAAAATGTAAATAAAACAAACACAAAACAAACTAACCATTTTGTATTGCCTTTATAGACAGGAGAAGATAGGGAACTACTGAAAAGACAGACAGGCAATGGGTTTGAGAAAGATATAGACTGGATTGGACCTGCATTTCTATAAGACAAAGACTCTTTCATGCATTTTCAGCGTGAATTACCCACAATACCATGGCTATGATTAAAAATGTGTTTATTTTTGGCCATTTACTTTGAATGAAAAAAAAAACATGAATTGATTTTACCACACATCCCACACTGCTGTACATTCCAGCCTCCGTTTGATTTGGCTTGAGAGATTAAGATTATTGTAATCTAAGATGACACACTTCTCTATATAAGCGCTATATAAATGCATCATTCATTCATTTGGCAGCAACAGATTGCGAGCTCCTTCTTGTCATTTTGAGGAAGTCCTCATGCTTGTGAGCAGCTCTGAGAGAAACTGACAAGCTGAACGCACACTGCTGCAGGGCTCCGTCTTGGCTGAGGGGAAGCCTCTGGCCTTTATAGTTTACATTCTTCAGAAAATGTCTGAAAATTCTCCCACTTTCAGCAAAGCCTCTGGGGGAAATCTTCAGACGCTACTCACAATCATGCTGCCTTAGATGACAACAGGTGGAGGCAGTGCTTACAGAATATTTTCTTAACCTAGGGAGCATTTGAACTGTGTAAACTACTGTGGGAGGATGAAAACACATTTGGTGTGCTAATTATATTCAGTGATTTAGATGATGGCCTTTGTGTTCATTAGAAAATGAAACTAGCCTTCATGGAGCTAAATGTGAGCCAAGTGCAGAGTTAGGCTTTTGTCCTAAACCTAGTGAGGTAACTGAACTGAAACCTCATACTTGCCCTACATAGGTAGCATCTTCCTGCATTGTACAAATAGTGCTGCTCATATGAATTGCATGGGAGACTTTACTCAAATTGATTTCAACAGAGCGATTTCAACAGTTTGACCTTAGCAAGAAATGGAAATATTGGGTAAAATTGTCAATTTTATAATATTTATGTCAATACATAATTAGCTGTACTCCTCAAAGGTTTGTGGTTGTAAGATGTTTTAATTATTTTGAAAAAAGTTTACTTAGCTCACCAAGGCTCCATTTATTTGATCAGAAATACAGTAAAAACTGAAATATTATTACAATTTAAAATAATAATTCTATTTTAATATATTTTAAAATGTAATTTCTTCCTGTGATTGTAAAGCTGAATTGTCAGCATCATTACTCCAGTATTCATGTCACATTCATGCTGATTTGTTGCTCAATTTATATTATTATCAATGGTGAAAACAGTTGTGGTGCTTAACATTTTTGTGGAAATGTTTTCATGAATCTTTGACTAGAAAGTTCAAAAACAGCTTTTATTTAAAATATAAATCTTTTGTGACATAAATGTATTGACTGTCACTAGGCATTTTTTCATTACAGATTTGGTCAAAACTTTGGCCATATTTTATAAATGCCGAAAAAAAGTATTGCAAAAGGATGGCGTTTCCATTAACTGATGTTATGCAACTAAAACGTCATTTTTTCCTCTTTTGATAAGTCATGGTAATGGATTTTGATGGATTCTGGCTATATTCAATCGAAGGAGGCGTCTGCGTGTATCTAAACACAATCATTGACTAGAGGGGCCGAGATCAACTCTGGTGGCCGTGTCGGAGCTGTAATGCGCTGCAGACCTGTGCAGTGTAAATTGTCTAAGCATTAATGGCAGGGAAAGCCCCTTATGCTCGAGAGCGGCCAAGTATGAAGTGTTTCTTGGAGGTTATAGTACATTGAAGAATGATCATATGACATTTTTACATATGCCATGTCAGCAGTAAATGCGGAAAAAATCAGTTCCATTGCAGTTTTGCAAAATATTCCTTTTTCGAATTGCCTGAAAAACCACCTCATGAGAGCGTAAAAACTTTTTTGCGATATGTTTTTGCGAAATTAGCACGTTTCCATTAGGCATATTTTCAATTTTCAATTTCAGTTTGCGCAATTTGAAGAGTAATGGAAACTTTCTTTCTTTCTTTCTTTCTTTCTTTCTTTCTTTCTTTCTTTCTTTCTTTCTTTCTTTCTTTCTTTCTTTCTTTCTTTCTTTCTTTCTTTCTTTCTTTCTTTCTTTCTTTCTTTCTTTCTTTCTTTCTTTCTTTCTTTCTTTCTTTCTCTCTTTCTTCTTTCTTTCTTTCTTTTTTTTATATATTACTGACCGGAAGTGTATATTTTTTGGTAGCCAATTTGCTCATTCTTTGGGACAGTTGATAAAATCAATATGCAACACTCTCATTAATTTACAGGGTTGGAAAATATCATCTTTGCTTTATGTTTTGTTTTGCACACCCTCATGTTCCCAATATAATCACTTGAGACTTCTAATGCTGAAAAATATAATTAACTTGTAGTGAAGTGTAGCTATTTCCAAGCCTTTTGGCAGTTAATTAACACAACAAAATGACTTTAAATATATGTTGCTTTACAGGTTTATTACAGAAGTTGCAGTTGTGCCTTTCGTTCTGCATTAGGTGGAAGTCTTACAACACTGAAAGTGAGAATTTTGTGAGATGCCGCCAAATAGTTTTCATCATGTCTGAAAAACAGCCATAAAGAAGACCTGCCAGTCATACAAATTCACAAGCGTTCGTGTCGTCTGTGTTGTCAGGCCCGATTGAACTTGATGACATCACTGAGGCAGTTAGACAGCACAGGTTTCTGAAATAAACCGCATGTGCATTGTACCCTCTATATTTTGCCCAGGCATCCTCGAGAAATGAACTGTGAAAATACCAATATTGTTGTCAGCACGACTCGTCTGTGTTGTCCATCATTCTGTAGGTGAGTTGCTGCATTGCTGGTGTCTCTCTCTTTCTTGCTTTATTATTACTCTCTTTTTCCTCCCTTATTTTCGTGATGGTGTGGCGGTTAAAGACGTGGGCTGAGATGCTAATACCCCCTAATTAACCCCAAGGCATAATTTTCTCTGTCTCCTGCTTTAACTCATGTCCAGTGAGATGTGGAGTTGGATCCTGCCTCAGTCCTAGTCTCATATAGCCAGCTATTTGACAAAAAGTCATCATAGCAGCTTATACTTGCCAAAAACGTTCACTTAGACAGCCACTTGACCCTCATGTTATGCAACCAACAACAGTTTGTTTCGTTGTTATGTGGCAGAGTTATCAGAAATAGATTATTTGAGTTTATTGTACTTAATGCACCGATCATTTTGTCATGTTATGAACAAAACTGCTATTGAAATGCTACAAGTGTATTTAGGCGTTTCAAACATTATATTGAACAATATGAAAATTATATTTATTTTAAGATTTGCTAAAGATTACATTAACATTGTTAGCAAATTATTAGTGTTTTAAAATAATACATGTGCATGTAAAATAAATTAGTTTCCACTATGATATATATAACAAGATTTAATGTATGTGTGGTACATAATGTAATCATTATATTATTATACTGGGTGATATATCTCATGCGATATGCATGCGCATCTCGTCAGTAAAGCTGGTGTTCTGTCGATTTGTCCTACTCTGTCAGATTTTGCTACCCCCCATTAAAACAGTGGGTAGTACAATTCGACAACGAAAAATGCTATCTGTCAAATTATGTTTTATTAATGTGTACACCTACCACAACCCTAAACCTACCCTTACAGTAATGCACATACAGTAATTACGTGTTATATTTGCCGTTGTGGATAGAAGGTATACAGCTACCGGAAACCAACAATAAAAAAAAATTCTACCTATTAGATTGTTTTATTAATGTCTACACCCACCACAACTCTAAACCTACCCCTTGCACTAATGCAGATACATTAAATATTGTTGTTCAGCGTGAGAAAAAGGATGCAATATTGATGTGCGCATGCGCAGTAAGCCGAGGTAGGAAAATCTGACGGGTAGGATAAAATGTCAGGACACCGGCTCCGTGATTAGCAGTAAATCTCTGTCACCTGTTTTCAAATGGAGCGGAATTTAATACACGGAACCGTAGTTCTTATCTTTCACAGATAAATCGCCTTCGATAATGAAAGCGATATTGCATAGCTTTCATTTATTAAATTCATTTGATGACGCCGGAGCCGGCTTTACTGACGAGATGCGCATGACTATGAGATATATCGCCCAGCCCTATATTATTATTTAATAAATTACATTTAATTAAATATAACTACAATCAAATATTAAATAAATTTAATGGTATCGGCCGATTACTGATATGATACCGATATATCCATCCATCCATTCTCCAAAACACTTGGCTGCCATATATTATGCATCCTAAACTTCATTGCCAGGCGAACTGAAGAAAAAAACTTGTGTGCCTTTACTCCTGAAAGTTTCCTAAAGCCTTTTAGTCAGATTTTAGTGAACTTTGTGCAGTCCTTGTGCTTGCCTTCTGAGGCTGAGACTTGCTTAGTCTTGGTCTAGCTGATGTGAGGATGCTGAGATAAGACCGTCAGCCCTGTCCTCTATCTCTCGGGAGAAAACACACACAGGAGCTCGGGCAATCCTCCAGCTCTGGCTCTTAAAAAACTGCTTTTTGTGCTTTCTTTTCCACCCTACTAAGGAAGCAGAGTTTCACGGGCATCTCCGAGTGGCGCCTAATTAACATTGACACGTTGATTGCCATTTTTTAGACTCCCACGAACCAGCTGATTCGCTCGCTCTGAAATCAATTGCTGTGTTTCTGAACGCTTTTTAAGAGGGGCTCTGCCAAGACAGGGGAAGGAGATGCTTTTAGACGCCCCCTGCCTCTCTGCCATCTTCAAACACTGGCCTCTGAGAGAGAGTGCCTCGGAGGTCCATCATTTTCCCAGCGTATAACTATGATAATTCTATCTAATTGAGCAGATTAGGGTCGTGATAAGAACCTTGCATATGTAAATGTTGCTTTAGCCGGACAGTTATCTAACCTCAAAGACCTATTTTAATCTGCAGCTTTTAAACTGACGCCCATAAAAAGATGCTTAGATAATGACTAGTTGTCCATTCTCTCCATTAAGCTTGATCTTACGCCCTAAAGAAGAGTTATTTGTCATTAGCTGCGCATTCATCAACATCACAACATATTAGAGATGACCCTGAGTTAGTTCTGTGCACTGTTTTATCAGGAAACCCTTTATTCTGTAATTGAACCAATCAGCCTGTTCTTTGTTACTTTGAAACTCTTCTTCTTTTGAAATCAAGCTGTCATTGTCTCATCACATCTCTGATGCAGAAATGCTTTACAATGGTTGCTATTTATGCACTCCGGACGTGATGCTGGGTTAGAAAACAGGCTGTAAAATTATGGATGGCAGTCAAACTTTGATCTGTGCTCAGTCTGTGCCTCAAGGCACTTTCGAGATGGTCTGATTGGAGGTTTGCTGCAGGACTAGAAGGGAATATCTTTGTTTCAGACTTTATTTGGTCTAACTTGATATATATGTGTGTCATAAAGCTAAATTTGCATTCCCTGAAGGAAATTGCAGTGCTTGCAAAGCAACAATAAAATAATGTGCTGTAAGCCAAGTTGTAGTGTTTATTTTTATGTAAATGTAAAAGAATCAACACAAACATGCATATACACTACCTTTCTAAAATCTGGGGTCAGGTAAATAGTTTTTTTTAGAAATTAGTTTTTCTATTCAGCAAGGATATGTTAATTTGATGGCAGTAAAGACATTTATAATGTTAGAAAATATTTTTGTTTCAAAATACTGTTCTGTTGAACTTTCTATTCATTAAAGATATTTTCATCATGGTTTCCACAAAAATTCAGCAGCACATCTTTGATAATGATAATAAATGTTTCTTGAGCAGCAAATCGGCATATTAGAATGATTTCTGAAGGATCATGTGACACTGAAAATGAGTAATGATGCTGACAATTCAGCTTTGCATCACAGGAAACAAATTACATTTAAAATATATTCAAATATAGTATAACTACCCATATTTTCTGTGTAAATATGGCTTATCTTTTGCAGTGTCTCCCTCACGTTATATATTCTTATCTGTCATTCGGTGATGTTGTAGTATACATTCTCTAAATCCATGTAATCCTGAACGTATCTCTTGCTGGATCAGGACAGATGATTAAAAACTTGTTTCAAACGTTCTGTTTGTTTCGGGAGGCTGGCCTGTTGTCGTGAAGAAAGAGGGAGTGAGAAGGTGGGTGAGAGAGACAGAAAGACATGGAGAAGGGTGGATGACAGGGTGAGAGGAATAAAGAGAAACGAGAAGAAGGCAGACAGACATGAATAGCTTCAGACACATGAGATACACTGACTTTGGTGGTTGCTGGGGTAACCGTTTCCCAAGGTCAGTCAGAGTAAAAAAAAAAAAAAAACGGTGTGATTTCTTTTTTTTACCCCCTTGTAGTTCGCATGAGATTCCACTCATAAACCTTTTTTTCTACCCTTGATTCGACGAAAAGGTTCAAAGGTTTTGAGAACTAATTTAAAATTAATTACAAATGATGTTACAGCATACAACTTTGAGGGAAAGGTTGATGAGATAAACTTGAGTTTCAGGTTAGTTTTTGATTGGTGACAGAGAAATAGCACAGAATCTTAAACATCTCTTATTTAGTTTTGAAGGAATAGTTCACCCCTGTCACGGTTCTGCACGGGGATCCAGGAACGAGGAGACGAGGATTATAACAAACGGGGTTTTAATGAATGACGAACGGAGGAGATACAGGAACACATGGAAAGACGTGACCATCTACAGATACATAGACATTAACAATAACCGACACGAAACACGGGGCAGTCTTAACAAGACACACCTGGAACTAAATCAAGACACGGACGGGGACTAATAAACTAATGATGACAGGAAACAGGAAGGACCAAATATGGGCACATAACACAAGGGTAAGGAAACACAAGGCAGAGGGAGACAAAGTCTGACAACCCCAAAATTAAGCCATTGACCTCCATAGTATTTGTTTCCTACTACGAAAGTCAAAGGCTACCAGCAACTGTTTGGTAACCAGCATTCTTCAGAATAGCTTCTTTTAATTTCAACAGACGAAAGAAACTCATACAGGTTTGGAACAGCATTAGGTTGAGTAAATGATGACAGAATTTTCATTTTTGGGTGAACTATCCCTTTAAGTACCCCTTTTCCCTAATCTAAAGTGTTACATTTTCTCCAGTTACAATTGCTTTAAAGTTTAGACTGAAACATTCAGTTATTCAGTTAACATTCAGTTGACCAAATGTAGGTTGGTACTTGATCTTAGTCATTGGTAACTTTTGGATGGTGAAAAGTAGTTAAGTTAAGTAGTTGGCAGTAAATATTTAAGTTAACATTTCAATAATTTAACAAAACATTTGCAATATTTACAGTTCAATGTCGCTAAATGGTCACATTGCATGCAGGTAAACAAATACAATATTTTTAGTGTTCAAATGTTGGAACAATTTTTTTTAATTTAATTAATTGTTAGTTTTTATCAACTCGCAAGCCCACTGCAGTTCTTGAATTAAGGCAAGGCAAGGCAAGTTTATTTATACAGCATATTTCATACACAGTGGTAATTCAATTAAGCCCATTTTGGGAAATCCAATGAATTTAACAATGTTTACATAAAAATATAGAACATATATTCTTTCTCTTTGCTTTTTTATGTCAAAATGGTATGTTTAATTTTAAGTTTAAAACAAGTTTGATAAAAAAGTACTCTAAAAGAATCTAAAAAGTTACCGTAATAATTACATTTTTCATTATGTAATCTGTAATCAGTAATGGACTACAATTTGTAAGTAATCTACACAGCTATTAATCATAAAAAATATACATTTTAAATGAGTAAATAGAGTTGACTTCAATTTCAGTATTAGTGCAAATTTTGTAAGGAAATAAATACAAGATATTTCAAACTAGTCTTTTAAAAGGTTGACTTTGTTTTAGTCATATTTGTTTTGGTTTCGTTTAATATTGATCTCTTATTCATTTACGTGGTTTGGGAATTTCCCCCGTGCTCATTACTGCTCCTCTGAGCTGGTTTGGATGCTCTCTGCTTTTCCTCTTGCACAGAAGCGGCTGTAGAAATGAAGGGTTTGTGTGTCTGGTAAATTGGGTGGACAGGACGGGGCTGTGATGCTCATGCTACAAGGTCTCCACATGAGAAATGACAGCAATCAGGATGTTACAGTCCACTCTGCAGATAAATGCAGTAATGCACAAAGCTGATGCCAGGCCTGAGATGCATGAATGTTTCAAAATATCATTTCAGAAATGGAAATGTATCAATTTAGGAGCAAGAATTATGCATTGCAGTGGAGGACTGAATTGCCATGGCAACCACTTCCAAATGGAGATTTATCTGTCAGATAATTTGGGAGATGACCACACATACATTCTTTTGAAGATTGCTCACTGGAATAACAAAACTGTTTTTTTCTCTCTTACATTATCAAGGGTCTAGAAACATCTAAAATGTATTATGAAGGAAATATGGTGCTTGTGGCACACGTTGTACTGATGTTTGGGTGGATACCGAGGTGTTGGGGTGTGGTTGCTTACAAAAATAGCCTTCTGGCCTCCAAATAACTTTCTTCAATGTAAATCTATTAATTCTTTAGGCAGTTTTATTGATATTTTATATATGATCACTTAGAAAAATTAAATCACACAGGCCCTCAACAAGTTGCATGATTTGAAGTATATCACATGTCCATAAAACAAATACTGCAGGATTAGCTATTTCCTGAAAGACAGTCCATTATCTTATATATAATGATTCAGAATGGATGTACTGTAGCTTGATAGAGAGTTATAGTAATTTCAGTTTTGGCAGTGTATTCTTGGTATTATTTATATACCATTTATTATATTACATTATTAAATACTATTTATTTAATTAATAATAATAATAACTAAAGGCAGTAACAAGTTGAACAATATTTGGGAAATACTTTACAATAAGGTTTCATTAATTAACATCAGTTAACTACTTTAGTTAACATGAACTAAGAATGAAAAATACTTCTACAGCATTTATTAATCTTAGTTAATATTAATTTCAACATTTACTAATGTATTATTAAAATCAAAAGTTGTGTTGGTTAACATTAGTTAATGCGCTGTGAACTAACATGAACTAACAATGGGCAACTGTATTTTATTAGCTAACATTAACAAAGATGAATAAATACTGTAATAAATGTTCATGTTAGTTAACACATTAACTAATGTTAACAAATGACAGCTTATTGTAAAGTATGACCAGTATTTTTTTTATTTGTGAACTGATGTTCAGCTGTTCTTTTAATAGTCAACTTATTTTTGTGTAATCGTCATAACATTTTTAATTTCATCAAGCTGAATGCTCGAAACTGACACAGTCATCACGTTTTCAAGACATTTCAGTTTTTATTTTGACGTGACACAAATCAGTGATATCTAAGCGGGTGAGTTGTTTACTTTATAATTAGTCAATAATGGCATTATTTTCTTCATTCATGCTGAGAGCTCGCACGAAAACAAGAGGCGGGATTTATCGCACAAACCAGTCACATCCAATCATAACCAGTAAAGTCACGGCACGCTATGGGGTCTCTGTTAAAAGTCAATGGGCTGAGGGGAGGCAAGCCTCCGCTGTAACATTACCTGCCGGTGTCGCTGTTGGGTAATATTACAGCATTAAAATATGTGTGATTTTATGCTTTTTAATGTCATATGAAGTATTATTTTCATGTTTTATTTTTGTAATAACGATTATTTTCTCATCCAATTTTTTGAGGAGGCACTACCTCCTTTGGCTCCTTGGAGGAAACTCCCCTGATATCATAAAAAAACATAACTTGATTGATTACAAAATGTAGAAAATATACAGCATACTAAGCCAAAACAGGCTGGAAGGTCTAGGACGGGTTACACTTTAAAGTATTGGTCTGGGTTTAGGAATTTTGAAAGCGTTTGTTCAATAACAGGTTCATACCTCCAGGTTCTTCTGGAACTATTAGACTTGAGCCTCTGAGCTCTCTTACTTTCTAATTTCCATTCTGAATATGCAGACAAGTTCTTCTAAAAGGATTTCTGTTAACGTCATAATGCAAAAGTGCAGCACAGTCTGAAAGCTCTGATAAGCAGCGTGGAACAAATTAAACTGAGGCTGACTAAAGAAGAGCTTTCAGAGAGATGTTAGAGCTAGTGCATAAAGTAGGATGTATTAGAACTAAGCACATACTCAAAGAACAGGCACTCAGAGAATACTGTCCTGAAAAAACTTTCATGCTTCATTTTTTCCTTACAATCTCCAAGGCACTTTGAAGTAAACCATGTAACCAGGCAGCAGCTGTCACAGTCTTTGGACACTTCTGTGGCATTGTAGACACCTATTAGCCAGCAGACACATTGTAAGGTTTAGTGCATGATGATGACCAATTATTTTAGTGGACGGCCTTTGAGCTTATGCCTGAAAAAATTTAACTTTGAAATTGTAAGTGATACTGGAAACCCCAAAATTATATTTTACACAGAGATGCATGACCAAACATTTATTTCTGTCAGATTTATGCCTAAAGTTTTCAACTGAATCGGCTGTGTGCAGTTTATCAAGGTTAATGGTGACCTGAGAACTGATTGCACTGCTTTTTTATCCTATTTTCACTGTATGACCATTCTAATCCATAAACAAATCTCTGCGTACGTGAGTTGTTTGCCAAGCTTGGCGTGTACGAGGAGGAGACGCATTCCTGAATTATTAGTAACGAAAGGAAAACCTCTTTATTCCAGTCTGTTGTTAGGCTGCCTACAGTCCTCTGTGTCTGCACCAATCACTATTCAAGCGAGACCAAACAATGGAAGTGCTTCACAGCTTGCTTGAACACGGTTAAAAAAGGACTAACCACTCAGAGGATGATTCTGTAAGCCAGTGCGGATCATGAGGAAAATAGCACAATCTGCTCTGGCCCTCAGTTGAGATTTTGTGTAGAAATCTAATGGAAATGCTGAATTAAAAATTATATTTGTTCAAGCTGTTTGGAGTTGGAGAGATATAAATATAGTTATGGATGGATTGCAAGGTATAGCACTTCTCTCAGGCCTGGTCAACTTTCAAATGTGCCTTCCGGACACTTTTAACAGAGCTCAACAATAAGGATTTCTTTCTGCTGTGTTTTCTGATTTTTACTGTTCCCACTATAACTTTTTTATTTTTAGAAAAAAAAATTGGGGGGAAATTATATTCATTATTTAAATAAAAATGATATATTATATACTCATATATAAATTATATATAAAGTATAAAATATTATATACAATATAAAATATATATATATATTAAAAGTTTACATACATCTTGCAGAATCTGCAAAATGTTGATTATTTTACCAAGTAAGAGGGATCATACAAAATGCATGCTATTGTTTATTTAGTACTGACCTGAATAAGATATTTCTCATAAAAGATGTTTACAAGAGAAAATAATAGTTGAAATTGAATTCTTAATACTGTGTTGTTACCTGAATGATCCACAGCTGTGTTCTTTTGTTTAGTGATAGTTCATGAGTCCCTTGTTTATCCTGAACAGTTAAACTGCCAGCTGTTCTTCAGAAATATCCTTCAGGTCCCATAAATTCTTTGGTTTTCCAGCATTTTTGTGGTATTTGAACCCTTTCCAACAATGACTGTATGATTTTGAGATCCATCTTTGCACACCGCGGATAACTGAGGGATTCATATGCAACTATTACAGAAGATTCAAACACTCACTGATGCTTCAGAAGTAAAAACCATGTATTAAGAGTCAGGGCGTGAAAACATTTGAACAGAATGAAGATGTGTATATTTTTCTTGTTTTGCCTAAATATAAAGTTTTTCATTTAGTACTGCCCTTCAGAAGCTACAGAAGATAGTTACATGTTTTCCAGAAAACAAATTAAGTTAAATTTACCCTGATCTTAATGCATGGTTTTTCCTTCTGGAGCATCAGTGAGCGTTTGAATCTTCTGTAATATATATGTATTTTATTCCAGTGATGCAAACTTGAATTTTCAGCATCATTACTCCAGTCTTCAGTGTCTCTTGATCCTTCTGAAATTATTTTAAAACGCTGATTTGATGCTCAGACATTATTATTATTATTATTATCAATATTTAAATCTGATGTACTGCTTATTTTATTTTTTTGGAAATGGCAATACATTTTGTTTTAGGATATTTTGATGAAAAGAAAGTTCAAAAGATCTTTTGTGACATTATTTATGACTTTCCTGTACTTTTGATCATGTTAATGCATCCTGGTTGAATAAAACCAAAAAAATCTATATTTTAATTTGTATATATTATATTATAACATATTAATATATATTTCTTATTTGCAAAAAAATATTATAAATAATTTATGTTTTAATTTTTTGGAAGTAAACTTGACATTTTTTAATTGTGCTACATGAGAAAAGAAAGCAGAGAAAAGGGATTGTGGCATAAACTTTTGCAAAAAAGGTAGTGAAACATCAACACCCATAATGCACTGGGCATAGTCTAACTCTCTGTGGACAGGGATACACAAACATGGGGAAGTACTGTCTGTAGATTTAACATAAGCCCTGGAGCTATATCAGCTGACAAATAAACTGAGAGATCAGGGTGTAGGTAGCATGGAGAAAGAGTACACATTCATGTTCATATGTTCATTTACATTTATGCATTTAGCAGACGCTTTTATCCAAAGCAACTTACAGTGCAGTGCATTCAGGCTATACATTTTTGTCAGTATGTACAGATCTGAGATGACCGAACACCGGAGATGATGCCAACCACCCAGAAGACCCCAGATAACGCCAACACCGAAACAACTACCAAACCCGCTACAAAGCTTGCTGTTGATAGTGTTCACCTGTTGATGGTGATAGTATATTTGCATATACTACTGACATTATAGGTGTATTCACACCTGTCTTGTTTGGTTCGATTGAATCAAACTCAAGTTGATTTCCCCCTTTGCTGTGGATATTTTGGGCAGGTGTGAATACGCCACACTCGGGTGCGGACCAAACAACTGTACCGAGACCAGTACAGTTGAATGGATGAACCAATGAATGGATGACTTTAAGCACCACATGTGGTTTAGTTTAGTTTCTGGTTCACTTGCAAAAAGGGCAGTGTGAAAGCCAACCGCACCAAAAAAAATCAACATTGTATTTGGTCCGGACAAAGCAAATGAAATAGCGGACTTTCCTGGTGTGAATACACCCTATAACAACACAAAGCTGGTTGAAAATCCAGATGTGTCCTTTAAATCAGCAAAGCAAACTGCACAAAACCGCATCACATTTGTAAGGCATAAAACTCGTGACTAACTAATGTAAAATCAGTACGATAGTGCATGTGACATTTGCACCAGTTGGCCTGAAACTCACAGTGGCTTGGAGCCATCGGGCCTTCCTTATTGTTGAGACGTGCATGGCATCAGTCATGTACTACAGAGACAACAGCTCAAACCAGACAGACCAGAAGAGCTGTTTTCTAATAACTGAGGCGTCAACCTGTCATTGACAGACAGGGTGTGCACACACGTGTTAGTCAGAACGGACGGCCCATAGGGGGCCATAATGAACCTCCTGCTGCGGCGCAGAACAATTTGTGTTGTTCCATGAAGTCGCACGCAAGAATCTAAGCTCAGCAAGAGAGCTTTTATAGCTAATGTTAAGTGACTCCCAAGTTTTTGCATTGGCTGTTTTTCAAGAGAAAAGCATCTCACGAGTTCGGTCTCATTAAAGCAAGGAAACCATCTTCCTAGAGGGGATTTCAGTGGTAATCAGACACGAGCACATCCTAGAGCTCGTATTTACAGGCTAAGCACGCACACACATTTTTCCTCATGTCTAATTTGTTTCAGTTGGGTTCAATAAGACAATTTAGAACTTTAAAATGACATTAAAATCTGTTTAAACAGACTTTTTGATGAAAGGGAACCACACAGGGGGTGGTAGTTTCAGGATCAGCGCCAGCAGGGGGCACTAAATTAGTAGAGTTTTAGTGAAATCTTGGTCTGCTAATCAGCACTGCACTTTTAATGTTCTCTTAAAGATCACAACCTTTTGACACTGTCATGCTACCACTGCAAATTGGAAAGAAGTTGTGCTTGGTAAGGGTCTATTACCATTGCTTATAGTTATTCAGATTTTTTGAGTACATCATCTTCCACAGTTTTTTTCTATGTGAGGGGTACCTCAGAATATGTAGTTTGATAAAGAATTATGTGCTTATACTTTTGTCATCAAACTTGTGATTTTCACCTGGTGGATAATAAATCAGGTGAAAGAAAACACTTCAGTCTTTCAATACATTGAAGGAATCAATTAAAGGACCTAATGCATATCTTGAGAGTCTTTTATGACTTAGATCCAGCACCCAGCAACCGCACAGAACAAGCCTTAAAAATGTGGAAAATGTGGGTGTTCACACTTAAATAGAAAACTTTTTTGCCCAATTTGCCTGTGATATTAAGCCATATCGCAAAAACTATTTTATTTCTGTATGTCGTGCAGCCCTATTAAGCTTCTGCTTTGCAAATACCACACACTTCCTAGCATTGTGGTGGTGAGTTTTGTATGAGAACAAACTATTATAAAATGGTATGTTTCATAAACACCTTTCATTTGAACTGCTTATCTTGACAGTGTTAACATCTAGGAAGTGTTTGCTGCATCTGTTAGGTGGGACGCACCTGCACAGTGCTGAGGTCAGCCTTTGGCTGCGCTTCAATGTGAGTTGAAGGATGAAGACCATCCTTGGGTTATGCTAACTATTACAGCATCATACATTCTGCAGTCATATGTCAAGCAGCAAGCCCACATCTGACATTAGTGCCAAGATCAGTAGATGAAGACGCACCCATGTTTGAGCCATAAAGAAAAATGGGTTCTAGAGAATGTGATGCTCATTCATCTCCTGAGATGTTGCTTTGCCAAGATTGTCATTCATTGAAATTTTGTTTTTCAGCTGAGGGAGGTTATGGTTTGATATGCAGTTTTTTGTGAAATTTGTTTATACCAACATTCAAAATGCAAATGCATGTGTTCTTCAGCAGTATATTTTAATATGCATGGTTTTAATGAAAATGTATGTGCCGCAGATGATGTATTTGAAGAATAGTAAATGAGAATCAACTACTTTAGGAGAGAGATGACATTTCCATTACCACTCTTGAGTACCCGCACAAGTCCAGGTGTCTCGCTTCTCTCTCGCTTTCTCTCTCTGTTTGACTGTGCAAAAGACAGAATTTATTCTAATTAGACTTTTTCCTTGATAATTCCACATTGTGTGCACTGCAATCATTTGCAAAATAATGGCTTAGTTAAGCCGGGCTTACACCAGTGATTTTTTAAAAGTCCTTTAGGATTGTACTTGTCAGACCGTACGAACATTATGATCATGTCACACTGTGGGATCTCAGTTGTCATTAATGTCAGACTGTACAACAGTCAAGACACGTTAAAAACGGGTGCGCACAAGAAAACTTGTCCGGAGTTCAACCCATACAATCCAGTGACTGGGAACTTCATTGCATGCGGGAACGAAATGTTGGCTATCATGAAAAGTATTTGAACGGCGGCAATACCATCGTATTTAAGAAGAATAGTGTATGTTGCTCTACACACCCACATGAAAACAGTGGCACAACCAGTGTTTATATAGAAAAGGCAACATATCAGATGAATTCCGTGAGTGGTGGACGGGAGCGCCGGAGTTTATGGCTGATAGAATAATTATCTAGCATTAATTCTGCTCATAGCTCGTCTTGAAAAACGAAGACAATTTGAGTTTCATCGTAGGAGATGTCACGCTGCAGGATAGTGATATTTCCCCGGCGGTGAAATTTGATCGCAACAGCCATTAAACGGCTGTCAGTGAACATGTCAAATCAGTGATCAAAGACTACAGATTTTAGCCTTGGATTATAGGAATCTTTTAGGATTTTCAAAATTGGCTACATTTCTAAAGAATCTGGCATTCTTTAGCAGTGTGTGGAGCAGATATCTGCAGATAAGTCAGCCAACAGTGGTCACGGCTCTATGGAACCTTTCACAAAGGACGATGAAGCTTGAAATGACTTGCATTCAGTGGCATGTTCAGGACTTATAAAATGAGAAAGCAAAGTCATTTTTGCCTTTGAGTTTATTCCTGTCAGTCTGTTCATGTTTTAGCTGCACTTGGCATGGTTTCATGATTAAAAGCACATTCACCTTCTACTTGGGACTATCAATAAGCCACCAATACTATAATATTCCTACTTTTTTATAATAACATTCTATTCATAAAGTCACATTAAAGTTTTCAAAGCATCAAAATTAACTCAAATAATGAGCTCTCATTAATAACTGTCTGATCATTTTGTGTTTTTCAAGCCATTTCAGGTTCATTTTGATGTGAATGAAAGGGGTGATGGGTGAGGTAATACTCTGTAATTATTCATTCCATTTCCACCAGTTTAACCCATTCAGCCCAATTTCTGGACCAGTTATAAATATAAACGTATGTGGGCATCAACCCTCTGACCAGCTAATCAGCCAGTCACAGTAACATGGAGGCACTGCCTACTCTCATGTGGCTTTTAGCCTGTGTTTTACAGCTTTAAGGAGCTCAGTGAGAACACATTGAACCCAAGGGAAGCAAAAGAGTCCAACTGTATTTGCAGCTGGAAATATTAATACATTTGTGTCCCAGATTTTCAATTATTTTCCTGTACGAATGTTTTTGAGAAGTCATCACCTCTTTTGCCTCCTAGAAAATGCCAGAAGTCTCAATTGATGATTTAGAAACATTGCACAGTTTATTTCAGTTCTTATCGTAGATAACGGTTGAGTTTAATATAGGAACTGAAAGTCACTGATTTAGTTTTTACAGTAAATGACTGTTTGCCTGATGGGAAGTGAGTCTAGCTATTTCCGCTCTAGAGACACACTGTTCAATACTCTTTCGAGTACTTTAATTTGTGTGGCCTTGAGCCGATGAGCAATTGTGTCGCATGTAATCAAACCAGATCCTTGCCGATTCTCCCCTGTGAGCCTCATGACTGATCTTAATTAATGACCCAATCCGGATCCTAAAACGCAGCCTGCAGACTCTGAAGCTCACACAGTCCCTACCCAGCTTTCTAGCTTAGTCATTGTGGCTGTTACCAGGTATCGTTCTGTCCTATTTCTATCTCCGAGTCTAGTACTGTAATGAGACATCAGCTATAGCGAGTGAGAACGTTAGTTATGATAATGCAGATTTCACCTACAAAACCTTAGTTTTTCTAGTCTTTGCTAATGCAAGTTATTTCACTTTCATACTGCCTGGATCAGTCCGATAGATGATCTTGCACTACGTGCGATTTCACTTCCTGTTGGAATGTTAGCCCTAGAAAACATTACTGGCAGGGCTCAATGACAACAGTTCAGACACTACATCAAATCACTTCTGAATGAAAGTAGATTCTGACCCTTAATCTTCACATAAAGCCTCAACACTGTGGGTTTTAATCCATGTCTATTAGGCTAACTAAAAAAGGACATATGCATTAAAAATTTAAACCCTTTCTCCTCGAAATAGACCAAAATCTACACATCTACCCAACTTATCTGCAGAGGCATATAGTTTTTCTGTCTGTTAAAAAAAAGCTCTGTGCCTCCTACTAATATCAATAGCAAATATCTAATATGCAATAGTATGTCATAACATAAACCACATGTTGTTTATCGTATATTGATAGTTATATACTAATAATATATCTAAAACGTGAAAACAGTATAATGTTAATGTGAAGGCACTTATATGATATACAGTTATATTTGAAAATTACATTTAAACAAAAATGAGATGTATATTTTAATTATTTGTTATGTATATATTTTATATGACCGTAAAATCAAAATAGTTTCAGTAGTGATGAAGCTGTTAGCTATCGGTCGACCTCTGTAAACTAGAGCATGTTGTCTGTTTGCACACCAGCATATGTTTTGTTTTGGATTATGATCCCTAGCATGGGATAATGGTGTGCTGGTGTCCTGACCAGGTTTGTTAACTAGCTTAACTAGCAAAACTTCACCAGAAGGATCATGCTGGCATCCAATGCTAAGTACTAACCAGCATAATCCAGCCTGGGTATACTTTAAATTATGCTAATCTGAGCTGGTCTTTTCAGCACAGATGTTCCCTTTGTTTTGTATTGCCACATCTTCTTGTTTAAAGAAAGTGTAGCGTTTCAAACCATTTATTGGGTTTAAATGTTTAATCACATGTCTGTTAAAGTTAGAAGTATGATGTAAACTCTGTGTTTATTTAAAGCCTTGTTATTCAAGCACCTATTTTTTGGAACTTGTCAGACCTCTTTTTAATGTCATTTTTAGTTGTGTTTATTTTCAAAAATGAAACAGAACAATGAAATACCTCAGAATGAGTCACAAACAGAGACAAGCATTTGACATTACAGGCTCTATACGTTAATGGACTGTATGAATAACAACGCCTGACCCCTTGACCCCTTAGCTTGTATTTGTGGATGTCCTTCAATCTGCCCCCTGTGCGGATTGGCTGTGTTCATCCACGGCTAGTGGAGATGTCCATCTGTGTGGGTTCAGCGTATGGATACAATCTGCCAACCAGTGGGCCAGCTCACAGCAAGACCAGTGCCACAATCCTCAGCGGAGTAAGCCATGTAATGCCTTCAGTCTGATTACAAAGAGCTTTGTCATACAGTTGCAGCTAAAGGAATAGTCAGGATATGTATGGAATGACGGCCACAGGAATTGAGGGGAATTCCATCCCGAAGCAAATCGCAGCCTCAGCTGTGCAGTTTCCTGAGCGTTACTCTCTGCTGGCTGCTCTCAAAGATCTCCGTCTCGAGTCTGTGAACCCAGACTACAAGCCATTCCCATCAGCAGGACTTTGAAAAGCTCCCCTTCTCTCTGCAATAAAGGCTTTGGGATAAATACAGCCCACCCTGGGAATGGAGATGGAGCGGCTCTTTAAACTTTGTTTATGCTCATCTCATTGAAGCAGGCCATTTAATCGTGTCTAATCTCCCTTAATTACACTTATAGACTGCCAAGGTTAGACATGCAGACAGGACTGTCAAAGCCCCTTATTGATTTCACTTTAAATGAGATATGTTTAATGCCGCTAGGCCAGTCTCCACAATCAGCAGGCAAAGACCCTTCAGAGATGTGATCTGTTCTTTGTAATTCAGCTTTGACCACTTCTCTTCAAGGACGCCCTAATAATTTGCTGTTCTCAACAAAATTGGGTCTGCTTCAAAGCCTAGTGAGCTGTCTTGTTGTCTTCTGTCTACATAGGCAGTCGTAATGAATGCATTGTAGTAAGTGAGCGTTTTGAAACATTCTAACTCGTGTGTGTCATTCAAATAGCACTCAACAAAATTTGATGTTTGATGTTAGCATGTTGCTAAAATTATGCTCTAATAAACATAAAAATACATTGCACACACAAATATTCGGGAAAATAGTAATAAAAAAGTTAGATTTTTGTTTTAAAAGTAATTAATTCTATTTACACACACACACACACACACATATATATAGTATAATATTTGAATTTCACATCATCTACCAATTTCTCAGAAATCTAATTAGCCTCAACAAACCAGTGTATTATGCATATACTTTTTTATAGATTTTATAGTAGTGACAACACTTCAGAAGTGCATTAGTTAAAAAACATCATTGAAACATAAAAAAGGCTATTTTATTTTACTTTATTTTAATTTCAATTTATTTTATCAAATCAAATCAAAAATATACCCAGGGTATGCAAAGCATAAGCATTTTGATATTCACCTTGAAACCCATACAAAAAAAAATCAGATACTTCTTTAAATTCCAACATTCTGCAAATACATACTACTGATACAAACTATATCGATTGATATATAACCATATCATATTATTTATGTCAGTGTCAGTCTTCCAATTCATTTCAGCACTTGTCACGTCTGATGTGGTAATTTCACAGTAACGTTAGGCATACATACACAGTTCGAAGCAGAGGGACACCGGATGAATTCTCAAGTTCACATGAGACCTAAAGCGCATCCTGTTATGCTTAAAAAAACGCAACGTTTCGTTGTTATTCCTGAGTGCAATCACAAATAAACGTAGAGGTCTTTA